>PVHT020000521.1:15125152-15215482 GCA_004024745.2 Catagonus wagneri | reverse complement strand
GGCCACTGGCCTGCGCCGCAGCCACAGCAACGCAGGATCCGAGCCGCGTCTGCAACCTACACCACAGCTCACGGCAACGCCGGATCGTTAACCCACTGAGCAAGGGCAGGGATCGAACCCGCAACCTCATGGTTCCTAGTCGGATTCGTTAACCACTGCGCCACGACGGGAACTCCAGGCTAGGGGTTTTGAAGCTGCAGCTGTTGGCCTTTGCCACAGCCACAGCATCGTGGGATCTGGGCTGCATCTGCAACCTATACCACAGTGCATGACATCACCAGATTGTTAGCCTACTGAGTGAGGCCAGGGATTGAACTCCCATCCTCATGGGTACTAGTTGGGTTCTCAACCCGCTGAGCCACAAAGGGAAATCCTGTTTTTTGATCATATATACAAGGTCAATTTTAAACCTAAAAGTTAAGAATATGCTATCTTTTTGTCCCAGTTCTCTTGTAGACTTCCCCTCTAGGCAGTGGGGACCTTCATTAGAGGTCCTTGGGATTGGGGGAAAGACTTTAAGGTCCCAACTAAGAAATTCAGTAAAGCTGGGGTGAAGGCATCCCAGACAATGTCCAATGTCCTTTCTTAAAACACATTGTATAAATCTTGGGAGTATTTTCTCACCTGTAAAAGAGGCGTTGCAATCCCCAGCTTGATGGTTATTATGCAGATTCAATGTGATAGCTTAGGTCAAGTTCCGAGCCCAGTGACCAGCCAAAAACTGAGTCTTCTCCAGCCCCACTTTTACCTTCCTCATAGTTTAGAGACAGAAAAAGGTTTAAGTGCAGTAGATACATAACGGGCAAATAAAATCAGAAAACCATCTCAAAGCTGTAATTCAAAGTGTTAACTCATGCAACTATGGTGAGGAAAAGCCTAAAAAAAGTTTTATTTATAGAAGCAGTACATGTGAATTGTATAAAAACAGGCAATATCTAAACGCAAAAATAAGAAGTCACCAAATTCCAACATGCAAAGGTGACTACTTTGAACACAGCATATGTTTACTTTGACCTCTCTTTCTATTTACATATATATGCATGTATAAATTTATAAATTTCCATCTCATCTAGAACCAAAGAATGTTCTAGTTTCCCCTGTTGTCCCCCAAATACCTTTCATTGCTGGTTGTCTCAATCAGCATCCAAAAGCGGGCCATATATTGCTTCTGCTTGTTCTGTCTTTTGTATCTTTTAATTAAGAACAGTTCATTTTTTTATTAAGGTGTAGTTGATTTGCAATATTGTGCCAATTTCTGCTGTACAGCAAAGTGACCCAGTCATATATGTGTGTATGTGTATATATATATATATATATATATATATATATATATACTCAGTAGGACCTCATTGCTTATCCATTCTAAATGTAATAGTTTGTATCTACTAGCCCCAAACTCCCAGTTCATCCCACTCACTCCCCCCTTGGTAACCACAAGTCTGCTCTCCAAGTCTCTGAGTCTGTTTCAGAACAGTCCATTTTTTTAATGTCATTGGCTTTTGAAGAATGCGTCCAGTTATCCTGCGAAATATCTTACCTTCTAGGTCTGAGTGCTTCTTAAAGTGTTGTTTAGCTTATTCCTCTGTTTTTGTGAACTGAACATTTTGTCTAAAATGTTTATTAATTTTGTTTAACTTTGCTTCTTTGGTGATGCTTCAGATTGTATTATATCAAAAGGAATAATCTTAGTGGTACTATGGTTAGTGGCAGGACTAGAGTGGTGACTCTGATCCTCCCATTTTACAGTTATGTGTTTCTCCCTCTGCTAAGTAATGTATATTGGGTTATATTGGCATTATTGAGTGTCTCATTCCCCATCAATCATTCACCTGATAGTTTTAGTACCAGTTATAATGAACAAAGTTATTTTAAATTGAAGGAAGTGGCTAGGTATACTATAGGGAAGAAGATTGGTATGGCAAATCTTAAAAAAAAAAAAAAAGCTGTATCAGCTTTTTCCTGTTCAGGTTAGGAAGGAGGCCAGATTTTAGTAATCTTTGTGTGAGACATTTCTTGGTTGCCAAGGCACAAAAGATTGCCGTAAATATCAAGAATTGAGCCTAACATTCAGAAGGAAGCATAGGGTGATTTTTAATTTATGCCTGGGATGAATATAAGGGGAGGGTGAAAGTTTATAAAATGATGAAATCCATAATCTATTGTTATTTAAAATATTTAAGGCACATTAAAAAAGAAATCTAAAAATGCTTCAGAGATGAAAGTTGGATGATTTTTCTTTCAAGCAAGTCTTGAGTTGGAATAGTTTTTCCTTTATATCTGTATGGGTTCCTTTTGATTAAGTTTGAGAAATTTATGAACTCTGACAGTTTCCTCATAAGCGTCCCTTTTAAGCTCTCCTGATGTTAAATGACTCTTTTCTGTTTGCTAGGAGTAAATTTCCCTAAGCTCTGGAACTGACTACTTCTAAGGCTCCTAGGAGTATTAGATAGTATTGGATTCTTAAAGAGTTTCAAGATTCAGTTTTTAGGGAGTTCCCGTCGTGGCGCAGTGGTTAGCGAATCCGACTAGGAACCATGAGGTTGTGGGTTCGATCCCTGGCCCCGCTCAGTGGGTTAAGGATCTGGCATTGCCGTGAGCTGTGGTGTAGGTTGCAGACGCGGCTCGGATCCTGTGTTGCTATGGCTGCGGCTCAGGCCAGTGGCTACAGCTCCGATTAGACCCCTAGCCTGGGACCCTCCACATGCCATGGGTGCAGCCATAAAATGACAAAAGGCAGAAAAAAAAATGATTCAGTTTTTAGGACCAGTCTGCTTTGTAGAAGACACCTAGAGTGTCAGTTTAGAAAAGGCACCAATGTGGCTCATCAGTTTGTCCCTTTGGGTGACAAGATTGCAGTCTCTGGGAGAGTTCGAGTAGTATCTGAAGTTCTTCTTGGGAAATATAAGGATTGCTAGTTTTAAGAGGTGTGGTATTATTACCTTAGTATTGATTGTATTGTTAGAAGCATGTTGCTGTCCCTTGTGCAGGTACCTCCTGTCCATAGCTTGTCCACATGATGTGCTTTGATCAATGAAACATGAAAGAAAATGATTAGTGCTACTGCCAAGCAGACACTGTAGAAACCATTGTGTAGTCTCACCAGTGTTCTTATCTCCCTCTGCCCTGTGACTGGCATGCTTCACATAGCAGCTGCTTTTTCAAGCTGGCTTTCAAATCTGTGATGGATGTGTAGTGTATTTGAGAAATGAGCCCTGTTTTTGATTGGAAGCCATTAAAATTTTGGTTTGTTTGTCACTGTGGCATAACTTAGCCTAAACTGACTGCTACAGAGGAGGAGGTATGAGACGCATGAATATAATGCAAGATTGTGAGGATACCATTGGGAGGCTAGAGTTGAGAAACTTCAAGTCAGTGATCTGTGTTGCATAGCTGACTTGAAGGCCTTTTGATTTTTTTTTTTCAGCTCTGTGATTCAGTGAAGTAAGTTGCCAAGCCAGGATGGGGTTAAGACACCTATTGGGAGACAACCTCAAGATACTAGAGTCATGCCTAATACTACAAATCACAACTGATGGCAAGAATGAGAAAGAACTTATTCTGATCAGAGCATTGTTCTGTTCTGAGGTTAGCACTAGTACTCTGTTGGAAGCATTCACTGAAAGTGAGCTGGGACTTTTTAATTATTTTTCTTTCAGATTTGCTGTTTGAGATAGTTATTGGAATTGCATCATCACATTGTGAAATAACACAATCTGTTGCTTTTATAGTCACACAAATTAATGTTCAACTGAAGTATAAATGTCAGCTGATGTATGTCATACTCCGCTTAGGAAAAAAAGATTCTTTTATACTTGATTTTTTTTTTCCTTAGGAGAAAACATGCTCAGAACAAACTGCGAGAGCTGTGAATTGAGAGTGAAAACCATTCTCTTTTCAGTTCAAATTAATTTCTCAGAAGTGAAGCAGGATAAATATTCCTGCTGAAGTGTGTGCCTGAATTACAAACCTCAGGGATCTTAAGTTTTATCACTTAGTTTAAGCATCCAAACCTGTGCAGTGCGCCTTAGGTCAGCCCAGTTGCCTACTACGAGATTATAAATTGTCATTTTGCTAAGGAGAGTTACATAAAAATGAAATCTTAGAGACACCTCACTTTTCACCTCACCTGGCTGAATGAAACTGATTTTCCAAAAGATGGTCTTTTTAGCAGATCGTTTTGCTACTTATTGGAAGTTCCCAGAGATAGATAATTCAGACAATCAAGAAATAGAAATGAGGGTCTGTAATTCATAATTTAGATTTAGCTTTCAGATTAACTCATTAGTATGCAGCCGATTAAGAGGTATATGTTTATTAAATGGAATGACCTCTAGATTTGCATATTTAGTACAAAATTAGGTTATTGGAGGTGTAAGGTATAATAGTGATAAGTAGTAGTTAAAATGATCACAATTTGGTTTTTAAAATTTTTTTATAGTTGTTGAAGTTGCTTCCAGGCCATTTCCTTCTATAATTCATTCCTCAGTGAAAAATAATCTTTTTAATGTTTAAAAAAAAACAAAGGTGAACACAAACTTCACAATCCTAAAAAAGTGATAACAACTACTTAGTTTTTCTTTAATTTATTACAGTTAATTTTCAATGTTCTTTTAATGTTTGCTATACAGCAAAGTGACCTAGTTATATATATATATATACACACACACATATATATATATATATATACACACACACACATATATTACACACATTCTTTTTCTTGTATTATCTTCTATCATGTTCTATCACAAGTGATTGGATATAGTTCCCTGTGCTGTATAGCAGGACGTCATTACTAATCCTTTCTAAATGTAATAGTTTGCATCTACTAACCCCCAAATCCCAGTCCACCCCACTCCCTCCCACCTCAGCAACAGCAAGTCTATTCTCCATGTCTGTAAGACTGTTTTGTTTCTGTGGACAGGCTCATCTGTGTCATATTTTAGATTCCACGTATAGGTGATATCGTATGGTATTTATCTTTCTTTCTGACTTACATTGCTTGCATGAGAATCTCTAGTTGCATCCATGTTGCTGCAAATGGCATTGTTATGTCCTTTTTATGGCTGAATAGTATTCCATTGTGTAAATGTACCACATCTTAATCAATTTATCTGTCAATGGACATTTAGGTTGTTTCCATGTCTTGGCTATTGTGAATAGTGATGTTCTGAATATAGACGTACATGTATCTTTTTGAATGAAAGTTTTGTCTAGATATATGACCAGGAGAATCACCATTTAATTTTTTATAGTATTTTTCTTATTATGGAATTGCATTTATAGTTCTACAGTGATCGTCAGAACCAAATTTTATAGCATTTCCATCCCAAACCCCCAGTGCATCCTCCCCCCCAACCTGTCTCATTTGGAAACCAAAGGTTTTCAAAGTCTGTGAGTCAGTATCTGTTCTGCAAAGAAGTTCATTGTGTCCTTTTTTTTAGATTCCACATGTGAGTGATAGATAGCATTTGATGTTAGTGTCTCACTGTTTGTTTGACTGACTTCACCTAGCGTTTAATTTCTAGGTCCAACCATGTTGCTGCAAATGCCATTATTTCTTTCCTTTGAGTAGCTGAGTAATATTCCATTGAGTATATGGACCACATCTTCTTTATCCACTCCTCTGTCAATGGACATTTAGGTTGCTTCCATGTCTTGGCTATTGTATATAGTGCTGCAATAAACACTGGAGTACATGTATCTTTTCGAGTCATGGTTTTCTCTGGATAGATACCCAGGAGTGGGATTGCTGGATCAAATGGTAATTTTATTTTTAGTTTCTAAGGAATCTCCATACTGTTTTCCACAGTGGTTGCACCAGTTTACATTCCCACCAAGTGGGTATTAAGAGGATTCCTTTTTCTCTACAGCTTCTCTGGCAATTATTGTTTGTAGACTTTTTGATGATGGCCCTTCTGGCTGGTGTAAGGTGGTATCTCATAGTGGTTTTGATTTGCATTTCTCTAGAATTTAGTGATGTTGAACATCTTTTCATGTTTTTTTTTTTGGCCATCTGTATGTCTTCTTCCATGGCTCAGCAGTTAACAAATCCGACTAGTAACCATGAGGTTGCGGATTTGATCCCTGGCCTTGCTCAGTGGGTTAAGGATCCGGCGTTGCCGTGAGCTGTAGTATAGTTTGCAGACACAGTTTGGATCCTGCGTTGCTGTGGCTGTGGCGAAGGCCAGCAGCTATAGCTCCTGTTAGAACCCCTAGCCTGGGAACCTACATATGCCATGGGTGTGACCCTAGATAAAGCAAAACGACTGAACAAAAAAAAAAGAAAAGCTGTATGTCTTCTCTGGAGACCTGTCTGTTTATGTCTTCTGCCCATTTTTTGATGGGTTTGTTTGTTGTTTTGGTATTGAACTGTAGAAGATGTTTATAAATTTTGGAGAGTAATCCCTTGTCAGTTGCTTCATTTTCAAGTATTTTCTCCCATTCTGTGGGTTGTCTTTTTGTTCTGTTTAGGGTTTCTTTTGCTGTGCAGAAACTTTTAAGTTTAATTAAGTACCATTTGTTTATTTTTATTTTTACTGTCATTACTCTAGGAGGTAGATCTGAGAAGATGTTGCTGTGGTTTATATCAGAGAGTATTTGGGCTTTATTTTCCTCTAAGAGTTTCATAGTATCTGGTCTTATATTTAGGTCTATGGTGTTAGGAAGTGTTCTAATTTCATTCTTTCACATGTGGCTGTCCAGTTTTCCCAGCACCACTTATTGAACAGGCTGTTTTTTCTCCATTGAATATTCTTGCCTCCTTTGTCATAGATTAGTTGACTGTAGGTGCGTGGGTTTAATTCTTTGTTTTCTATACTGTTCCACTGATCTATATCTCTGTTTTTGTGCCAGTACCATATGGTTTTGATGACTGTAGCTTTGTAGTATAGTCTGAAGTCAGGGAGCCTGATTCCTCCAGCTCCATTTTTCTTTTTCAGGATGTCTTTGGCTATTCTGGGTCTTTTGTGCTTCCAAGCAAACTTTAAAATATTTTGTTCTGGTTCTGTGAAAAATGTCCTCGGTACTTTGATAGGGATTGCACTGAATCTGTAGATTGCCTTGTGTAGTATAGTAATTTTGATGATATTGATTCTTACAATCCAAGACCATGGTATGTCTTTCCATCTGTTTGTGTCATCTTTGATTTCTTTCTTCAATGTCTTTTCAGAGTACAGATCTTTTGTCTCTTTAGGTAGGTTTATTCCTAAGTATTTTATTCTTTTTGAGGTGATGGTAAATGGGATTGTTTCCCTAATCCCATTAGTTTTAATTTGAATAAATAATTTCTGTCCAATTCACCAAGCTCCTTCTGTGTATTGGTCATTATGCTAAACTGCTGATACAAAGATGAGATTTTCCCCGTGCCCTCAACAGGCTTGCAGTCTGATGAAGGAGAGACACCTACAGAGAAATCAGGTGTAGCTTGCTAAATGGCATAAGGGGAATATTAAAGAGGAAAGAGTAATTGATTTAGTTATGGGAAAATCAGGAGAGATGAGTAAAACATTATGAAAACATATTACTTTGGAAACTGGCTTTTGAATCTGAACAACAGCAAAGTTAAGATGGGCATGTAAAAACTTTGTCTAGGGGATGATTCAGAGAATGAAAGAATGTAGAGCAAGGGGTCCTTTTTGAGTGACAGAAAGAATAGAGCCCAATGTCAAGGTATCCCAGGCTCTTTTATTTTCCAAACCTATCTAGAGCTCTTTCTAAGGCCTGGGGAAGGAAAGGGGCTGTGTTTTTAGAGCCCGGCCAAATTCTAAACTCATTAGTGCTTCATTTCTAACTCCTTATAAACTCCTAGTGCCTGTAAGTCTCTCCGTTTTGGGGGGATTTGTGTGTGTGTGTGTGTGTGTATGTGTGTGTGTGTGTATTGAAATTCAACTCTTCTCCCTACCCCACTTTTGATGAATTGTCTATCCCCATAGATACTAAATCTAACCAACTGAGGGGGAGGATGAATAGCTAATACAAGAGGATATGGAGGGAAATAAAACCTATTCAATATCTTGAAATATTAAAATACCATTTGGCCACTTTTTTTTTTTTTTTTGGTCTTTTTAGGGCTGTACCCGTGGCATATGGAACTTCCCAAGCTAGGGAAGTTCCCAAGCTGGGGCCAAATCGGAGCTGCAGCTGCCGGCTTACACCACAGGCACAGCAGCATGGGATCTGAGCCAAGTCTGTGACCTATATCACAGCTCATGGCGATGTCAGATCCTTAACCCACTGGGTGAGGCTTGAGATAGAACCTACATCCTCATGGATACTAGTCAGATTCATTATTGCTGAGCCACGATGGGAATTCCTCTGGCCACTTGTATTGAACTAGATGTTGTTATACTATCTAGACTTCAGTTCTATAAAAATTATCTTTGTTCATTAGAGTTAAAATCCTGCCTTCTTTATGAAGCTTCTATCAATCATTTGTCCCACTTATCTCCACTTTTATTCAAGATTTCTATAACATGTACAAGTTCTGTAGCTAATAGAGCTTTCAGTTACATATCACCTTATATCTTGTTTCCTATTGTCTGGATTAAAACATATTCTCCCTAAAATGATGAAAGTCCTTGGAGATTTCCAGGACTGTAATTTATACTCTCTCCAATATGATAGTTACCATATTGATAGTAGTAAAAATGTTACCTTAGGCTTCTAAATTTCCATGAGGTAATGACATCTGTTTAAATCCACATCTATCCACACATCTACACAGGGAAGAATACCAATCAACAAAGAGAACAAATAAAACCACAGCATGACTGAGAGACCCAGGACACCACAAACACTAATTTACTCCAAATAATAATAATAATAATAATAATATAATAATAATAATAATATTTTTGTCTTTTGTCCTTTTAGGGCTGCACCCACTGCATATGGAGGTTCCCAGGCTAGGGGTCAAATCAGAGCTGTAGCCACCGGCCTCCACCACAGCCACAGCAACGCGGGATCCAAGCCATGTCTGCAGCCTACACCACAGCTGATGGCAACGCTGGATCCTTAACCCACTGAGCGGGGCCAGGGATCGAACCCGCAACCTCATGGTTCCTAGTCAGATTCGTTAACCACTGAGCCATGATGGGAACTCCCAGACTGTTTTTCGAAGCTTTGCATTACCCCCGAAGTGTAAAATATTTTAATTTTTTCTATGTCCTCACCAACTCTTGTTATTATCCGTCTTTTTGGTCCTAGTGGGTATAAAAGTGATATCTCGTGCTTTGGGTTTTGCATTTTCCTGATAACTAATGATTCTGAGCATCTTTAAATGTCATGATCCAGGGTTTTCCAGCTTCTAACATCCCTCAAGAATTCTTCTGTGAGGAGCTTCAAATGAGTGTTACTTTCCTCCGAAATTTGCTATGAACCCAAAATTGCTCTGAAAATAATGTCTTTTTAAAAAAGTTCCTCTGTGCTTATGTTCCATAAATTCCCGTGCTACACCCAAGCAACCACTGATCTTTTTTCTCTCTCCACGGTTATACTGCCTATCCTTGAAATTGTATGAAAATGGAATCATACAAACATGTCTTTTCTGTTCGTTCTTTCTCTCACTGAGATGTTTTTGAAATTCTTTCATTGTTCTTGCATGTATCAGAAATGACTTTTTATTGCTGAGTAATCTTCCATTATATTGATACATCACATTTTGATTATTCTTTCATCGTTTGAAAGCCATTGGATTGTTTTCAGTTTTGGCTGTTATGAATGCTGCTACAGTGAACATTTGGGTACAAGTCTTCTTGTGCATATGTTTTTGTTTCCTTCAGTTACTAATGTATGAGTGGAATTCTTATGCTGATTGTTGTGTATGTTTAACTTTTAAGAAACTGCTGAATACTTTGCCAAAGTAGCGGTAGCATCTTACATTCTTGCCTGTACTGTATGGGGTTTGCATTTTCTCTATATCCTTGCCATTTTTGGTAAGTTCATCATTGTGACTTCAGCCATTTCCGTGGGTTAGTGGTGGTATTTCATTTGACTTTTATTTACATTTCCTTGATGAATAATCTGCTTTCTTTTCATCTGCTTATTTTCCATTTGTGTTTCATCTTTGTGAATTGTTTGCTCAAATATTTGGCCTCTTTAAAAATTTGAGTTGTTTATATCTTTTATTATTGACTTATTATTGCTGGCTCTTTGTATATCCTGCATAGGGATATATATATACACACACACACATATATATACATATATATGTGTATATATATATATATATATATATATACATCTCACAATTGGTACATATATATACACACACACATATATATACGCATCTCACAATTTTTATGTATATATATATATCTCACAATTTTCCCCTAGTGTATAGTTTATCTTTTCCTTTCCTTTGCTTAAAGTGTTTTTTGAAGAGGAAATTATTTAATTTTGATACAGTAACATTCAGGAATTTTGTCTTTTATTATTCATGTTCCGTTGATTAACTTTTAAGTATTAAACCAGTCTTGCAACTATGGAACAAAACTGCTTGATTATGTTGTATCACCCATTTCTATATTGTTGCATTTAATTTACTAAAACTTTGTTTAGAATTTTTGTATCTATGTTCCTGAATGATAACAGTTTCTATTTTCTTTTCTTGTAATATTCTTATTGAGTTTCAGTTTCAGAATTATCCTAGTCACATAAAATAAGTTGGAAAAATTTCCACTTTATTCCGTAAAGGAGTATATTTAGGTTTGGTATTGTTTCTTCCTTAGATGTTTCAAGGCATTCATCAGTAAAAACTTCTGGGCTTTTCTTGAAAGATTTTTAATTATGGATTCACATATTCATTTATGTTTCCTTACATTTTGGTAATTTGTATTTTTCAGTGAATTTGTCCCTTTCATCTAGGTTGACAAATTTGTTCATAATGTTCTCTCATTATCTTTTCGTCTGTAAGTGATGCCCCTCATTAATTTCTGATAAGTGTGCTTTGTACTTTTTTCTTCTTTTCCTGTTCAGTCTTGCTAAGTGTATACCAACTTTCAAATCTTTTAAGAGAAGCAGCTTTCTGACTATATTGAATTTTATATATCTCCTTTCTGTTTCATTAGTTTTTGTCTTATCTTTCATGTTTCCTTTCTTATACTTTATTCAATTTTAATTTTTCTTCTTTTCTTTGAGACAGAAGCTTAGATAATTAGCTTGTTACCCTTATACTTTTCTACTATATGCTTGGAGCTAAATTTCCTCCTAAGCACTGCTTTAGCCACATTGCACAAGGTTTTATTTTACATTTTCATTTTTTCTCACTTAAAATATTATATAATTTCCTCTTTTTCCTATTTAGAAGGGTTTTGCTAGTTTTCAAGGTGCATTTTCTTACTCATCTTCTTTTATTTATAAAATTAGTTCCTTTGGGATCAGAGCACATTGTAAGGTTCAGTCCCTTTGGTTTTGTTGAGTTTTGCTTTATGATCCAATGTCTGACCAACGTTGGAAATGTTTTATATGCATTGAAAAAAATGTGTACTATGCAGTTGCTGGCATTGTTTTATATGACTTCCATTAGATCAGTTGTGTTCACTGTATTGCTCATATCTTCTTTATCCTTACCAGTCTTTTGTCGGTTGTTCTTTCAGTTCTTCAGAATGGTTCTTAAACTTTCCAATGATGATAGCAGATTTGTCTAGTTCTATTTTTTTCCCTCATATTTAGATAATGTAGGATTCCCATGTCTTTTGGTTTTACTGACAATTTTGTATTTATGAAACATCCCCATTTATATGCAGTAAACAACATTGCCCAAAAGTCTACTTTGCCTAGTATTAATGTAGTCACACTTGATTTCTTTAGTTAGTATTTGTTTCCTTTTTTTTTTTTTTTTGCCTTTTCTAGGGCCGCACTCGCGGCATATGGAGGTTCCCAGGCTAGGGGTCTAACAGGAGCTGTAGCCGCTGGCCTACACCACAGCCACAGCAATGCAGGATCCGAGCCACATCTGCAGCCTACACCACCGTTCACAGCAACTCTGGATCCTTAACCCACTTAGCGATGCCAGGGATAGAACCCACAACCTCGTGGTTCCTAGTCAGATTTGTTAACCACTGAGCCACAATGGGAACTCCTCTTTAGTTAGTATTTGTTTACTATATCTTCTGTCATCCTTACCTTCAGCTTATCTATATCCTTATATTTGAGATGTTTCTCTTATAGCCAATTGTATTGATGTCCTATGGCTGCTGTGACAAGTTACCATACACATGTTGACTTAAAATAACACATACCTATTTTCTTACAGTTCTGCTGATTAGAAATCCAAAATGGATTTCACTGGGCTCCATCGAGGTGCTGGTGGGCCTGAATTCTTGCTGGAGTCTCTAGGGGAAAAATCCATTTCCCTGCCTTTTCCAGCTTCTAGAGGCTGCTACCCACATCCCTTGGCTCATGGCTCCTTTCCATATTTAAGGCTACCTATTGCATTTCTCACTTTGCTTCACTCTGATACAACTCTCCTGAATCCCTTTTTCACCTAAAAAGACAGTTGTGTTTATATTGGGCCACCTGGACAATCCAGGATAATCTTCCTGTTTTAAGATCTTTAATTTAATTGTATCTCCAAAGTCCCTCTTGCCACTTAAGGTAATGAAGAACATGGCATCTTTGTGGGAGCTGTTATCCTGCCCAAGATAGGAGCATATAGTTAGCTATTGTTATTTTTATCTCTTCAGACAATTTCTGTCTTTTGATTATTCATCTGTTTACATGTAATACAATTAATGCCATAAATGATTTCACATCTGCATCTTGCTCTTTATTTTCTTTTTATTGCTCTTTTCCCTGCCTTCTTGTGGATTAAACAAGAATTTTATTATTCTATTTTTTTCACATGCAATCTTTTTATGCATAGTTGTATGATTTTTTTGTGATTACTTTAGAGCTTTCAATAAGCATTCATGGCATTATAGTTCATCTTGAATGATTATTTTTATCACACACAGTTTTTAAAGTTCTTGTGTGCTAACTCTAATACTTGGACTATTTGTGAATCTGGTTCTCTCTTGATTATCTGTCTCATTTACATATTGAATACATACACACATAATACCTCACCCTCATTTACCTTCTTCTCACCTAGAAGGTATTCTTCCCACTCTGTAATTTTAGTTCATCTAGCATTCGTTGCTCACACAAACTTTTTGATGTTTTTTAACATATGGTTTTTGAAATTCATACTTTTTTAGTAGTTTCAGCAGAACCTCAACAGGTGGCTATGACTTATAAAACCATCCTAAAACCACAAGCCAGGAAGTATCATTTAAGAGGTAGAAAAGTTCAAGGGACTGCAGAGAACATGGCAGGCAGATGTTAGGGAACCTGTTGCAGTCATTGGCTCAACCTGAGAAGGGACATTAACTGGTCATTGAGAACACTTTCACTTTTTACCCTATGCTTCTAGTAGGCTCTTCTCCGAAAGGTCTGTAAATTTTGACATAGCACAGATTCCTGCTGAAAACAGTGGATCTTCAACGCAAACTAGATGGCTAGCTCATTCACATGACTCTGAGAGATTCTGTTTGGAAACTAGTCTAGTTCTACAATGGTCTCATTGAAATCTTATGAGTGGATTATAAGAGTTGGATACTCTCTATAGGTGGTAATAGAGCATCATTTAATTATATAGTCGAATTAAAGATCTTCAGTGATGAATTACTAAATTCTGAAATGGAAATATTCCCCAATAGTTTAATCTTTGTCCTTCTAATCAAATTTTTGATTCTTCTAATTTTTGAGTTCATCTGAAGCTGGTATTTGTTGAGATTTGGAAAGATACTCTTTATGAAGTTACAGGTATGTCACAATATAAATTATATCAAGACTGAGGTCATGAACTTGTCTTTTTCCTTAAAGAGCTTCCAGTTTTAAGCTTAGAGGTTCTATTTAGTAGTAATTTAAAATTAATAACAGGATTTTTTGTGCTTATGTGCCTAGGACATATATGAAGAAACCCTAGTTACATTTCAGGAGTATTTGGAGGAATATACCTTTGTCAGTTTTACTGGCCAAGATATTAAGATACCATACTTGGTGACCTGGAAAGAAGAGATTCATTTGTCTAAAAGAAGAAAAGATTCATTTGTCTAAAAGAAGAAAAGAATTATTAATATTAAGTGAAGTGTCTGAGACCTTTTTGTAGAAATCCAATTTTTGTTCACTTAGGCGCTTTACAACAATAGATTAGTATACCTTTGAATTACTAAATTCAGATACCAGGGCCAGGGTATTGAGAGAGAGGTTGAAAAATTTTCTTTTGGGGAAACGATGCCAGTCACCACTGGTTGGTTTAGATACTCATCACTTTCTTCTAGCCCTAAGTCAGGGGAAAGATTTAAGTGGCCACATTTTTCTAGCTCTCTCAAGGCCACGAGTCACTAGCGCACACACATTAATTATATAACCTCTACGCTTTTTGAATTAATGGACTAAAAAACAATTGAAGGGCACATAAGTCTTTCCGTAGGCTACCTCATCAGAATGAACACACTCAGAGCAGACATCTGCTTAGAGGCATCTCACTAATGCAGACGAAACATCAGGGTGAAGACCATGGAGTAGGGTTTATTTGAAATGGGCTTGTTCATGTGTTGAAGATAAATAGACCATTGATTACACATAACAATTGTTCATGATCTTTTTGAGACTGGTCAGATGGAAAGCAATGCAATTCTGCACACATTATAATCATTTTTACTGAGTGTAGTCCCTTCCATTTTCTGAACATTTATGGGGACATTTTATGGTTGGCTTTTTATTCATCCTTCCCTTGCAGTCTTATCATTCAAACAAGGCATTGACCCTGATATCAGCTGATGCTGGTCTCAAAGCATGAGCACCTTCTCACAAAGAAAACGATGCATCGAGGTACTCTATAATGTATACACACACAGTAACTTAAAACTAGAACTTTTACACAGGGCATTTTGCATACCTTTACCAAATGGACTGGGGAATTTTGTCTTGCCATTTAATATATATGACTTTGCTTGGAGGTGATTAGACATGAGGCAAGCCACACCCTTGCAAACACTGGTATGTAAGATCATTCTCAGAGAACTTAATTGGTTATCATTCCTAAAATTATAAGAAAGGAATCTAGACAAATTACACATTCTATTATTTTCTTCTCTCTCCTGTGCTCTTTTTTTATGACCATTTCCTACTTGGAATCTCATTTATTGAGCATCTACCTGAGGCTCAAGGAAAGCTATTGGTTGATATAGTAGTCTAAGCTCTGAAATTATGCTTTTCTCCAGATCATTTAATTCAGTTTGATTGTCTTCCCTCTTTCATTAGAAAAACAGCATTCAGAGCCAGATTCCTTAAGTCTTGCATGTTTGCAACCCTTATTTTACACATCAACGTTTGCCCGATCTTCTCCTGGTTGTGGACTAGTCTTGATTGGCACTAACCACTTGGGAACTTTTCCTTGAAAACTTTGTATCCAGTTCTTGGGTCTGTTTGCAAGGTTGCAGGTTATAGTGATTTCTTTCTTTCTTTATTTTATTTTTTATTTTTTTTTTGCCTTTTGTCATTTTATGGCCGCACGCGTGGCATGTGGAGGTTCCCAGCCTAGGGGTCTAATCGGAGCTGTAGCCACTGGCCGCAGCCACAGCAACGCAGGATCCGAGCCGCGTCTGCAACCTACACCACAGCTCACGGCAACGCCGGATCGTTAACCCACTGAGCAAGGGCAGGGATTGAACCCGCAACCTCATGGTTCCTAGTCGGATTTGTTAACCACTGTGCCACGACGGGAACTCCAGTATAGTGATTTCTTTAGATGCCCTCGGTCTCATTTCAAAGAGAGGGGCTGCGGTGGGTAGGGGAATCTCCCAGTATTTTTTCATGGGGTCACTAACAGCATTTAGGGTTGCGTCATTCTTCCTTATGTAAGACTATTCTGCATAATCAAGAATATATAGCATCCTTGTCCCCTTCTGTATCTTTGAAATGCTAGTTTCTGCCTTCAGCCTACCAAAAATGTCTACACACATTTCCAAAAAAACCCCTGGAGAGGTGATACTCTTCCAGGTTGGGAACGACTGACATATTATCAATACTGTACCAAAACCAAAACCAAATTAATAACAACCAAACTGGCCAGTAAAGAGTTTTTGCTCTTTTGCAAAGTCAGCACTGGCCAAGACCACCGTGCCTATGACCACTCTCTGTTGAGTTTATGTAAAACAGTAATTGTTTGATTGCAATTTACCTAGCCAATTTCTTCTGAAAACTCAAAGGCCCATAAATGTTCATGAAATAGACAATAGAAGTAGTTCATGTTTTCTTCTTAGTTTTGTAGTCTTACCTCATTTCTTAACTTCCTTTAGGCCTTACCCTTGCTAGTAAGGGTAGCAAAATTGAAATTCACTTGCTAGTTTTGGACTTACTGTCCTAGTAGAATTTCACATAGCTACTTTCATTGTGAAACTGTTCATTTTGGGGGTTCATATAAAATTACCCTTTGCAGGAGTTCCCATTGTCCTTCAGCAGTAATGAACCCGACTAATATCCATGAGAATGCAGGTTCTATACCTGGTCTTGCTCAGTGGGTTAAGGATCCAGCATTGCCATGAGCTGTGGTGTAGGTTGCAGATGCAGCTTGGATCCCCTGGAGAGGTGATTGCTCTGGCTGTGGTGTAGGCCAGCAGCTTCAGCTCTTATTTGACCCCTAGCCTGGGAATTTCCATATGCCACAGGTGAGGCCCTAAAAAGCAAAAATAAATAAGTAAATAAGTAAGTAAGTAAATAAATAAATAAATAAAATTACTCTTTGCAAACTTAACACTCTCTTACTTGATGAAGGATTTCCTTTTCTACTCTTCCATACTAAACAAAAGAAGTATTTTCCATCTAAACTTGCCAAGCAGGCTAGTAATTAACACTCTTCTGTTAGGTCAGGAAGAAAAATGATTTCTTTTCTTAGAGCAAGAAAGACATTGGCTGGCCCTGGGGTTTTACTCTAGTGTTATTACTAATCTACACTGTAGTGGTCCAATTTCTCAGTACAAAATACATCTTGAAAATGTTTTAGGAGATTGAAAAGATAATTTTAATACTTGAAGTCCACAAATGTTAGAAATATTTCTGTTTTAAACAGTTGGAACCATTAACTAGAGCCCATTTATTTTATTTCAGTGACTGAAAAAAAGTCCTTTACTTGTTCATCAATAGTTTCCATAGATTGCTTTATTTTTGCAACCCAATTTCACCTTCAGATTCAGTGACCTGTATTCCAAGCATGTCTATAATTTAATTCAGGTCATTTCAGACATATTGTAAATCATTACCTCCTTTTCAGCCAATCAGCCTTTGATTTTTCAGATTCAGAATCACTTTTTAATTGCAAAGAGTGGATGACTACACAGGCATGTGCCTGTGCGCACACACACACACCAGACACCTAGATAACCCAAATACACTTTCATTTATATATTATATATAGTCCTTTTGCCACTGTGGGGTGCTTCTTTTGAATTAGTGTTATTTTGACAGAAACATAGAATTTTCAGATGTCAAAACATTGCATTTTCAGTGGGATAATTACAAATTTCTTCATTGCCAAGTAAGTTATTCTTAGGAAGCTTCTTATTTAATGTATCTCCATGCATGCAATGGTGATTCCACTGTGGTAGTTCTCAGAATGGATCACTTTGAGTTTATTTCAGGTCTCAATACCATGGACATGATTGAATCATTATGTAAGTACAGTAACTATGTAACTAAAATTTGAAAAAGATAATTTAAAAGAGGAAAGTGTTTTATATATATATATTTTTTTGTCTTTTTGCCTTTTCTAGGGCCACACCTGTGGCATATGGAGGTTCCCAGGCTAGGGGTCTAATTGGAGCTGTAGCTGCTGGCCTACACCACAGCCACAGCAATGTGGGATCTGAGTCACATCTGTAACCTACACCACAGCTCACGGCAATGCCACATCCTTAACCCACTGAGCAAGGCCATCGATTGAACCCACTACCTTATGGTTCCTAGTTGGATTTGTTAACCACTGCGTTACAAGGGGAACTCCTATATTTTTTAAGTGTATTTATTTTTTCTTCTTATGGCCACAGAGGTAGCATGTGGGAATTCCCAGGCTAGGGGTCAAATTGATCCTGCACAGCCAGAGCAATGCAAGATCTGAGCCACATCTGTGATCTATGCCACTGATTGCAGCAACACCAGATCCTTAACCCACTGAGCAAGGCCAGGGATCAAACCCCCAACCTCACAGAGATGACGTCAAGTTTTAAACCTGCTGAGCCACAATGAGAACTCCAAGAAAGTTTTTTAAAACATGTAGAGCATTTTCTTTGAGATATATATCCACTCCAGGTGTAATAAAAAATATTCCAGTGAGCAGTGGTCTATAGAAGTTTGATTTCATTTGAAAAAAACAGTTTAATATCCTATGATCTAAGGAACCCCTGGCCTGTTTGTATTTGAAATCTCACATCATTCCTCATATTAAATTAGGTTCTATAATCTTTCGTGTAGTAGACCCTTAATAATATTTGTTAATGCACCAGCAAAATCTGAACCAGGCATTACATCTGCATCTGTTTCAACTATTTTACAATAACCTTTTTCTTTTTTTATGACCACCTCCTCCTTTCTGGAGGTGGTTAAACCTCCTATTAAGGAGGGTAAGCTCCTGGGTGAGACTGGTTGGGTTTGAAACTCAAGTCCACCATCTTCTGGCCAATTTCACTTCTCTGTGACTTATATTCAGTATCTATCATGGTAATTATTTTATGGTGTCTCTCTGACAAAGAGGATTGTAATATTGTATGACACATTGCTGCCAAATCAGAATAGAAAACTTAAAACCTGTAATCAAGGAGAAGGCGGGTGGTTTCATATGTTAATCACACAGCTAAGTGAGTCTGTTGAGAGTAGTATATTGTATCAAATCTGCTAGAGTAGTTGTATTTTGGAAATAAAATAAAATGTTTGCAAGATGAGCTGTTTTTCAAGTAGGTGCAGATTCGTGTAAGCTTTCATAATTTTCTCATGTTTTCTGTCTTAATGTGTGGGATGGCAAGCTAAGACTCTAGAAGTTGAATGAGAATGAGAGAAGCCATAGGAAAGAGGGAGAGAGAGAAAAAGAGAAAGAGACTGAGATAGGGCTGCTGAGGGGAGGGGGGTGGGGAGAGAGAGATCAGCTTTCTGGATTTTCTTCTTCTGAATTTTCTTGCTTCTGGATAACACAGAACTTCTGTAATGTTCAGAACAACCTAGGATCTCGAAGACTTTAATTTTATGGCCTGTGTGGTTCCCTGGGCTTATCATGTGCTCAGACCTGCTTGCCTGCCAGGTCCTACTCATCCTCAAACACACATCCAGAGCCATCTCATTCATGAAGTCTTTCCTAACTTTCCCAGGTAGACCTGGAGTTTTTTTCCTCCTAGCTCCCCTTCATCCTCTGCACATATGCCGTCTATTCTAGGAATGGTCTTAAATCCTTATGGTTTACGTTTCTCTCCACCCCAATATATTTTATTCCTTGGAAGACAAATAATGTAACTTGTGGAGGCATCTGCCATGACCACGGGATAAACAGGGACACAAATAACTGTAGAACTAAAGGAAATTTTGCAATGCCTTTCAGTTCAGATTTCTCACTTTACCGATGAGAAAAGCTGAGGACCCCCAGCATTCAATCCCTACACTGTAGACCCGACTGGGTCTGGAATCATTTGAGAGTGCATGCAATGGACCCATTATTAAGAAATGGAGATGGTGGGGCTAGACTGGTTCATCCTCAGACTCCTTAAGAAGGCTTATTTTGATCTTAGCCCGAGGTAGTTAAGGCTCCCTCTGCAAATATAGTTCACACAGCTTATTCTTCCTCCTTCCTCTCTCTGTTTCAACTTTCTCTGGTTAACATCTACATTAGGAGAAGAAAAATGGCAACGAATCAAAAGAAGGGCCCATTAAAGAAGCTCTAACAAGTATAAGAGAGCATTTGAAAGCCAGAAGGATGGTTTGAATAGTATTGTAATGCAATTGGCAAGGCACTGAGTGGAGTTGTATCTGAGGGCTGGGGTGTGATTGTGCAGCTCTGAATGGATACAACGAAGGCAATAATTTTCACACATGCTGTGATATGGAGGGCTAGAACTAAAGAGGAGACTTCAGAGAAGGAAATGGTTGTATCTTAAACTGTAGTATTACTTCATTCCGGTTGCATAATGTCGACTGTGGTGGTTAAACTGTTATTGTCGAGAAATGGCTTTTGCATATTTAGTGGGCTGCTTGTATCTAAATGAGTAGCTGTTACAATAACACAAATCCATGTGTGGTTTCCGAACAGTTAATAATTGTTTAATAAGCAAGTCCTGGTAAACCTCCTTGAGTCATACTCTCTCAAGTTGAGATGGATTATTTTCTCCTGCATTATTAGGGACAGTGTAAGAAATAGCTAGTAATAAGTAAAACACTTTAAATATAAGGGGGAACACTAATGGGGTAGATTGCCAATTACCATCACGAGAGAATTTCAAAGCTGGCAGAAATGTACTGTGTCAGAAAGGAAGTGAGAACAGCCAGAGGCGATACAATCCCATGGATCCTTGGAGAATTAACTTCCTTTCATTTACAAATAGATTTTAGCAATATACATATACAGTGAGGACAGAGGAGAAAGCTATGCAGTAGAGAGGGAGCCAGAATATTTTGGCGGAAGTACTGACTTCCTTGGTAACAGGAACAGGGAACATTATTTCTCTTGATTTCCGAAATGTACAGAGCAGGAGTGAAATCTACCTGTCCTCAGATTGTTTCTCCTGGGAGGATAGCAAAGGCTTCCATCAGCAAAATGCTATCTTTGTGACAACCCAGTGTTGCAGTCCTTCAACCATCCCTACATGTGTACTATTGACTGCAATGCCTCTGAAATGCTTTATGAATTGAATGTATATATACACGTGGCATTTGATCACTGCTTTTGTACCCTCAGAGTGGGTAAAACCTGCGATGATTTATCTACAATGCAATATTAAGCAGCCTGCTAAATATTTAATTCACCTGCTGAACTGCAACAGCATGGTTTAGAAATGTGAGACCTTCCTCTTCCTTCTTCACTTAGAGGGACACTTGCTATCTAACCAAATAAATTATTCACACCATTATTATTATTTAGGACTTTATTATCACCTAATGATGGGTGATGCTAGAAACATTTCTCCTGCAACAAACAGAGCTGCTGTCTAACAACAGATTCAGTGCTATTGGTTGTCAGAAAGTACATCGAAGCTCATAAAAAATGATGGCCATAGTTCAGATAAAGGAAAAGATGCTCATTTATAAAAACTACTTGATAAACTTTGCAGTAACATCCTTGATATTATGGATTCCTACTTCACGGTTTTAGATAGATCATGGATTACATCATAGTTCCTGGAATATACATACAAATATAAAAGACTTGATATGTTCTGTCTGAATTTTCATTAAGGATGCGATCAGTTAATATCATGAACACACAGAACCAAAAAAAAAAAAAAGAAGAAGAAAAAGGCCAGTTCTCTACAAAAACCTCATTGAGCTATTGTGATTGAGTCTCAGTTTTGGTGCTGCTTTTCCTGGCAGTAAAGGCTGGGAGGCATATTGTGAGGGATTATAAAATTCTTTTTCAGGAAGGAGGGAAAACATCCATTTTGAAAGGGAAACTTCTATCCAAACACAATTCTAAAAGAAATATTTTACATAGGACCACACGTAAAAGGCTGGATATTATGAGAAAGTTAAAGGTCAGCAGTGGCTCTTTGGTAAAAAATAACGACATAATTTTTTACCTGGCTATTGAATATAGAATAAAAAAAAATGATATTATAGGCTCGATGCAAAGCTTGGAACACTGTGCCCTCTAGAAGAAAAAAGGTGCATTGGAACGAGCTTACTCTGTCAATACTAGTTAGTCACTTAAAACTATGTGGTCTTCAGTAATTTAACTACCCTTCCTACGCTCACCGGTAAAGAGCCTCCTACAGAGTTATGGGAAGGATATAATGAATTCATGTGTATGTAGAGATTAAAGCTCATTGTTAGGTCAGGGCTTTGTCCCTTAGCACAGGTGTTATAAGTGATTGTACAAATACACACACACACACACACACACACACCTTTTTCATTTGAGATTTGTCCTTAAATATATTAATGTTGGGGAAACAGAGATGATTCTTTATTAAATTTAAGGCCATGAAGAACAGTATGATTAACAAAGTTTAGGTTGGGGTGCTTCAATAATGTAGTGCTTTGTTAGGTAGTCCACCGGGGTGTTAGGATCTTGGGTATTATTCTTTGAAACCTTCAGATTGTATTGAAGAAGAGGCTGTGTATGGTTAGAGACAACAGGAAGCTAATTAGTTATTTGCATCCCTTTTTCTTTTTTCTTTTTTTTGAGGACAATGAGTTTTTTTTTCCTTTATTAGAGTATAGTTGATTTACAGTGTTGTATCAATTTCTGGTGTGCAGCATAGTGACCTAACCATATTTAGCTTATAAGAACTACTATAAATTAAGCTCTAAGGCTTAGCAATGAGTGCCCTGGTAACATAACTCCAATCTCCCGCTAAACTTGACCCCAGTTTGTTTTTTACTGTATGTATATACATGTATTTGCCTCTGTAAGAAGACAGTGCAGTGAAATGGCAAATCATGAACTTTTCATGCCTTGAAATTGTACTCCTTATCTAGTTTTAACATTCCATTTTTTTTTGTCTTTTTGTCTTTTTAGGGTCACACCCATGGCATATGGAGGTTCACAGGCTTGGGGTCCAGTCGGAGCTGTAGCTCCCTGCCTATGCCACAGCCACAGCAATGCCAGATCCAAGCCACGTCTGCCACCCACACCACAGCTCACGGTAATGCCAGATCCTTAACCCACTGAGTGAGGCCAGGGATCGAACCAGTGTCGTCATGGAAACCAGTAGGGTTCGTTAACCACTGAGCCATGATGGGAACTCCTACATTTCTTAATAAATTTAATTTCTCTTATGGGAAATTCATTGTCCTTAAATACCACATGGTATCACTTATATGCGGAAACTAAAATATGGCACAAATGATCCTATCTACAAAACAGAAGCAGATCGAGGACAAGGAGAGCTGACTTGTGGTTGCTGGAGGAAGAGGGGAGGAAGTGGGATGGATGGGAAGTTTGGGGTCGGTACATGCAAACTGTTACATTTGGAATGGATAAGGAGCAGGGTCCTACTGTACAGCACAGGGAACTATGTCCAGTCATGGAAGATGGTGTGAGAAAAGGAATGCATGCATCCCTTTTTCTTGAAGCCACTTTTTCCATTTAAGTACATTAAAACAATTTCAAGTAGTTTGTTTGAGTACTTTCTTTTAAAGAATACTTAATTAATTATTAATTATAAGACTGAGGGGTCATGCTGCTTCCTGAAAGCGATAAACATGGGTTCCTTGGGGCCAGCATTTTGAACCCCTTTGGGCTCACTTACTTTTTGTTCTAGGGAAGGAGTTCCCCCTACAGTCATTTGGTGGAAGTGGCTGTCCACGGGTTAGGCCTTTTTGGGCTACTGGGTAAATCAACTTAAGGTAGAAATGCATGATGTCCACACAACCCACTGGTAAACTGAGCTCAGTACATGGCTGTTCTTCCTTTCTTCTCTCTAGGAAAGTAGCAAAAGTACAAGTGGTTCAGTACGATTCATATCTTTATTGTTCTTGGGAGCAATTAATCCGTTAATAATCACTGCCTCTTATCAGCTCCCTTCAACTGCTCTACCTTCTGTTGGACTAGACCCCTGCATAGTGGCAGTTAAGTAGGGATCAAACTTCAATCTTTTTAGGATCTCTTGAATTAGAATAAGAGGGGAAAATATCCTACATTAAATAGCATTTCTGTGTCCCACCTGGAGGGATGGGAGAAGTGGTCTGTTTTGTGAATCTGAATGTAGACAGCCTCTAACTCTAAAATGGTGGCAGTGAGAATGGACCTTAAGTCAGACACAGAGTCAGTTGTAGTTGTGTGTAGTTAAAACAGCTAGCCAGTTTCCCTTGTGTGTCAAAGAGCTTGTGTTTGCTCCTCCAGACCCATTTTCTTCTTGAAATTATCCTGCTGTGATTTCCAAGAGGCAGAAGCATATTGGTTCCATCTTCAAGCTCCACTGACCATCGGTTTTTGATTGGCCAGTAGGGGCAGTAGGCTGGGAGAAAAGTAAGAGGGGAGACTTTTAAAAAAAAAAACATTGAAGTATAGTTGATTTACAATGTCATGTTAATTTCTGTTGTACAGAGAAGTGATTCAGTTATGCATATAATCTTTTCCACACTCCCTTATATATATTCAGTTTATATGTATTCAGTTATACATACATCCTTTTCCATATTCTTTTTAATTATGGTTTATCAGAGGTTATTGAATTTAATTCCATGTACTATACAGTAGGACCTTGTTGTTTATCCATTTTCTATATAATAGTTTGCATCTGCTTATCTCAAACTTTCAGTCCTTCCCCCCACACTCCACCTTCCCCTTGACAACCACAAGTCTGTGCTCCATGTCTGTGAGTCTGATAAGTTTCTGTTTAGTAGATAGGCTCATACGTGTCATATTTTGGATTCAACATATAAATGATATTATATGGTTTTTGTCTTTCTCTTTCTGATTTACTTCCCGTAGTATGATAATCCCTAGGTCAATCTGTATGGTTACAAATGACATTATTTCCTTCTTTCTATGGCTGAGTAGTATTTCATTGTATATATGTACCATATCATTTTTATCCATTCATTTGTCGATGGACATTTAGGTTGTTTCCATGTCTTTTTATTGTGAATAGTGCTGCTATGAACATAGAGGTGCATGCATCTTTTTGGATGAAAGTTTTGTCCAGATACATGCCCAGGAATGGGATTGCAGGATCATATGGCCACTCTATTTTTAGTATGTTGATGAACCTCCATACTGTTTTCCATAGTGGCTGCACCAGTTTACAACCACTGGTGTAGGAGGGTTTGCTTTTCTCCACACCAAGATTAGAACCATTATTCCCCCGACACTCTCCCTGCAGGGTCTGTAGCTTCTGTCAGATGGCATTCCACACCTGGCTTTCTCTCAGGCTGTCACCTGCTCTCTCCTCTGGTCATCTCAGGTTGAGGGCTGGTAACAGCTCTACTGTTGCTGGTTCTGGGACATGATGCTATTTCTTGTGGCTTCTCCACACCCAGCCAACACCTTTGTAAATTACACCTTTCAGAACTCTCCTCATATTTCCCAGTTTGATTACGCCATCTGCTTCCAGAGCTTTAGCCTGGAAGTTGTTGTTCAGTCATGCTGGTGGCCACTTAGAGGGTGGGGACCTCAGGGAGATTCAGGCAAGGGGTGATTCTGGTTTCTAGTAAATGTGACCAAATATAACTGAACCAAGGCATTGCCAACATTGACTCTTTTCTTTGCAACATTGACTCCTGCACGTCGTAATGTTCGTGGAGTTACTTCTTCAGGGTTGTGGGGTTAAACTTTTTTCCTTCTCTAGCCCACTGTATATTAGAAGTTTTAGGAATTATTTTGTGGAGCAGGATGATGTAGGATAACGTGTGGATTTTGACATCAGGAAAACATAGGTTTGAATTCCACCTCCCCCACTTCCTAGCTGCTTGGCCCTGGGCACTTTATATACTTTTTATTTTTGTATTTTAAAATGCTAGAATAATTCATGGCTCTGAGGGCAGTTATGAGACTACATAAGATGATGTATGCAAACTACCAAGGGTTGTGTGTGTTTTCAGAGGAGGCTTAATAAATGACAAGGAGAGATGACAGCTTGGCGAGAGGACACGGATATATGTTTTATTCAGTCTTGCTATCATTTTTTGGAAGAAACTTTAAATTTTAGAAGTTTTAGGTTTACAGAAAAGATGTAAATATAATAAGAGAGTTCCTATAT
The DNA here is from genome assembly GCA_004024745.2 of Catagonus wagneri. NCBI lineage: Eukaryota > Metazoa > Chordata > Mammalia > Artiodactyla > Tayassuidae > Catagonus > Catagonus wagneri. The sequence goes on along the minus strand of PVHT020000521.1, from coordinate 15,189,542 downwards.
CCTCAGCATCCAGTTTCCCCTTTTTTAATGTCTTATATCGCAATGGACATTATTCATAACTGATGAACACATACTGATCTATTATTAACTAAATTCTATACTTTATTCTGATTTCATTATTTGTTCTCTAATTTTCTTTTTTACTCCAGGATCCCATCCCAGATAACACATTACATTTCACTGTCGTGTATCTTTAGGTTCCTCTGGACTATGGTAGTTCCTCAGGCTTTCCATGGATTTAATGACCCTGGCAGTTATAAAGAGTTTATCATCAGGAGTTTTGTAGAATTTCCATTTATTTTGAGTTGCCTGATAGTTTCCTCATGATTGAACTGACGTTATAGATTTGGGGGAGGAAGAACACAGAGCTGAAGTATTCTTCTCAACATGTGAAGGGTACTTACTGAAAACATGACTCATCATGGTTGATGTTAACTTTTTAACCTTGATCAGCGGGCTGAGGTAATGTCTATCAGGTTATTTTTTATTTCCCCCTTTTCTATCCTTGGCTCACTGGAAACCTAAAGCATGAGAATTTCTCTACCTCTTTAAAGGGGAATATATTCGTATAAATTATTTGGAATTTTTCTGTACAGGAAATATGTTTCCTACTCTATTTTTTATTTATTCAACCATTTATATCCGCATGGACTCATGACTGTCTCATACTTTGGGTGATAATGCAGTCCTACAGTATTTATTTTGTTGCTCACATTGTTCTAGTTTTATCTATTGAGAGTTCTTTCAGTTGGCTCCTGCAGCCCTTTGACATACCCCCATCATTTTGGCTTTTGAAGTACTTTCTGGCACCATGAGATGTTTCTGGCTCATCTTGTATACTTCCTGCCCCAGTCCTGGAATCAACCTTGTCTTTAAGACACCTATGTTCCTTTTATTGGACAATGGTGTTAGAAACTAAGATCTAGTAAGTTTTCTGCTTCTAGACTCTTTCAGTGGATAGAGCTAGGAAATATATGTGTGTATAGAGTGTCTAGAATGTATAGAGCTCAACATGACTTCCTGTTGATATCACTGATGTTAATAACCACATATTTTATTCTAGTCTCCTCCCCTTGTGTATCTGTAATCTTCTACTGCAGTAGTGAGAAACTCAGCTTCGACTATCAGTCATCTGTTTATTTGTCCAGTCCAGGGACACATAGACAGTGCTTTCAGAATCATCACCCTCCTACACTATTGGTGGGGATGTAAGCTGGTGTAACCACCATGGAGCACAGTATGGAGGTTTCTTAAAAAGCTAGTATAGAACCACCGTATAACCTAGCAATCCCACTTCTGGGCGTATACCTAGAGAAAACCATAATTTGAAAAGATACATGTACCCCAGTGTTCATCCCAGCACTGTTTACAATAGCCTAGGCATGGAAGAAACCTAAATGTCCACCAACAGAGGACTAGATAAAGAAGATGTGGTGCATATACCTGATGGAATATTACTCAGCCATTGAAAAGAATGAAATAATGCTTTTTGCAGCAACATGGATGGACCTAGGAATTATCATCCTAAATGCAGTAAGATGTCAGAAAAAGACAAATGTCATATGAGATCACTGATACATGGAATCTAACAAAAATGGCACAAAAAAACTTAGAAAACAGAAATAGACTCAAAGATTTTCAACCAAACTTATGGTTCCTAAAGGGTAAAAGTGGGAGGAATGAATTAGGGGATTGAGATTGACATATACACAATACTATACATAAAATAGATAACCAACAAAAACCTGCTGTATAACACAGGGTAATCTATTCAATACTGTGTAATAACCTATATGGGAAAAGAATCTGGAAAGGAATGGATATGTGTATATGTATAAATGATTTACTTTTCTGTACACCTGAAACTAACACAACTTTGTAAATCAACTATAGTCCAATAAAATTTATTTTAAAAAAGAATTGTCACTTTTATCCTCTTGAGAAACAACTTTATCAACTGATGTACACTCTTATGGGCAGTTCCTTTTGTCTGTAGTCTCATAGTTTGCAGTCATTTCTAAAGTCACATAGGTCAGCACCTCTTCCCCCTCACTCCTTTCAGTGAGGTTATGCCATACATTTGGGGTAGAGTTCTATTCTTTTGTCACATCTGCATTCTATCCTGGGAAACCCCCAGACTCCTGATTGATTTTTTTTTTCTTATTTTACGTTATGTGTAAACAGTTTATGTGTTACGGTTTACTCTTTCTGTATTGTAAAGTTCTCTGGGTTTTGAAAAATATGTAGTGTCGAGTATTTATCATTTCGGTCATACAGAATAGTTTCCCCACAAAAAAAAAATCCTCTGAGCTTCACTTATTCATCTTTCTTGCCTCACTCCCCACATACCTGGCAATCACTAGTCTGTTTTCTGTCTAGAGTTTTACCTTTTCCAGAATGTCATCTGAAGGAAATCCATAATATGTGGCCTTCCCAGACTGGCTTCTTTCATTCAGCAGTGTGCATTTGGGATTTATCCATGTTATGTGGATTAATAGCTTGTTCCTTTAATCACTCTGTAGTATCATCTGTAGTATGAATGTATTACTATTTGTATATCCATTCATATATTGAAGGACAATGCAGTTGCTTCTGGTTTTGATGATTATTAAGGAAGTCACTCTAAACTTTTGTGTGCAGGTTTTTTGTATGGCATATGTTTTTAAATCAGTTGGGTGAATATTTTGGTGTGTGACTTCCAGAGTGATTGTACCATTTTGTGTTCCTACTAGAAGTGAATGAGTGTTCTTGTTGCTCCACGTCCTCATTAGTGCTTGGTATAACCCATTCTTTTCATTGCTAGGAATACCTAAATTTAAACAGACTTGTTCCCTATTTTGAGTCACTCTATAGCTTTTGGCTGCAGCGATTACTACCTAGGTGCCATCTGGCCTTTTTAAAACCTATATCCTTGTGCTGGAGGTTTGACCATGTCACTTGCCACCTAGAGCTGATTTTCTCCTGGAAGTCACAAGTGCCTAAGTTATTATTATTATTATTATTTGTCTTTTTGCCTTATCTAGGGCAGCACCCGTGGCATATGGAGGTTCCCAGGCTAGGGGTCTAACAGGAGCTGTAGCCGCTGGCCTTCGCCACAGCCACAGCAATGCGGGATCCGAGCCGCCTCTGCAGTCTACACCACAGCTCATGGCAACGCTGGATCCTTAACCCACTGAGCAAGGTCAGGGATCGAACCCGCAACCTCATGGTTCCTAGTTGGATTCATTAACCACTGAGCCACCACAGGAACTCCCTAAGTTACTTTTTAATGTCTATAAAAACAAGTTTGGATACTTGCCTAATCCACTGTTCATTAGAAGCACTAGTTTCATGTATTCACTTGTTCATTAAATATTTATTGAATACCTACTAAATGTTGGGCCTTGGGGATAAAGCAGTGAAAAAAATGCCAAGGTCCTTGTAGTTATGAAGATTACAACTTTTCGTATATAACTTAACATAGTATAATATAATGGCGTGCAATGCAATATAAGGCAGTGATAGATACTATGATCAAACTAAAGCAGGGTTCAGGAACTGAGGTTCTAGAGTTTTCAGGAGGGAGTGTGGGTGGTCAGAGAAAGTTTCACAGAGAAGATGGCAGTGAGCAGGGATCTGGAAGTGGTGAGGGAGTGAGCCAGGTGGATGTCTGCATTTCAGGCAGAAGGAAGAATGGGAGCAATTTCCTGGGAGTGGCAGTGCTCTTACCATTTTTGAGGAGCAGTGAGTAGTCCACTGTAGTTGGAGTGGAATCAGCAAGGATGGCTGGACATAAAGTTGGATAGAGGGTGTGGTTGTGTCATGTTGAATTTGGTAGACCAGTTACTTCACAAATTTTAATGTGCATAGGAATCACCTGGGAGTCACTTGAAATGCAGATTCTAATTCAGTAGGTCTGGGGTAGGACCTGAGATCTCTCATCCCTAATAAGCTTCTGGGTAATAGCACCATTGCTGGCCTATGGATCATATAGTGAGTAGTGAAGTTGGAGACTCTGGTCATGGTTTCATTCTGAATGAGGATGAAAGTCCCAGGAGGATTCTGAGCATGGGAATGATGTGATGATTTAAGAGTTTAAAATCTCTTTAGCCTATTGTGTGGAGAATCCTGTGAGCAAGCGAGGGGGAATGCCAGGAGACCAGCTAGGAGGCTACTGCTAGAGTATGCCTGCAGTATTCAGTGCTCAGTCTTGAGTGGTGGTGATGGCAGTAAGGAGAAAAATGCCAGCCAGCACTGTTGTGTGTGTTGTGCTCTGTCCAAGGTACCAGCAGAGTGGGTGGGTTGAGCTGGAGATCCAATGTTACACTTGTTAAGTCTTTCACTTTGTAATTCATTAGCCAGGAAGAGGGACACACTTTGTACAAAGCCTCCTCCTAGAGAGTAAGAGGTGTCCTTTTAAAATTGATGCAAAGGCAGGGTATGTGTTACCTACGTTCAGGGCAAGACGTGGTTGGATTTAGTTCAGGAGATTCTGGATAATTAACGTGTGGAAGAGAGAGGTGTGACAGGAGACTTTCTCTTGCAGTTTTCACTTGTGTTTTCATGTGCTGCTGCCTGAGTTCATGACCCATGAAAGCTTTTCCTGGAAAGCATAGCAGGCACAGAAGAGCTCAGCTGAACTTTGAATTTTCCAGTGAGTAGTCTTTCAAAGCGATTGCTCCTGCCACACGAGAAGGAAAACAGACCCCAGTCATTTATTTCAGGCTTCTCTCTGGGAGCAGAGAGAAGTGACATCTTTTTCAAAATGTCTCTGTATGACTATAAAAGTGGTCACTAAGTATAAAAGGAGAGAGCTGTGGATACCTCTGCCTGGTTCCTAGCAGTGTCTGGTAGTTAATCTCCTGTTCCCCACTGCAAAAGTGGTCAGAAGATATGGCTTGTCTAAAAATGAGACCATAAAACATTTGTCATGTGTTCTGTGGCTGTTGAAGTGGTATACATTCCCTGGTAATGTTTTAATCAAGCTGGCTATTGGATCGTGCTTACGTTGGGCTTCTTTATGGAAGGGGGTTTCATCCTACTGGCTTTTCTGGCAGCACAGTGCATGCGATACGTGGATGTTTAGCCATGTCCTTTTGGCTCCATATACTTGAGCTGGTTTTTATGCCACTTAGCTTAACATGATCTGATCCTTGCAGCATGTTCCTTGAGGACCACGCAATGGCACCAAAACTGTTTGATAGATAAAGAGATAAACTGTGGTGTTGTTGTTGGAACCCTTGAGTCAGCACTGCTTCTGGCATGGAGTGCGTGAGTTTCTTTATGCTGGTTTCATGCTAGATTTGTGCCCCTGCCCTGAACATGGAACCCCCTGGACAGACACTGGAGATGCAGTATCCAAACCCCCACCCCATGGCAGAGGGTCCTGGTGAGTCTCATTTCATCCTCAATTCCCCTCTCTTGAAGTGGTTTCTGTCCAGCTTCTTTCTAAAATCTGTTGAGCAGTTCCTGTTGTGGCTCAGGGTGTTAAGAACCCAGTTAGTATCCGTGAGGATGTGGGTTTGATCCCTGGTCTTACTCAGTGGGTTGAGGATCTGGCATTGCTGCAAGCTGCAGTTTAGGTCTCAGGCTCAGCTCGGATCCAGTATTGCTGTGGCTGTGGCATGGGTGAGTGGCTACATCTCAGATTAGTCGCCTAGCCTGGGAACTTCCATATGCCACAGGTGCAGCCATAAAAGCAAACAAACAAAAAGTGTTGAGTGCAGGTGGAGGTGGCATCTAGCTTATTAGCAGGATCTATCCATAACTCATTTTGTGTTAGTTTAGATAGGCATTGGGACCAAGCTCTCAACTATAAAGTACAGTTTCGGAAGAATTTATTCTCTAGAGTAGAGGACCCCCAAATCCAGTACCTGCTGATGTTAGGCATGGACCGTCACTAAGTACAGGGAACGGTGGGGGCCTCGAGAGCACCCAGCCTTCAAAGGAGGACAGCTCCTGTTGAGCTCAGGCTGATGGTCACCACGTGTGTGGTTGCCCTTTAGAGACATTTCAGCAGAAGCCAGACATCACAGTCTTGTGTAAAATCGCCTGATTTTCAAATGATGGAAATGAATGTAAAAAGATGCCAGACATTGTTCAGACCAAGGAAATCGTGTCTAAAGGCTGAATGCAAAACAAGGACTTACTGTATAGCATAGGGAACTGTGTTCAATGTTTTGTAATAATCTATAATGTAAAATAATCCCACAAAGAATTTGTATGTATATGTGTATGTATGTGTATACATGCGTATATATGTATATATATATTACTTTGCTGTATTTCTGAAACCAACATAAATCAACTATACTTAAATTAAAAACCCCAAACCCAGAATTACAATTAACAAAGCAGAACAAAAAATAGCTAATTTATTTTTAAAGCCTGTTTAGAACAACTTGATCAGCAAAAGATAGTAGCCAGGCTTTTGTGTAAATGACAGTGTATTTCTCATGTTCTCCTTGGCATTTATACACCATAGTCCAACTTTTGGAAAATGGCTGCTTAGTCTCACCACAAGAGTTTGGAATTCTAGACTTTTAGAAAGAAAGGACTCTTGGAGAGCATTCTATTCCAATCCCCCCCTTTTTTTCTTACAGAAGCATTAACTATATGTAGTAATATTTTCTTAAAATGAATATGCTCTTTTCCTCCCAAACTGTACCAAAATCAGCAAAAAATAAGTATCTATCCCATACAGAATTTCCAGTGTCCTAGTTTTCTCTAAAATAGTTACTGTTACCAATTTCTTTTTGTAAAAACAGTCTAAGTAAAGATACTTATGGTTTATAAAATACAAATAATTATATAAATATTTCAGCCACTGAAATACTGGTTCTTAATTAAGCTCCACCCCAGGAGATGAATATCCCACCTTTGCCAAAATAAAATGTATTAATAGTAACAATAGGCTAATAAGCTGAAAAAGGGCTGAGGAAAAGAAATTTCATAAAAAATAATTCTTATGAATTATATGTCTATCCATCTATCCATCCATCCATCCATCCATCCATCCATCTATCTAGTCTAAAGAAGTTACCCAATAGTAATTTCTGAGCTTTCTGTAATCTAGATCTTGATCCATCCCAAGAAGGCAGAGGGTAAAACTCCAAAGTATGAAAGGTACAAATCCTCACCTATTTCACTTGGCAATTTTTTATCTGCCACCTACTGTATGTTTATTTTCCTAAAGTGTCCCTCTCTGTACAGAGCCAAGAATGTGCTTAGCTACATAGACAAAATATGAATGAAGTGCAATATAAAGCAAATTACTCAGCAAGGGCAATCTTTTCCAAACCTTTTAGGATCTTGTGAATTGTGAGTAAGTGATAAATTCATTCTAAATAAAGTATAGTTTGGATTTTTAAATATCAGTAATTCAAAAGCTTAATCTGGAGCCCCTCAGAATTTGCTAGAGCACACACCTTTTTTCTTTTTTCTTTTTTTTTCTTGGCCATGCCCATGGTGGGGAAGGAAGTTCCAGGGCCAGGGATCCAATAACCAGCAACAGCTGTAACCTGAGCCATAGTAGTGACAATGCAGGATCCTTAACCCCCTGAGCCATGACAGAACTCCTGAAGCACACTTTCAGCACATTCAGATATATCAGCTTAAGGAGCATTTTTTTTTTTTTTTAGGGCTGCACCCGTGGCATATGGAGGTTTCCAGGCTAGGGGTAAAATCAGAGCTACAGCTGCCAGCCTACACCACAACCACAGCAATGCTAGATGTGAGCTGTGTCTATGACCTACACCACAGCTCAAGGCAATGCCAGATCATTAACCCACTGAGCGAGGCCAGGGATCGAACCTGCAACCTCATGGTCCCTAGTCGGATTCGTTAACTGCTGTGCCACAATGGGAACTCCAAGGAGTGTTTTTTTTTTTTTTTTATTTTTTCTTGATAATTGGCCCACAGGTTGTTTGTATAAAGATTGTCATGAAAAAGTTTGATTGCATATTCAGTGAATTATCTGAAAATAATATTAAACATTTACAGCAATAGGTTGACCTGAGGCTTGGTAATTGATAATCATGTATTATATATATTTGGCCCTTTGTAAAATAAAAAGCATGTTTCCATGTTGTAGCTTCCATGAATCTGTTAAGATATTGGTAAAGTAGCTATAAGCTGAAACTTAGAGCTGAGCAAAATGAGAGTATTATTAATATTAAAAATGAATACAATAACAATTGCTATTTGTGGAGAAGTTTCTCTGGGCCATAGTGCTTAATAATTGACATCCATTATTCTATGTACTCCTCAGAGCAACTCAAAGAGGTTAGCATCAATATCTTCCTTTCTTAGATGAAGAGACAAGTTTGGAAACTTAAAGCAATTTGCTGTAGGTCACAGACAAGTAGGGAGGAGAGTGAAATCCAGCCTCAGGCCTCTTTCACTCTGATGTCACCACCTTGAGCTTTCTAGGTTATGCTACTAATAAGTGACAATATTCAAATGTCCAAATTTAGGGATTTGGACAACAGTGAGCTTTGCTCTGTGTACTTGATATTGTTTTTGACAGTTCACACAAGCAGTCCCTGTTGGGTTAATATGAATCTGTTCATGTACATCTGATCATGCAAATGAGCTATGCCAGTTGGCATTCAGCCAGGAGTAAGTGAACTTCCCCAACTATTATTAAATCAGTTGATTTATGAGATAGAATAATAATATGATTGGATAAAAGCATGTCTTATGTACCACATTTTTTCCTGTTTAATTACTTCTCCTCTCTTTAATTAATATCCTTTCTGAGGTCTCACACCAGCTTCTTTTTGATGAATATGCAATGAATTTGTCCCAGGATGCATCCTACATCAGTTTTGATGGAAAAATATTGACCCGTGTGTCAAATGATCTTTCTTTTTTTTATTATTCTTCTTAATTAAAGCCATTTAACCTGCCCCCAGACCTGCTGTGACTTGCTGGAGAGCACTGAGCCTTCAAACTCTTTGGATTAGCCCCACAGTGTGACTACAAAGCTCATGTTGGTTGGAAAATTAATGATAGATGCCTCTCATTTCCCAAGAGGAAGAAAAGTAGAGCGACCCGCTCCTTGAAATGACTTAAACAGGCACTCAGAATTGACAGACGGCTTGACTGTATTTACACTGATAGGAATTTGGAGACAGTTGCAGGTTTTTAACTCCTGATTTCAAGTTGGAACTCACACAACTTTGAACAGCAACTGCAAAATGGAGAATAATATTTGTGAAAGTGCTGTGATTGGATTCAAGTGTCATTCTGTCCTTTTTGTTTGTTTCTTTGTTTAGAGAGTGCCACAGAGTGGCTTTTTGGTTGTTTCCAGCAACAGAGGGTGAAATGATGGATGTATTCTTCCACGTGAGAATGCTTGTTAACTGACTTAATGAGTCTGGGCCTCTTTTGACTCTACCAAGTTTCTCTTTGAGATTTCATTCAATTTTGCATTATTCTCCACTGCTGACAGAGGGCTTTTCTCCTTTGATTCTCAGAAAAAAAACTGTGAGTGAAATGATCCCCATTTGGCAGATGAAGGTCTGTGGCTCAGCAAAGTGACATGGTGCCTTGTCCCTTAGCTGGTGAGTGAGTGGCAGTGCAGGGCCTGGTGGCCCCCAGTTTCCTGACACAGGCTGTTGCAGGCTTTTGTTGTTCTCTGTCTCTCCCAGCGTTTCATTGCACCTGCTCTCCAGCCGCAAGTCAGGAACTTGGGCTTCTATTTTGCTTTGATATTTGAATGTGGTCAGGATTTCCTCAGAGTAATTATTGAAGAACAATGACATGAACTGCGTACATTGCTTTTCGTTCCTGGCTGAAGATGCCTGACTTCTCAAATAAAATGAAAACAGATCTCTGTAGGGAAGATGTGGAAAAGCTAATGCTCTATTATTCATCTATACTCACTTAGATGAGTCTTGGAGTAGGTTTGCTGGTAATTGTGTTATGTCTTATTAAATTTCACCAATTGTAGTTCTTGTTAGAAGTCTTTTTTTTTTTTTTTTTTTTGACTGTGCCCTTGGCATGCAGAAGCTCCTGGACCAGATATTGAACCCGAGCCATAACAGTAGCCACAGCAGTGACAATGCCAAATCCTTAACAGAAAGGCCACCAGGAAACTCCTATAAGGCTTTTAAAAAATATGTTTTTTGATAAAATGTTGATAAATAATTTTCTGTTTATGCAAGAAATATCTTTAGAAAAAATTATTGTGAAGATGGGACTTGTGCTTCCATCAGTTTGTAGAAGCAGTAAGATTGCCAGTGCTGATGGTCTAAAGCAGAGGTTGGTCTAAAGCACCTGCTGGCCACATCTAGCCTTCTGCTTGGTTTTGTATGGCTCTTGAGCTTAAAAAGCTTTTTATACTTCTCAACAGTTGAAAAAAATTTAAAAAGAATAATACTTCATGACGTGAAATTATACCATATTCAAATTTTAGTGTCTATGAATAAAGTTTTATGGGAACACAACCACACTCAGCTTATTCATTTACATATTTGTGGCTATTTTGCATTATAATGATAGAGTTGAGTAGTTCTGACAGATTGTATGATCTACAAACTCAAAAATATTTACTATATGGCTCTTGCCAAAAAAACCTGCCAGCTCTTGATTTAAAAGAAAGTTGAAGGAAAGTATGTCTGTACTGCTTTAAACAGATCTTTTATTTCCTACATAAATGGTACTGCTTCTTGAATTCTGGAGAGAAGCAGCATAAGATTCACTTATTTGAGGGAGAATTGACTTGAGTAGATGACTCAGGCAAAGGATATTAAATTTACAGCCTGTTCTAAAAGATAACCTTGGGGAGTTCCCATTGAGGCTTTGTGGATTACAGACCCAACTAGTATCCATGAGCATACTGGTTTGATCCCTGGTCTCCTTCACTGGGTTAAAGATCTGGTATTGCCATGAGCTGTGGTGTAGGCCCCAGATATGGCTGGGATCCTACGTTGCTGTGGCTGTGGCATGGGACAGCAGCTGTAGCTCCGATTTGACCCCTAGCTTGGGAACTTATATATGCTGCATGTGGGGCCCTAAATATAAATAAATAAATAAATAAATAAATAAATAAATAAATAAATAAATAAATAGTTGCCTCCTGGTCAACTTACCTTGATTCCTGACTTGGCGCTCTGAGAGACACTAATTTGGATTAAGACGTTATTTAAACTTTGTTCATTGTTAAATAATACCTAGGTCATCTATGAGCATCCATTGAGTTGGTGTTTCCTGTTGGAATAGAAAACAATGATTTAAGTATATGAGATATATTAGATGCTTTTTCCCTTTGATTATGGTATTTATTTTAATATATACTAGAAAAATATTTACAACATCAAACCCTTAGTTTCATGGCTGTTATGTGAGCAAAATACTTACATTAAAAGCATGAGCTGATATAAAGAAGAAGTAGAGAGTAATAGATGACATTAAGTTCAGTGAATATTGTGAACTTAGGAAGCAAATGGCCAAAGTTTGGAAAACACTATTTTAAAAAAGATGAAAGCAAATTAGGTTATGAGTTTAATTGGAAGAGTCAGGGAATTTGAAAGTAAGGTTGTTCTTCTAGTGGGGAGAGAGGATCAGGGGAGGGATGTCAGAATTTGGCCTGGGAGTTTTTGTAACATGAAAAAAGCTATTTCTCTGTCCCATGCTCTTTAGAGTTTATTCACGTATTGAGTGAAGAGTTCCTTAACATGATTTCATTATATCTGATTGTATTTTATGGGAGAAATTGTTAAATTGATGCTTGCAGACATGGGGATTTGAGAAGCGTTGAAGGTATCTTTTTCTAATGTTAACTGTATATTACATGCATACATCTTATGAAATGGAGAATATTCTGCCTCTCCAATTTGGTATCCAGCTTTAATAGCATATTATTTAAGGCTAGTTCATATTCTTGAAGTAAAACTGAGATATTAATAGCTGTATGAGGTTCCTCCATTGCATGAATGAGATATAGTTTAATCAATTCTCTATTCTTAAAATTTTAGATTTTGTTTTATTCTGTTTTGCTATAAGTAACACTGAGAAAAATAACTTTCATCTCTGATAATTTCCTTATGATACCTTTTTGCATAGGGTTCCTTGAGTTAAAAGGTATGCATATTTGTAAGACTTAGTATGTAATGCCAAATTGCCCTCCAGAAAGGCTGTACAAATTTACCTTTTTTCTTTTTCTGAGAATGTAAATGAATGCCACGTTAGTTTGTTTTTATGTTTATAGCTGTATATCTGAGAAAAGTTTTGCAGTGTTCTAATATAAGACTGGTGCATTTCTCATAATATTCTACCCAAAGTTCTATTTATCTGTTGGCACAATGAATGAGGATCTTTATTCAACTGTTTTCCATAGACTTACTGCTGGTATTTTAAGAAAACAATAATTTGGGATGTGTTTCATATATGGTCATATTGCTGAACTTTCCTACTCATTCTAAAAATGTGTAAGATGATTCTCTCAGTTTGCATTTAGGTGACAGAAAGGTTAGAATAGATTCTAAGATTGAAAATCTTCAACTTTCCTCACTCTGTATAAAGCTACACATCTCTTTTGTTGGTTTGTTCTTATCAGAGCCCAAAAACAATGCTAGTGAGAAAAATAAGACAGTGATCCTATCAGGATCAAACTTGGATGAATACACTTGGATTAATCTGCAATTTTGAATGCTTCCCTTTGCACTAGAACTTTTAAAGATACTAAGATCTTGTTTGGTGTTACTTGTCAACTTTGTTAAAAAGAAAAGGCTCTGATTTTTTAAGGAAAAAAAAATGAATTGTGTTCAGCCTTACAAAGAACCTGGGACGAATTAGGGAAGGAATACAGTGCCTTGCCTCTTTTAGCTTAGCACAGAATTTATGTTTTAATTTAGTTTTTTAGCCTCTATGTGAAATTGTTTAACATGGGGGTTAAGGCCAATGGTATAAAAAATGTCACTGATTCCTTATTTCTCTCTCTTTTTTTTTTTCATTTAGCAATGTCCATTAGCTTTCAAATAAGTTGATTTTTTAGGACACTGGATTTGTCTGCTTACAGGTCTAGTAAGATGATGCTGTTATAAAGGAGAACTGTCATTTTTGGTGGTACCAGACATTTATGCTCCTGATATCCTGGCGTCTCAGTGGAGAATTAGGTGTTTATGCAAGGGTGAAAGCGGATTTAATGAACATAAAAACCACCGAGAAGCAGAGTACTTAATACTTTTTTTTTGCTTATTTCTTCTCAATCCTCCACTGTCAACAAAAAGATCCAAGCTAGTGTTCTTGAAAAAAAATACTGTGGCAGGAAATCTCTGTCAAATTGTCATTTTTCAAGGGCTTTGAAAGTCAAGATAATTTTTTTTTTCAAGGAGACCACATACAATTATGTAAATGCAATATTAGTGCACATCTGTTGTTTTTCTCACTCAGTGCACCTTCTTCCTTTCTTAAAATAAGGACCTTAATCTCCCTTTGGGGAGAATCACTGCTCACTTTCTCTCCCTGTGTCCTAGGGTGGGGCTGACCTCATGCTCTGGCTCCAGGGGTGGATTTGGGATCCAGATGGAGCCAATCATAATACCCTCCTCGCTTCCCCTCCCCCTCCACTTCTCCCTCTGTCCCAGTCCCTTAGGGGATTTACTCCAGAATGGGACACAGGAGGCAAGCAAGGTCAATGGACGTTGCTCTCAGGAATTATCCTCAGTCTGCTGGGAAGAGGCACTCCCTTCCCCCAGGATGATTAAATGAGTAGGATGAAAGCCTGAGCTTGGAATGACCATCTGTGTCCCCATTTGGGGAGGAGAAATCAGAGGCGAGACTGGGGTGGGGGGGGCTGGGGGTGGAGAGAGAGAGAGAGAGAGAGAGAGAGGGAGATGCCCCTGAGGTCCTCACTTCACCCTCCAGTCTAGCTGTGGCTGAAATGAGCTCGACTTGGAAAGTCCAAATTATATTGGCTAATGCATTCCCTTTGTCCCCCCTGCCTCTTCATTCAGGGTAGGGGTTTAAGGAGCGTTACAGTCAGCTGTAGCGGAAAGAATACAGAGAAATATGTGATTTTCCTCTCGCTCAGCTTATTTTGTTCTAGTCACGCTGGCTCTTTGCTGTCCCTGAAACATACCAGATCCCTCAGGCCATTTTCCTTTGCTGGCCCTTCTGCCTGGAAAGCTCTTTCTTCCCCTTGGCTCTGGTCTTTCCCCTTCAAACCTCTGCAAAATCTCCCTGACTCTGTTGGAAATGCAAGCACACACATCTCTGCATCCCTCCAGCTGCCTTCTAGAAACCTAATCCCTCATTATTTGTAAATCATCAGATCCCCCCAGCTCCACTGAAATATGAGATCCTTGAAGGAAGAGATGTGTGCCTGGATAGGATGGGTGCTCAGTAAACATTTTTGAACCCAATATAAAATCGTAACCGATTTTCTCCAGATACTGTCATTTACAAAGGGAAAATGGTGACTTGTCTGATGGAATCACTGTTACCCAAGTGATCAGAGTCAGCATCACCCACAATGGGATGAATCGACATCATGTGTCTCCCAGAGTGATGCACTGAGATCACAGCATCACTTCTGTCATCTTGCCACAGGTGCAGGAAACATAGGAAAACTTCAGATAAATCCAACATGAGGGGCGTTCTGCTAAACACCTGGCTTGTATTCTCAAAAAAATGATCATTGTTATAACGATAAAGACTGAGAAATTTTCTTGATTAAAGTAAGCTAAAGAGACATGGCAATCAAATGTAACGTGTGATTCTGGATTAGAAAGCAATGCTATGAAGCTCATTATTGGGACAGCTGGAAGAATTTGAATATGTACTATATATTAGATACCAGAAACATCCAAATCTATGTCAAATTCCTGAATGTGAAAATTAGACTGTGATTATATAAGACATAGTTCTTGTTTTTGTGAAACACACTGAAGTGTTGAAGGAAAATAATCATGGAGCTTGCACCTTTCAAAAATTTCAGCACTGTCTATCTGTGTCTGTATCTATACCTATCTGTCTGTCTGTCTGTCTATCTATCTATCTATCTATCTATCTATCTATCTATCTATCTATCTATCATTTCCTATATCTTTCGATCTATTGAGCTATATATTTAGAAAACAAAAAAGCAAATGCACCAAAATGTTAGCAATTCAAGAAATTAGGTGAAGGTTAAATGAAAATTTACTGTTTTTTAAAAAACTTACAAATAAATTCTAAGAATAGTATTAGAACCATATGATCACCAATATTTGGCCGTATATGACTTATAAAAGTGCCAGTTTCATGTAGTTCATTTAATACTCTTGCAACTTTTTGGTAAGCTCAATTTTCTAATGAGAGATTAAAAAGAAATAAAACAAAAGTGGCAGGTATGACTGGACAGTCTTTACTGAGTAATACATTTACATGGAATATTTTTTCCTGGTGATTTATATCAGGTTGGCTTTTTTAAGGACCCAAATGCCATGTCCTTGCTGAGGGAAAGAAAAAAAAATGTAAAGTTTCCAATTAATGGCTTTTCTGTCCCTACTAACAATTTTGTCATACTTGACATTTATTTATAATTAGTTTGAAACTCTAAACTCCGCTTTATGTTCAGAGCTCCCTGGTCCTGGCTCCTGGAGAATGTGTCTGCTGAGACTGGCTCTGATGGACTGAATTCTCTCCCCTCCCTCCCCTCTCCTCCATCCCAGACTCCTAAGCAGCTGCTCAGTGAGGGGGGTGCCCTTTGTGGTCAGAGTTGGGGATCCTCTTCTGTGACTGACAAGCACAGCACCTGGCGCCAGTTGGAGTAGGTGTTTTTCCTCTGTTATCACCTGCCTCTCTGGCTGGTGCTGGTGGTACATGGCCATGACTTTGCTAAGGCCTCCTTCCTCCTTTGACTGTGGCCCACTCTGAGTCTTCCTGCACTGGTGTTCTTAGCAAGGCAATGCATGTGCTCTGCCCTGGCTCCAAACTCAGTAGGGAAGTCTTCACATCTTTAATAACATCTCTCAGTAGGGAAGTCTTCACATCTTTAATAACCTCTCTCAGTGATACCTGCCCAAGCCTACCTGTGACCAAGAATCCGCTGGTCTCTTGCAGACTTCAGCGGGGCACAGCCTTGCAGCGTGCATGAGTCCTGGTAGGAGTTCAATAAATGCGTGCTGTCTACAACACATTATAGCAGGACATGAATGACCAGCCACACATGAGATGGCTTGACCCCTTTATTGTGGATCAAGACGTGGCCCTTAATGTCAACTTCTCCGGAGAAGGAGGGTGGGCCGTATTCACACTAGACAGGAAAGTAACCAGGGACTAATTGGAGGATGAGTTATAAGTTATAAAGACGAAGTTCACATCTCTTTTTTTCTTGTATTTTTCTGAATGATGTGGAGACCAGTGCACTGCCATCCTTGGTGACTGGTCAGAGGTAAGAGGACTGTGGTGCTAAGACCCATCTAGACCCCCCCCCCCCCAAGCCCACTTTAGGATGCTTTAATTTCAGCACAGAATACTGCAGGCTGTTTACATAGATGTGTGTACTGATATACTTGAGCCAAGGGGCACCCTGTCCTTCTAGAATCAATCATAGCCCTTCCCTGGGACTGCCTGTGGTTGCTGCTAATGCCCTATGGTTTGCTTACTGGAGGATGGAGGAGGGCCCAGCACTCCTTCAAACATGTCAAACACTTGCATTTAGTCCTTAGACCAACTGAGCACATTTGTGAAATAGGAGCATTCTTCCCACTTTACAGATGAGGAAACTGAGACTAGGGGATGTCACTGGTTATTACTTTCTTTGGTGAGGTTTTGACTCTGGCTCTGATCAATTGGAAGGCTATTGCTCTTAGGCCCTGTCCTAAAACATGCAGAGGTATGTCTAATCAAAGGAAAGAAGGAGCCATCAGAAGAAGGCCCAGCCCTCGTGATTTAGTATTTGTAAACTTCCCCGGGAGAGTGTTTAAAAGCAAGATACCTACCTCTAAGCTTGTGACTTGGTGGGTGGGTTAAACCTTTTTTTTTTTTAAGGACCACACCTACGGTATATAGAAATTCCCAGGCTAGGGGTCAAATCAGAACTGTAGCTGCCAGCTTATGCCACAGCAACACAGGATCCGAGCTGTGTCTACGACCTACACCATAGCTCCCAGCAATACTGGATCCTTAACCCACTGAATGAGGCCAGGGATCGAACCCACATCCTCATGGATACTAGTTGGGTTCGTAACTCACTGAGCCACAGTGGGAACTCCCGACTCTAACATTTTTAAAAGCACCCCAGGTGATTCTGATGCCCTAACTTCCCTAGAGAGTTAGATTTAGCCATGTATATTAATTAGGTTGTTCACTCTAAGTAAACATGTGAATTCTGATTTATTTTGTAGAGTATTGTTAGGGACCTTTCCTTGAAGAAGTCTAGGCTCTGATTACCAGGCAGAATTGTCAGTAAGCATCTGCTTTTATGACATGGGCAGTACTTACTAAGACAGGCACAGTACATGCTTTCTGTGGGTTGGTTATTTAATATGGAAGAAGTGTGTCATCTGAAGAAGTACAGGGCCATGTAGAATATCCTAATATGAAAATGCAGAGATAACAAATAGCCTTGGAGAATGGGACTCCTAGTAATAACATTTGGAAATTCCTCAGCTATCCAAAAATGCGGGACATTAAGTCTCTGCTCATTTGAAGATAGCCAGCTGCTAAAGTACCTTTTAGTACTTACTCTCTCGATTTTGGTTTCATTTTCCTTTTTCTTGTGTCAGACAGTACTTGCTTTGCTTTGAAGAAAGCAGATGATACGTTTTTTTGGAAGCAGAGTTGAAACCACGAGATCGCCTCTTTACAATTATCACTTAACCTTTCCTCTCCAGGTCTCTCTTTCGCTTTGTAAGGTTTTCTGTGTCTTTTGCCAGTAACCTTTTTTTTTTTTTTTCATTTTCTAAACTTGTATCTTCACACATTTATACTTTCTACATAAAACCTGGACTTTTACTTTTCATGACATTCCCATTTGCTCTTTATTATCCACAGAGATCTCATCTGAGCCAATTTATTACTTGGGTACAATTTTCTAAAGTTCATTTTTCTTGTCTTCTTGGTTTTTCTCCTACTTTCCTCGAAGCTTAGAATCTACTATCGTGTCATTGCTTCTATTATTGATTTCCCTGGGAAAGTGCTCTGTGGTTCTTTTTTTTATATATATATATTTGTGTGTGTTTTGTTGAGGATACGTATGTTAAAGTGACACATCTGAAGTGGACATCAGTGAATGGTCACAGTGACCACATGTACTCCAGCACCGAGCAGCCCCCCCCCCCCCACCGTGGTTCTTTGCTAAATTAACAGAGGACATCTGGGTAAGTTCCTTCTTTTGAATTCTTCCTGTGAGTATTAGAAAATGGACGGAGACATAGAAAAAATGGATCTGATGAACTGGATTCCACTGACTGGATTCTTCTGCAGACTTTGTTACAAGCTACTCCTACCGTGAAGAGGATGGTTTCAATTGATAAAGATAATTGCTGGTATGTGTTGAGTATGTACTAAGGCTCACACATTGTATGGAACATTTTGTGCCTGTTATCTCCTTGAATCTTCACAGCTGAGCTCAATGCCCCCCCCCTTTTTTTTTCCATTTAGGAAAGGAAAATGTGCTGTTTTACTGGGAGTCAGGTAGTGGTGGAGGATGGTTTGAAGGCAGAAGCTCTTCAGAGGGAAAAGTCAAATATAGCTGGTCTTTAGGGCCCTATTTAGTCTGAGAATGGCAGAGGGACTCTTTCATGGGTACCCTCTACCCATCAAGACACCTGTCCTGGAGTTCCCATTGTGGTTCAGCAGGTTAAGAACCCAACACAGTCTCTGTGAGAATGTGGGTTCAATCCTTGGCCCGGTGAGTCAAAGATCTGGCATTGCCACAACCTATGGTATAGTTCGCAGATGTGGCTTGGATCCTGCGTTGCCGTGGCTGTGGTTTAGGCTGGCAGCTGCAATCTGATTTGACCCCTAGCCTGGGAACTTCCAAATGCCTCAAGTGTGGCTGTCAAAGGAAAAAAAAAAAAGGGACACCTATTCGCTCCACCCCAGTACTAGAGTACCAGAGAAGACAGTACTAGAGTACCAGAGAAGACAGGATTTAGATCTTAATTATTTTGCTGCTGCTGTTAATTAGAGTGCAATTAATCCATCCTTTGTGTTTTATTTGCCATGGTATAAATAAGAAATATAAATGGAACCAGAAGGTTTCATGCAGAACCACCCTGGGGATGTCTAAATGGCCAGGCCGCTGGTGGAGTGCTGTGATGGAAGGAGGAATGGAGTGAGGAGAGGAGCGGGGAGCAGATCCAAAAATTCAAAGCCTATTTTAAATGCTCTTAAAATGCTATTAGATGCTATATAATGCTCTTAAAATGCTATTTATTGCGCATGAGGAAACCACGGTGAAAAGAAATTAAGAAACTTGCCCAAAGATAGAAAGTGGTAGCCAAGATTTGAATGTAGTTGCTTTTTTTTTCTTTTTGGTGCTGAAACCTGGTATGAATATAGTTGCTTTTGACATGTTTTGTCCCTCCTCTGCTTTTCTTTTTAAAAAGTTACATAAATATTAATTTTGTAATTTGTACTCTTTTGTTATATAGAAGCACCACTTATTGTTTAATATTACATGAGGCTAAGATCCTTTTTTGGGTTCATTTCCACAAAATGATTTCCTGTTATGTTCCCTTGGAAATACAGTTTTGGGGACCCATCTAATAGGCAAACTTCCTGGCATGTTGACAAACCGTTTTGTGTGGCTGGGCTTTAGTATTTTGAATATACCAAATATAATCAGTGTTTGACTGATTAAATATGTTACTTCCAAAATATTTTATTAGGTTTGCAAACACTAATACATGGCCTGCTGTCCTGTTTCTGATAGCTCAGGGTGGATATGGAAACTTTTAATACATGGAGTGTCTTCTCTGTGCTGATAGATGTTTCTGTAAAAAATGGATAAGGTGATGAGATCAGACTCAACTGTGTTTCTTATGCAGAACCAGTGTTGGAGATGCATGCTAAGTCCCTAGCTATGCATCTCATTAACTAGCCTAGCAGTTGGAGATCTGCATGCTGACTTTGAGAATATTTCATTACTGTATTTTTCCAAGGGAGGCTTTATACTTGCCAAAGAACTGACAAGATATGTGTCTCTATAACTCAACTAGTTTTATATTATGATCAATATGAAAAATTGCCTCTGATTACCTGGGGAGGCCAGGAAACTGTTAAGATATATTAGGTTTCTGGTTTATTTTCTGATTGACTGAGTCCTGTAAAATTTAGGAAAAGGAGGGGCACAAGAAAATTTTCGATGCTGTTTCTTCCTACTCAGGCTCTTTTCTTTAAAAAGCTTTGTCCAGTTTTGCTTGGTTATTTTTACAAGTCTAAAAGACAAAAAAGTTAAGGTCATTTTCTCCATTTTCCAGATTTCAAAATATAAAGGAAAACAGGTTAGTTCCCTATTGCTAAAATGAAAGACCGCAGACCTAACTAAAGGCTTATATTCATGGAACAAATTTATTGTCTTATGGATCTTTAGGTTAAAAGTCTGACATGGGTCTCACTGGGTTAAAATCAAGGTGTGGTCAGGGCTGTGTTCTTTTCTGGAGGCTCCAGGGAGGCCTTTCTCCTTGCCCCTCCCAGCTCACAGAAGCTGCCTGCAGTCCTTGGCTTGTGCTGCTTTCTCCATCCACAAATCCAGCAGCAATGGTTCAGTCCCTCTGATGTTTCCAATCTCCCTCCCTCTTCCCTCTCATCTCTTTAACCCAGGCACCAAAGGTACTCTGCTTTGAAGGACTCATACGACTAGATTGTCATCTCCCCTGATAGCTGCCAGGTCCCTCTGCAATCTAAGGTGATGTAGTCCCAGATTCTGGGCGTGAGGAGGACATGGACGTGGGGGTGGGGGGTGGGGCTCGGGAGGGGACATGATTCTGTCTACCATGGGTCCTCCAGTGTCATGCACAGATTAAAGGAGCATTAGTCTCCTCGTTTTACTTATGAAATTATATCCTCTGAGGTAGACTTTCTGAAATAGAAAGCAGGTCCTGGTTATTTAAATGTACTGCAGTGAAACTGATTTCAGGAAATGGCAGACGTGAAACAGAGAGGCTCAGTTTACGAAATTTCTTCAAATTAAGAATCCAAATCCCCAGAATTAGAATTGGGAGACGTTGTTGCTACCTTCTGTGGTTTAACGTTGTTTTGTACATTTGTTGTAGTTTCCGGAAAAACTGAAGGACTTAAATCTGACCCGTCCTCTCTTTCCCAAAGAGTCATGCTCGGTGCCAAGCCTATGGTCTCTTTCCTTGTCAGTTGCTCTTAAAGAGCTTTCATTGTCAATTGCTCTTAAAGAGCTGTTTCGGAGTTCCCTGGTGGCTTGACAGGTTAAGGATCTGGTTCTTGCTACTATGGTGCAGGTTCAATCCCTGGCCTGATTTCGGTATGCCATGGATACAGCCAAAAAAAAAGGAAAAAGGAAAAAAAGAAGAAGAAGAGGAAGAGGAAGAAGAAGAAGAAGAAGAAGAAGAAGAAGAAGAAGAAGAAGAAGAAGAAGAAGAAGAAGAAGAAGAAGGAGGAGAAGAAGGGCTGTTTGATTACTAAGCAACTCCAGTAGGGCTGGTCCAAAGAACATTGGGAAAGGATGCTTTCAGATTTCAGCCTCTTTCTTCCTCTTCATTTCCACATCACACTTTTACTTCTCACTGCCTGTGGGAGGTAAGAGGAGGTTTTTGTCTCAGCAAAATCGGTCCTTAAATTCTTCACTCATGATGCCTGGATAAATGTGTTTGTTGGCACTGTAATAGTCATGAAAACTACCAAAGGGTGAGGTAGTGGAATTTCACATGCAACCAGTAGGTGGAAGAGGAATTGCTTAGCAGTAATGCTTTCCTGGTAGTTCCCAAATCACAATACACTCCTAATTTTCTCTGCCCTGGAAGTTGTCTCAACTCTACATGTTCAGTGATAGGACAGAGGTGATCTGGTGTACTTAATGGTTAATTGGTTAATTTATATATTTCTACCTCCGTGTCTTTGATGGTGGAGTTTCTGACATCTCTTATCAAAGGCTATGTGCTGATAAATAGAAATCCAGCATTAGAAAATCAGAACAAGTACAGGAAAAGGAAACATGTTATATATTAATGTAGTTAATAGAATTTCTGTGATTAACAAGCAGATTTGACCTCATAGTCAAAAGCAGCAAAGGGAATCACGAGAAGTCACCAATCCCTTTGGCAGCATTAGGTCAGCTCCAGAGTTTTCCAGGATTTCTGACCCAATTTTTTGGGGGGGAGTGAAGGGGTGTCTCTCGTTGCCTTGAACCTCTCAGCATAATAAAGTGTGTTACAATATCCAAGATGTTTAGATAACTCCTTTTTATGGTATTCTGTTGTCCAGACCTATGTGGGTCAACATCCTGGAAAAAAGATGGAAATAGATATTCTTAAAATATGTAAAACAAACAGAAGAAGCAGCACATGAGGCTCTGAGCGGCAAAGAGTGGGAGAAGTTATTTCCCCAGGGCTGGGTGAGTGATGACAATTCATCTCTGCACTAGAGGATGAAAGTAAAGTCCTACTTGAGGAAACTTACTCGGATGGTCAGTTTCCATTGTTAGCATATAGCGGAAGTTTGGTGGAGGTTGACAGTAGGGGGGTGAGTTCTAGAAAGCACCTCACAGCCTGGGACACTGGCTGGAAAGCCAAGCAGATATTGTCAGTGCTGTGTGCATCATGGAACACTTTCTTTAGCAGAAGATACAGTCAACTTCCTTGAGTTGGTAGAAAGATGTACCTTGCATTTGTCAACAGAAAGATATTTAAAAGGTATGTATAAATGTGTGTGTGGTGGTGTGGAGGGAGAGAGAGACAAGAGGGATAGAAAGAAAAAGAGAGGAGGATAACCAGGGGACAAAAGAAAGTCATTTCATGCTTTATTTCAGATTGCCAGAATTGAATTTAGCCCACTTCTTACCTTTTTGATTATTCAGGGGAGAGAGCACCAATTTCTAGGAAGCATCTGAGACGTATGTATAAATTGTTCTTGTGTGTTGTGTGACTGGATATGGCATAGGAGCCGTGCACATGCTGACAGATGAGGGAAGACTGACAGATACTTATGCTCTATGCCCTGCGCTTCCTGATCTCCAGTTCCTCAGCCACTCTTCCCTGACACCTGACCTCTCACTCTGCTTAAAATGGCTAAGATCCTGAATATAGAATACAGTATATTCAATATCTTGTAATAACCTATAATGGAAAAGAATCTGAGAAGATATATGTATATATATGTGTATATATATATATATATAACTGAATCACTGCTGTATACCTGAAACTAATGCAACATTGTAAATTAATTACTTTCATAAAAAGCAAAAAAATAAAGGCGTTCCCTGTGGTGCAGTGAGTTGAGGATCTGGCATTTTCAGTGTGGCGGCTCGGATCACTGCCATATGGGGTGTTTGATCCCTGGCCCAGCAACTTCCACATGCTAAGGGCATGGCCAAAAAAAAAGCAAAACCAAAAACCAAAACCAACCAAACAAGAAAAAAACCCCACTAAAAACCAGGTTATGTGCCAAAAAAAAAAAAAAAAAAAGGCTACGTTCTCTAATAACCCTTAGTTCTCTAAATTCAAAATCCCCATCTTACTTAACATCTTGAGAGACCTTGGCCCTTATCCTCTTTTTGAAACAGCCTTTTCTGTGTTCCCTTCTCAGTTAATGACACTCGTTCATTCTGTTCTGCCCATCAGAAACCAAAGTGGCTGCCTTTGACCACTTCTGTTTTTCACGCCTTCACATAAACTTCATCAGCAAATTTGGTCACCTTTATCTCTCCCCTCTCCATGGCTCGTCCTGGTCCAGAGTGCTGTGTTATCACATCTTGTCTAGTCTGTTGAAGTTGTCTCTTAAACACATCTGCATATCCACTCTTGTTCCATTTCTGTCCCCACATGGCTGCCAGAAACACCCATCTGAAAATGTTCTCCCCTCAAAGTGAAACTGCTAACATGGCCTGCAGGACCTAGCATGCCTGGCCTTGCCTTCCTCCCAGGCATCATTTGTGTTCCTTGTTCTCTGCATGCTTGCCACATGGCCTTTCAGTTCCCCCTGCCTGTTAGAAGGCCTTTGTTATATCTTCAGTCTGAAATATGCTTGCCTCTTTGGCTTCACCTGGTGAATTCTCTTTTGTCCTAGACTTTAGCTTTCATGTTGCCCTCAGGAAGTGCCCTCCAAGTTTTTTTTTACTAGATTCATTTCCCCTTTTATATCTTACATTGCCTCATGCGGTTCTATTGATGAGTGTTTGCTATTAGACTATAAGCTCCTTGAGAGCTGAAAGGATGCCTGTTTTGCACCTGACACAGAGTGTGCACTCAGTAATATTTATTGAATGAGCAGAATCTTATTTCCTCTAAAGTCTCTGTAGGCTATTCATACCTTTTGTCAAATATTCCTCACTTAAGTATGAATCTTGCCTTATTCTCTTTTTTCTATCATGTATGTTCAAGTTTTCTTGTAACTAGAGAATAAGTTCCATAAGGACAAATTGTCTCTGAGGACAAGGAACATTTCTCATGCTTTATAAAAAGTCCTGCAGATTGTCCCAATGATACTGAGCACAAAGCAGCCCCTGAGCCAACACTTGAGGATTGCTTTACCTCTGCTTCACGTATGTGGACATTCAGCCATAATCTTTGGCACCCGGCACCTCTTTTCTTGGCTTTATCCTCCAGCCACCCCCAGACATGGAGCTCATGGGGACAGATGAGAGGGGGAAGTAGGACCACTGATTTGCATCTCCTCTTCTGCTCTCACCTTACTCCAGGCAGGTGTGCAGTAAATTGGATCAGGTTGCATAACTAATTAGAAGAGAAGCTGTGGCCATAACTTGGCTCCCCTGACTCCGGGCCCATTGTTCTTTGCTGGATTGCTTCATTTAAATTTAGAGGAGAAGGATTAAGCCCTCATTAATAGGATGAAGCACACATGCTGGGAATCTAAATTAATAGAGACAAGGAGAGCCAGGAAGATCCTGGAGGAAAATATGGGTGTGTGGGTGAAATCAGGTGAAGGAGGGTCAGATTTTATATTAGATGCACACTGTCTGGAATTTATTTTTGTTTGAAGTATATACATTATATCTATTTTCCTTATGCTTTGCCACTTTACTTTTTATTTATAGAGTAATTATACATTAAAACATTCCTTTAAAAAGTCCGCTTTTCTCTCTGGCCTCCTTTTATCTTTTTAAAAATGTATTTATTATACGAGCTCTAAGTTGTGACCCCGCAGGGTATCATCATTGGGAATTGTGAGTGGTTGTGTGTGTGGCTTAGTTTATATTCACATGCAAATCTTGTTGCTTTTCCTACTAGTCTTTCTGCTCTTTCTTTTTCTAGGTACCAGAGGCCATTTTCTTTCTTGTGCACCCATGTGTGAGGACACACACACACGTGTGCGCGTGCATATACACATGCATGCACACACATGCATATCTCAATGTGCATAAACAAAGATTGAACTGAAGTGAAACACTGTGACATATGGTGCCTGAAAAACCAGAGTCTCAATAGCAGGGCTGTAATCAAGGGTACAGATGTTTGGCATTTGACAAATGAAATTTTTTATTTAAAACTGTTTTAGGACATTAAGTTAAAAGATGGAAAATTAGCTGCATACTGTAATGAACTTTTTTTTTTCCATTGAAAATGAATAAAATGGAGAACTAAACCAAACAAATATGTTTGGTCCCCAGTGACCTGAGTGTGTTTTTCCAAGTAGTCAGGTTTCATTTTTATTTCCTCTTGGGGGTTCTTTGTTTCTGCCTTTATTATTCAGCTTACACAGATAGTGCATTAAGGTGTTTTGAGTTTCACCTTAAAGTTAGAATTTCATAAGATACCACAATGTTCTCTTTCTCTACTGTCAAATTTCACTGTAAGTGCAAATTTTTGTCTTCCCTTTACACTTTCAAACTTTACAGATAGTCCTTTTCTCCCAGTTTCTAAAATCTCTTTTCCCTTCTAAATATTTAACTTAGGTAATTTAAATGGGCGGTAGGTTATTTTTTCCCAAATGTATTTTGTTTACTGAATTACTGTTATTGTGTTTTGTTTTCTATGCAGTTTCTTACTTATACCCTTCCAGAACTGCTCAGAGTGTAGTCCTTTGTAATTTTAAAAAATTCATCCTGATTGTAAATTGCTTGAAATGAAGAGTTACATCTTGTGGCAAATGATACATAAATACCCATTGATTCATTTTAGATTGTTTTTAGAGAAGAAAGGAGTGGCATTACTTAGTAGAAGATGACATATGTAGGTCAATTATAAATACATGAAACACTCATCAGCTGGTAATTGCCATCGATAAAACTACTTGGCCTTTCTTCTCACAGTCTTTTCTAATTTTCTGTATTTGGTTGGTGCTCTAGAGTTTTAGGCCTGCAGAGTAATCCTTTTCAGCTATGTTCACTTTGCCCATAGATTTTTTTCTTTTTTGACCCTCTTTTCATCAGAGGCAACTCAAATTTTTATTTCCTAATAGTGTCTTTACATTAAGAAGAAATGTGTCTTAACTACAGATCCAAAATAATGTTACATATCTAGTAACCAATATTTCTATAATACTTTTTGATGTACAATGTTATATAGGTTTCAGGTGTACAATATAGTGATTCACAATTTTAAAGATTACACTCAATTTTTAATTATTATTAAAGAATCTGAAAAAGAATGGGTGTGCACATGTATAACTGAATTACTTTGTTGTACAGCAGAAATTATTACAGCATTGTAAGTCAATGATACTTCAGTAAAACTTTAACAATAAAAAATTATTATAAAATATTGGCTGTATTCCATGTGCTGTACAATATATCCTAGCAGTTTATTTCATAGATAGTAGTTTGTGTCTCTTAATTCCCTACCCGTCTTGTCCTTCACTCCTTCACTGTCCACCACAGTTTGCTCTCTATATCTGTGAGTCTCTTTCTTTTTTGTTATATTCACTAGTTTGTTTTCTTTTTTCTTTTTACAGCCATACCTGAGACATATGAAAGTTCCCAGGGAAATCAGAGCTGCAGCTGCCAGCCTACATCACAGCCACAGCAACACAGGATCCGAGCCACATCCTCAACTTATGCCATAGCTTGTGGCAACCCCAGATCCGTAACCCACTGACCAAGGCGTAGGATCAAACCTGCATCTTCACCAAGACCATGTTGGGTTCTTAACACCAAGCCACAGTGGCAACCCCTATTTATTTTTTAGATTCAACATATGTGATATCATAAATTATTTGTCTTTCTCTATCTCACTTATATCACTCAGCATAGTACCCTACTACTCTATCCATGTTGTTGCAAATGGCAAAATTTCATTCATTTTTATGATTGAGTAGCCTTCCATTGTATATATGCCATATCTTCTTTATACATTCACCTGCTGATCAATACTTAGGTTGCTTTCATATCTTGTTAATTGTAAGTAATGCATATGTCTTTGTGAATTAGTGGGGCATTTTTTGGGTATATACCCAGGAGTGGAATTGCTAAGTCATATAGTAGCTTTATTTTTAGTTTTTTGAGAAACCTCCATACTATTTTCCACAGTGGCTGCAGCAATTTACATTCCTACTAACAGTGAACAGGGGTTTCCTTTTCTCCACATCCTTTCCAACATTTGTTATTTGTATACTTCTTGATCATAGCCATTCTGACAGGTGTGAGGTGGTATTTCTTGTGGTTTTTTAGTTTGCATTTCTCTTATAATTAATGATAGTGAGAACTTTTTCATGTGACCTTTGACTGTCTTCTTGAAAAAATGTCTATTCAGGATTTAAGTCAATTTTTAATCAGTTTTTTGATATTAATTAAGTTGTATGAACTGTTTGTATATTTTGGATATTAACCCCTTGTTGGTTGTATCATTTCAAATATTTTCTCTCATTCTCTAGCTTGCTTTTTGTTTTGCTGGTGGTTTTCTTTGCTGCACAAAAGCTTTTAAGTTTAATTATGTTGCATTTATTTATTTTTGCTTTTATTTCCTTTATTTTAAGAGTCAGACCCCCCAAAAATATCGCTATGATTTATGTCTTTTCTTTTAGGAGTTTTATGGTGTCATGTCTTATATTTAAGCCTTTAATCCATTTTAATTTAATTTTTGTATATGGTGAAAGAAAGTATGTAACTTCATTCTTTTACATGTAGCTGTCCAGTTTTCCCAGCCCTGCTTATTGAAGAGCTCATCTTTTGTTCATTGTACATTCATGCCTCCATTGTCATAGATTAATTGACTATAAGTGCCTGGGTTTACTTTTGGGGTCTCTATCCTGTTATGTTGATCTATGTATCTCTTTCTGTACTGGTACATACTGTTTTGATGATTGTAGCTCTGTGGTATACTCTGATATCAGGAAGTATGATACCCCCAGCTCTGTTCTCTTTCTCAGGACTGTTTTGGCTATTTGGGGTATTTTGTGTTTCCTTATAAATTTTAAAATTATTAGATCTAGTTCTGTGAAAAATGTTCTTTGTATTTTGATAAGGATTGCGTTGAATCTGTAGATTCCCTTGGGTAGCATGATCATTTTAACAAAATTAGTTCTTCCAGTCTATGAATGTGGTATTTTTGCTTCTGTTTGTGTTGTCTTCAGTTTGTGTCATCATTGTCTTATAGTTTTCCTAGTACAGGTTTAGGTAAGTTTATTCCTAGATATTTTACTCTTTTGGATGTGTTGGTAAATGGGGTTATTTCTTTAATTTCTCTTTCTGCTATTGCATTGTTAGTGTATAGAAATGCAACAGATTTCTGTATATTACTCCTTTTTTTTTTTTTTTTTTTTTTTTTTTTTTTTTTTTTTTTTTTTTTTTTTTTTTTTTTTTTTTTTTTTTTTTTTTTTTTTTTTTTTTTTGGCTGTGCTGGCAGTATGTTCAAGTTCTTGGTTCAGGGATTGAACCCACACTACAGCAGTGACCTGAGCTGCTGTAGTGACAATGCCAGATCCTTAACCCCCTGTGACACAAGGGAATTCCTATATATTACTTTTGTATCTTGAAATTTTGCTAAACTCATTGATGAGCTCTAGGAGTTTTCTATGGTGGCTTTAGAATTTTCTGTGTACTGCATCATGTCATCTGCAAACAGTGACAGTTTTACTTTTTCCTTTCCGGTTTTGATTCCTTTTATTTCTTCTCTTTGTCTAATTGCTGTGGCTAGGACTTCTAATACTATGTTGAATAAAAGTGGTGGGAGGAAACATCCTTGTCTTTTCCCTGATCTCAGAGAAAATGTTTTCAGCTTTTTACCCTTGATATGGGCTTGTCATATATGGCATTTATTATGTGGCAGTATGTTCCCTCCATACCCATTTTCTGGAGATTTTTTTTTAAATCATAAATGGATGTTGAATTTTGTCAAAAGCTTTTTTTGCATCTATTGAGATCATCATATGATTTTTATTCTTCAGTTTTGTGATGTGATGTATCATATCGATTGATTTGTAGATATTGAAAAATTTTTACAGCTTTGGGATAAATCTCATTTTATCATCGTGTATGATCTTGTTAATGTCCTGTCGCTTTCAGTTGGGTAATATTTTGTTAAGGGATTTTGCATTTATGTTTATCAATGGTACTGACCATAATTTTAGTTTTTTTGTCATCTTTGTCTGGTTTTGATATCTTGGTGATACTGGCCTCACAGAGTGAATTAGGAAGCATTCCTTCTTCTGCAAATTTAGAATGGTTTGAGAAGACTAGTTGTTAACTCATCTCTCAGTGTTTGGTAGAATTTACCTGAGAAGCTATCTGGTCCTGGACTTTTGTTTTTTGGAGTTTATTTTATTACTGATTCAGTTTCAGTACTAGTAATTTATCTGTTCATATTTTCTCTTTCTTCTTGGTTCAAGCTTGGGAGGTTGTATATTTCTAGGAGTTTATCCATTTCTTCTAAGTGTTCATTCTTCTTTTTACTTGACCCCTATAACAAACTAGTCCTTATAAACAGAAAGATGTTTATATTTTGTTTATGAATGAAGTACCTAAAGTATTAAATGAACAAGCAAAGACTATATAGCTGTTGGATAGCCAAGGCTTTGTGTCCTTTGGGCTTTCCTCTACACATGTTGATCAGTAATCTGTGGACATCAGTTGTTAGTGGACTTACCAGAAGTTGATGTACCAAAGATAAAGGTTCAGTAGTTAGAGTCAAATAGTTTTCGAGGCTTTAGGAAAATTTAAGCCTCTATCAGATATCAACATTTGAACATGTACTCCTTTGCCTTGGCAGATGATGCTTGGTACACTGTCTCCGTCTTCTGCCCTAATCCATTTAAGGAAAGTTTTATTCTTCCTTAAAGTCCAACATAGCCCTTCTTTGTGGCCCTTCCCTCTGTTGCCTAGGGCACTGAGATCTCTTGTTTTTGGGTACACTCCTGCAATAATTGTCTGCTCTGCTCCTTTAGCACTTAGCAAATGTGTCAGCTTCATTTTCTTGTAAGTGCTCCACTTTCTCAAGTGGATTTAGGTGTTTTGAGGATGGAACCATGCTTAAACTTCTTTGTATTACCAGTCTGGCCACTGTGAATGGATACTGTCTCTCATGGCCCAGCCACTTTGTCACTGGTCAACATAGTCTCCAACCATTCCTATAATCTTCGGAATGTATTTTTTTGAAATACAGCTATCATTTGTCCTGCATCTGTCATATAGAAGGTACTGTGTTAGAGCCTGATGGTACTAGTCTCTTCATTTGATAGCTGAGATACTGTCACTTAGGAAGTTAAATGACTTATTTATTAAGTAGCATACTTGGGATGTCCTCTCCATCCACTGCTACCTTTTGGGCCTACCCAATGTCCTCTAGATAGAACCTGAATCTTACTTTTGTCTTTGTCTTCTGTTGAGAAATATTGGTAGCTAGGTAAGAATTTGTAGATTTTCCAGATAAATAATCACTCTTTTAATAATCTTTTAATGGACTCTGTAATGGGTGATTATCATACAGGTAGAAATTAATCCTCCAATTTTAAAAGTAAAGGGCAGTTAGATCCATAGATCTTGATTGTTTTCTAGGAACTCCTCTCTCGCTTTCTCTCTCTCTCTCCCTCCCTCCCTTTCCCTCTCCTTTTTATATATTTTTTAACTTTTTTTACCACTTAGCTGTTTGGTACTTTAATGACCCCTCTTTTTTCCTTTTTAGATTTAAGACAATAATTAGAGCTAATCTTGGCTTGATAACTATGAAGGGTCAAGTGTGGGGCTCATAATTTAAAGGACTTTGTAATGAATATTTTTAGAAATATCCTACTTTGCAATTTTACTTTTGTGTATTCAAAGCCATGTTTCTAAAACCTGCTGATTTAGAACCTGGTTCATAGAAAGAGGTGTTTTTTCACTCAGGCTAAGTGCAAAAGGCCAGCCGAATAATTTAGGCCATCATTAAGCACTTTTTTTTTTAAACGTGTAATGGGACCACTTGCTCAGGCTTCAATGAGGACAAGGGAATGAGAGGGGTTTGAGCTCAGATGGAAGAAAACTTTGTTGAGACACGGATACTCACTTGATTCATAAATTTTATCAAATTCACTAAAAATAATTAAAATATTCAGTGTAATTTTCACTCCTTGTCTAGCATAACCTCCAAGTCTGCCCAATATTTCTGAGATTTATTCATGGAATTTTAGAGCTCAATAATGTAGCCAGAACTCACATCAAAAGTTTTTCCTGCTGAGTAGTTTTATGACTTTTATGTAGCTAGTACACAGAGGTATGACCACATTGGTTGTCAGAAGATTGAGATATTTCCCTAGTGGTTAGTAAAAGTCATCACCCCAACCTGCTGAAGCTTCTCATAATCCAAGAGCTAAAAGATTAATATCTAGTACAGTAGAGGCCACCAAGGACGTTCCTCCTTGCCATCTCCCGTTGCTGGCTATTTTGACCATCACCCTTGGTTGTTCTTGCTCAGTCTGTCTGCCAAGGGACATGCAAAGATGTGTAGCTCAGTGGCCATGACTCTTTCCTACCCCTTACCAACCTGAGAATTGCTTTTCGAATGTTCTTTCACACACATTGTTCGAGTTTAAAACAGTAGTAGAATCTTCCAAAGTGGTAGATAACAGGCTTTAAGAAAGCCTCATATAACTAGGTGAGAGTGAGTGGAATGAGGCTTGGTTTTGTTTTCTGATTTTGCCACTAGCATTATTTCCCGAAGCGGTGCGTGTAGGTTCACTGTGTGAAATATCTGTGGAAATCTCAGGGTTTAGTGCCGTGCTGGTGTTTAGGACTGGAGATTATCCATTTGGTATCTGTGAGTATAGAGGCAAATGCTTTCTACATGAACTGCTTTGACTCCAAGATGGACTCAAAGAAGAGGAAATTGGTGGCCTCTGACAGATTTATGCTACCTCCTGAACTGCATGCAGCAATAAAATGTTTTAAATCATTAATGAAACAATGTTGGATATAAATACATGTTCAAGTGTACTCATCGTCTCATTTTATCCTCATAAAATCAATGAGAAAGGTGCTACTCTCTGTATTTTATAGCAATTAAGTGACTTGACAGAAGCCAGATGCTTTTGAGCAGTAGAGCTAAAGCCATGACCTCAGATCTGCCTCCAGAGCCCAGGTGCCCTTGTTCACCCCACTTTGATACTGGGTCATTGCTCAGTGATCATGACTCTGTCTTCATACAAAGGCCAGTGTTTCAAATAAGGTACTTGTAAAGCTGGGGAAGATTTCCAAGTCATGGAACAAAACAAAATGAAACAAAAATACATCTTCAGTTGTAGAAAAAGGAGACTATATTTGTTGTATTTCTACATCATTCATAGAAAGGGGAATAGGGTCATATTTTGAGCTCTCTGGGTCCAGTATAGTTCTCTGGTGACTTCTCCACATTTCTCTTTGTTATTTCAGTGGGAGTATTAATGTTATCTAGTCTCAAAGGAGATGTTATTGAGTATTAAGAAACCTTTAAATTAGGAATATTGATGATATAAATAATCACAAGGTAGAACGTGAGCCTGATAAGTTTTGCTACTGGGAGGTTGCTCTGAGTTTACCTCTGTCTCTTCACTGATGTCAGAAGTAGATTATACCCTTTGGTTATCTGACTTGTACACCTTTTCTCTCTTTACCCTGTGGGCAATTTTTTGAATAATATCCTTTATCTTCTTGGGGACTTAACTCTATTTTCAGTCATTTGTTGTAGCTTTTTTTTTTTTTTTTTTTTTTGGCTATGTCCCAGCTTGCAAAAGTTGCTAGGCCAGGACTCAGACCTGCCATGGGAACTACCCTAGCCACAGCAGTGACAATGCTGGATTCTTAACCCCAGTAGCTACTGGGGGACACCCGGTTTAGTGTTTTCATGCGTAGGCATAAAGAATATCTAAAATATTGTCTCCTAGATTTTTAGTTTCCCAGAAATAATGGAGAAAATGAAAACTGATATACATTTTCCCTTTCTGGAAACCTGCTGTGCTTCCTGAATGTTCCATATTCCAAGAAGATAGGTACCCATTTGGGATGATAGATAAAGGGCTGAATCCATCCCTGATACTGATAAAAGAATACAGAAGTTTGAGTTGTATAAGGACAGAGAAAATGACTGAGAATTAATGTCTGTTTATCTTTGCTTTCAGGGAAGAAATTAAACTAATCTCATCAAAGTTATTTAGGAAGTTTCTGACTGTACTCTTTAATCTTTGTTTCAGAAAACAGCAGACTGCATTATTAAAAAGGAGCTCATTGCATGTGGGAAGAGCATTCAGCTGGTGTCTGTCTTCAAATATGAAATTAAAGAATTTGACGTTAATTTCCAGAGCCAAAGAAACTGCTAGTCAAAACAGTGTAGGCCATTTTGGAAAAGTTATTACATTATTTAAAACATATTTATTCAAAAACAAGTATGTGTGCCACTATACAAACATCCCATGGGGTAGTCCCAAGTGAGAATTTCACTGACGCTGAGCTCCAGCTATAAATTAAACAATGTTAATTTGGTCTCCTTTTTTGAGTTGGTAACATAGCCAGCTTTTGCCAGAGTTGAGAGAAGAGAATTGAGAAACTCTTTTCCATCTTCACTGTTGGGAGGGGTGTGTGTGTGTGTGTGTGTGTGTGTGTGTGTGTGTGTCTGTGTGTGCATATACACACAGTATTTTGATCTTGTTTACATCCGTGGTTAGCAGGGCTGAGGTTCATTAGTTTATGTATATTAACATTTTATGTCTGTTATAACAATTGGTAAACCACCTTGCAACCTTATATCCTCCAAGGGAGTTTAGCACTTTGCTGGCTATTCTTTTCCCATGACTTTTCCTATTTCCCCCTCCTCACCTCATCCCTTGTTGGTATCTGAGTGTTGGAGTACTCCAGGCCTCAGCTCTCCGTCCTCTCCTTTTATCTAACCATGTGCACTCATTAGGAGATGTCATCCAGTCCCAGGGACTGAAATGCCATCTGTGTGCTAAAGATTTCCATGTTTTTATGTCTGGCCCCAGTAGCTCCCGAGCTACAGGCTTTCCTGTCCATGGTCCAAGGTGTATCTCTCCTTGGATGTCTGAAGTCATCTCAAACTTTGTGTGTCTGAAGTAATAACTATTTATTCCTGCCTGTGGTTCCTCTTGTGTCTTCCCCATCTCAGTGAAGGGCATTACCATTTACCTAGTTACCCAGGCCAAAAATCCTAGGGATTAGTCTTACTCAACTTTCTCTTTCTCTTCCTTCATTTCATATTCAACCAATTAGCAAGTCCTGTCTTCTCTACTTTCAAGGTATATCCTACATATGTTCCAAAGTAAATCATAGCAGTTCAACTGAGATTTTCCTAGACTGGATGGACTTCACCTTCTTAAAGGATGTGTGTCCACTCTTAAATTGATGATCATCAGTATTCCAGCCTCTGTAGTCAGAGGGAACCATCTAAAATATAAAACTCACCTGCCACCCCCTGTCTTCCAAAGGTTTCCTCTCCTACTGAGAATGACCTGCAAGGTCTGCCATGGTCTGGCCATTGCCTCGCACTCTTTACTCATTTTCCACCGCATCTTTTCTGCCCCCACATCATTCACTCTTCTTTTGCTATGCTGATCTCCCTTCTGACCACCAACTTCCTACCTCCACGCTTCATTTCCCTCTGCCTGCACAGAAATTGCCCCAGTTAGAGATTCACTAGCTTCTTCATTCAGACCTCCTTTCTCTTCCCCCAAGTGCCTGCAGGGCTTCCTTCCTCATCTCATTCAGAACCCTACTCTTGACCACTCTAGTTAAAATAGCCATCTCATCACTCTTTGTTGTCGCTAAATATTTTATAGCACTTCTCATTAACTGAAGTCACTGGCTGCGTCACTTTGCTCAATGTCTGTCTTCTCGGAAAGTATGGAAGTTCCCTTTGGACAAGGCACTGCATGTCTCTGGTGCTGTGTCTCCAGCTTATGATGAACGAATGAATAAATGATGTAATTACGTTAATCTTTCTTCCTTGATATCCTTATCCATTTTCTAATTTTCATCTTGGATGATTTAAACTATCTCTTTCTATCCCAGCCTAGGTTGCTCTGAATACTCAACAATGTTCTGGTCCCTTTAGAATAGGGGAGCATCTTTTTTAGAGGCAGTAAAAAAAAAAACCCTTAATGGGCCCAGGTCCAGAAATAGAACTCAGTTCAATGCTGGCTGTCCAATGACTGACTTTGTGATTTTTGGACCTGCTTGAGCTCATTATAAACTGGGGGTGATGATACCACAGTCATTTTTTTGTGGTAAAAAATAAATAAAATCATATATGTAGAGCCCCGAGTTCAGCACTGATGCTCAAGTGGGGTACTTGCTGTCATTAGCTTTGGTATGAAAGAATTGTGTGAATAGGTGTTTTGGGGATCAAATCACTGACCGGCAGGTAATCACATTTGTCAGTCTTTTGTTGTTGTTAATCTGGTTGTAATTCTGGGTTTTCTTTTTGTTGAAGTATAGTTGATATGAATGTTAATTTCTGCTGCACAACAGTGTGACTCAGTTATACATACAGGAACTGCAAGTTCCTTGAGGATTTTCTTTCTTGAATTGTGATTTGGGTATAGCGGGAAGAAAGGTGAGCAGTTTGCTTGACCATTCCTGAGAAGGATCATGCTTTGGGCTCACATGGAGGGACAACGGGCCTTTGATCATTTACGTATGCAGTTGATCATTTACGTATGCAGTAGAGTCGATATTTAAACTAAAATGCATGAAGATGTGTAATAAATGTAGTTTTTATATGTTCTGTAATTAAACTCATCTTGCTTGCCAAACTCCCTCCACTGGTACCAGGGTTTGGGAGAATGTAAGCTTGCTAATTCTTTAAGGCATACCAATCTCCTTTCATTTAAAAAAGGCGAGGGGTAGTTCTATTTCAATTATGTAATTTTTTACAGGTAACTATCCACCTTCTCTGAGTTTCTCCCCTCTCCTTGTCCTCTGTCCCAGGTCCCAGGTCCCAGGATTGGGGCCACGTGACAGGAGAGGCTTATAAGGCTGGCACACTGAGTTCTGGGTCTTGGTTACAGTCCCAAGGGCTGTGGCCATTTGAATCTGGCCCTGGGCACCTGGCCTTAGGCCTGCAGAGGTGTGACAGGCCTGTCCTGTGTTCTGGAGTGGGGTGGGGAAGCATGGCTGCTGAAATCTGTTTTTTTTTCTTTCTTTTTTGTTTAAAATTTTCTTCCTGTTTTGTTTAAAAGTTTAAAATCTTTTTCCTTTGAAGTTCCCATTGTGGTGCAGCAGAAATGAATCCGACTAGTATCCATGAGGACACAGGTTTGATCCCTGAGCTCACTCAGTGGGTTAAGGGTCCAGTGTTGCTGTGAGCTGTAGTGTAGGTCACAGAGAAGCTCGGATCCTTCATGACTGTGGCATAGGCCGGCAGCTACAGCTCCGATTCGACCCTAGCCTGGGAACTTCCATGTGCTGCGGGTGTGGCTCTCAAAAAAAAAAAAAGAACCAAAACAAAAAAACACATTTTTCCTGCCTGTGGTCTCCACAAGTCTTCCCTATAAATATGGGTCTCTTTGGGTTCCCTCCTTCTCTCAGGCCCTGGAGAGTCCCATGCAGTGTGGAAGAGGCCGGGATCTCTCAGCTATTTAGCCTCACCAGGCTGGACTTCCAGAGTCAGTGAGAGAACATGTGGGCCCACCTCCAAGCCTTTGTCATCTACGTCTTGACTACCTTGCTTCCCTTCTGCATTGGACCAAGGAATTGACAGTTGTGGACTGATTTTCCCAGACTCTTCTCCGAGCAGCAAAAACCAAGCAGCCCTCACACTGGAGTTTCCTCCTCAGCTGGAGGATTTCTCCCTCCCCTGCCTCCTCTCCATTGCCTGAGGGCCACTCCTGTCTGTGAAGATGCTCCTTTTACCTCCTGCTTCTCCTTCCCTCTCCCTAGTTGTTGAGAATGAAAAACAGGGACAGGATCTGCTTCCCATCAGGCGTAAGCTTCCCTGCCATCACATCCTCCATCCCTAGTACCCTGAGGCTTATAGTAAAATGCTATGATCTGAATTAAGCATGTTTACTTTTCTGCTATAAATGAGAAGTTTATGGTTGTAATAGAGAAAACCTAGAACATTTTTTTTTTTTTTTAGTTTTGCTTCAAAACCTTGACTTAGAGATTATCTCACTGTGGACACATTTACTTAAGTTTAAGACTCCGCATCCAGCATTGACCTTCTTCCTCGAGGTAGAACTCTCTCTCTTCTCAGGAGACACTTGACCTTCAAAGTGGGGAGTGTAAAGGGAAAAGATTTTCAGAGAAATGATCAATGCCTCTCTTTAATGCATTAATCATATCACTGCATTAAAATGTTTCATAATCCCCTTTTTTTCTCCTTGTTTTGTGGGACCTGATGAGCATCTAGATCTCACCTGTTTATCTTGGTTTTTCTAATTTGATGGTATCCAGCAAAGAAACTAAACAGGTCTGGGAAGATGCATGTACCTGAGTAGAGTCAGTGGGTTTTAAAATGACTCTTTTACCTATATGTCTTTGTACATCTGCTATTTCAAGGACATGTGTTCAGTAACAGTAAAAATCACAGTAAAGTCTTTTAATGTAGAATTTTGAACATTTTTCATTCATCAGGTTTTTTTTACAAAGTATTTAAGAGATATTCAATATTCTACTTAAATTGAGGCAGCTAAATCTTTAGTAGCTGGTATAGGTTAAACCTTCATTCAGTAAGCATTTGAACGCCGTGTGCCTGATATTGTATTATGATCCTGGGGATATTAAATTGAAAAGACATGGCTTTTAGCTTTAAGGAGAACTCAGGTTAGCAAAGAAAATAGACAGATAAAAGAATGAGTACACGGGGTTCCTGGTGCGGTACAACTGGCTCAATAGTATCTCTGTGGCACCAGGATGCAGGTTCAATCCTTGACTCTGCACAGTGGGTTAAAGGATCCAGCATTGCCTCAGTTGTATGTAGGTTGCAACTGCAGCCTGGTTCTGATCTCTGGCCTCAGAATGCTATATTCCATGGGGTGGTCACAAAACAGACAAAACAAGCAAACACACAAAAAAGAAAAACAAAAACAAAAAGTAGCAAGTACAAGACAGATTGATAGCAGTTATGGACGTATATGTAAGAAGACATACAGAGTACAGAACAAGGAAATCACCACTTCTGTTAGGTAGTTATAGGGCAGGAAAGGAAAGGCTTTCTGCGGAGGTTATCACTGCATTGGAGATAGAAGAAAAGCTTGGCACACACGCAGGGGGGAATTGTGCAAACAGAGGCCAAAAGGCAAACCTGGTGAATTTCAGGGACTCTAAATAGATTTAAATGGTTGGGGCATAGGAATTTTGAGGGACTGGCAAGAAATGAGGTTGTCAAAGCAATAGGATAGATCACCAAAGGCTTTGGGAATCTTGCAAAAGGGCTGGGACTTTATCCTTAAGATGGAGACCATTGGAAGATTTTATTTCTATTAATTTAATTTTATTTTTTAAATTGAAGTATAGGAATTCCCATTGTGGCTCAGTGGTAATGAACCCACCTAGTATCCATGAGGATGCGGGTTTGATCCCCAGTCTCACTCCATGGGTTAAGGATCTGGCACTGTCATGAACTGTGGTGTAGGATCTGGCACTGTCATGAGCTGTGGTGTAGGTCTCAGATGCAGCTCAGATCCCACATTGCTGTGGCTGTGCTGTAGGTTGGGAGCAGCTCCAATCCCACCCCTAACCTGGGAACTTCCATATGCCACAGGTATGGCCGTAAAAAGATAGATAGATAGATAGATAGATAAATAAATAAATAAAACTGAAGTATAGTTGGTTTACAATGATGTATTAGTTTCGAGTGTACAGCAACGTGATTCAGTTATGCACACACACATTCTTTTTCAAATTCTATTCTCTTATAGAGATTTACAAGATATTGTATATAATTCCCTGTGCTATACAATAGGTCCTTATTAGTTATCTACTTCATGTATAGTTGTGTGTATATGTTAACCCAAGCTCCTAATTTATCCCTCCCCTCTTTTTTCTCTTTGGTAACCATAAGTCTTGTTTTCTCTGTCTGTGAGCCTATTTCTATTTTATAAATAAGTTCATTTGTGTCATTTTTTAAAGATTCAACATATAAGCTATACCATATGGTGTTTGTCTTTCTCTGTGTGAATAACTTCAGTTAGTCTGATAATCTCTAGGTCCATCCACATGGCAGCAAATGGCATTGTTTCATTTTTTTTTAGTTGAATTAATGTTCCACTGTATTAAACACAGAAAGAGTGTGTTCTGACTTGCATTATAGGGAACTTACTCTGGATGTTGTGTGGAGAATGAACCTTCTGGGAAGCCAGGTAGGAAGTGGCAAAACATGTCAGGGGAAAGCGGAAAAATAGAGTAAAGAGAGGGAGTTCCCGTCGTGGCTCAGTGGTTAACGAATCTGACTAAGAACCATTAGGTTGCGGGTTCGATCCCTGGCCTTGCTCAGCGGGTTAAGGATCCGGCGTTGCCGTGAGCTGTGGTGTAGGTTGCAGACGTGGCTTGGATCCCACGTTGCTGTGGCTGTGGCGAAGGCCAGCGGCTACAGCTCCTGTTAGACCCCTAGCCTGGGAACCTCCATATGCCGCTAGTGTGGCTCTAGGAAAAGACAAAGAAAAAAAAAGTAAGAGAGAGACATGCAGTAAGTGAAGTGACAGGCAGGAAATTAGAGCTGTGGAAAATGAGAGGGAACATATGGAATGACTCTGGAATTTTTGGTTTGTGCAATTGGATAGCTGGAGATTTTACCAAAGAGGATGGAAGACAGCAAGAAGAACTTTATAAACTCTCATCCGTACAGCTGAACTTACGGAGTGCATGCTGTGTGCCACTCCCTTTGTGTTCCTTCCTCTTAGTGAAGTCTTCTAACAGCCCTGTGAAAGAAGAGCCCTTGCCATCCTCTATTTTACATACCGGGGACCAGAACTCCAAGGGCTTCTAAACCTTGGCTAAAGTCACACAGTTAGAAGTGTCGGAGCCAAGATTTGAACCCATGATTTGACTTCATAATCTGTTTAAAAATATTCTAAATGTATATGTTTATTGTTTTGTGTCATTTCTATTTTAGAGGTAATGAGCATTTGTTATATAAATGAGAAAATATCTACAAACAGGAATGGGGAAAATGGTCACGTAGATTCTTGCTACCCAAAAGCCAAATATCTTAGCTAATTGTTCTGGGTGGACTTTCAGGTGGGGTGGGGAGGAGTTTGTGACATCTACAGATGACACAGCTGGGGATATCTTCCAGGGGCTTGAATATATGAGTCTGGATATCATATGAACACTCAGAGCCAGAGAAATATATTTGGGAATCTTCAGTCGATAGGTTTGGAAATCATAAAAATGGATAAAATAAATTAAAAAATCCCCAACAACAATGAATTCTTTCCTAACTCTTGCAACCATATAGACCCTGATCTTCTATGCAGAAGATAAAGATTTCAGACTTTGTCTGAAGTCAAAGGATCAGTTAGTAGAAATAGATTTGTATGGAATCTCATATGTACTCTCATGAGAAAGTTTTTCTCAATGGTTCTGGAGATTTCTAGTGTCTTGTCATGTTAGTTTGTTGCTAATTTGTCAGTGTCTCTTGTCTCACCAGTAATGGAACCTAAGTCCTCCTAGCAGGCTAATTGAGCTATAAAAATGACACTTTGAAGCAGCTAAGTCTTTGGAAACATGAATTTGTCAAATAAAATAATTTAAAGCCAATTGATTTTAAAGTATAACTTGCACTCTTGCACTATCACTTCCTTTTTCACCCAGGTGATTTCTGTGTTCTTGCAAAAAATATTAGTAGTCATCATTGTTAAGTTGGACAAAACATGCCCAGGGGTTATATTATAGGTGTCAAAAGCTACACAGGAGGTAAAGAATACCACGAGGTACTGTCAGTGTGACACAGTTTGTGTTTCCTGTACCTTGTCCAAAAATAATTAACTCATTAATCTCAACTGTATTAATCTTGCCCCATAATTATGGTCAAAGATAGGTTAATTCAAAAAAGAGGATGAGTATCATTTCATAAGTAGTCATACGTTTAACAGATACTATCTTAGCAAGAAAGCAATAGTTAGAGCAGTCATTTAGTGAGGTAATTTCAGGGGAAAAAATGCCATAAATTCAACCCCTAGTTTCTATCTCTGGATTATCAGGAGAGTAATAAGTGAGCTATGTTCCTTAATTTGACATTTCAAAGTGGAGTACAGAGTAAATTTATCTTCTCTTTGGCAAAACCTTTCTGAAAATAGTAAATAAAGTGATTTCACTAAGGGGAGCAATCATTTCACCCAAATTATAGTACAGTGGGGATGGATGGAGAAACATGGAGATTCGACATCAGATTGGTTTGGCTTTGATTTTTGACCCCATCATTCGCTGTTTCACTTTGGGCAAGTAATATAATCTTTACAGGTCTCTGTTTTCTTCTCCATGGGACAATATTTCACAGACTTATTTTAGGGATTGAACAAGAAAATTTGTATGAAAGTATCAAACACAGTCCATCATATACTGTGATTGTTAAATGAATGTTCTCCCCCCCTGCCCTTGAATAATGAACCCTAAGCAGGTGCTCATTGACATGGTCTCCTCCAAAAGAAAAAATGTTATTGTAATTTTGAAGTTGAACAAAATAGCTATTCACTTGTACCAAGTGTTGTTTTTTTTTTTTTTTTTTTTTTTGGCTTTTTGTTTTTCCCCTTGGTTCCTACTAAGACATTTCTTTCTTTTCTTTCACAGATCTTAACAGATTTGGAAGCACTGTTTATAGCTCTATTGTCAAGGGTAATTGTTCATTTGAAATAAGGCAATGTCCTATTGTTATAGTTATTGGTGCCTGTTGGAGGAAAGTCATAATTTTATCATCTGCTTAAATATTACATTCCTCACATTTCCCAAGAGGAATCCTAGCTTCATCTGAAGCTACCTCTGATGATATATATGTTGACATCCTTATCCCTCAAAACAGAATCATATTAATGAATGTCCCATTGTTCTTTTTCTCCTGCATTGTAACCATCCCTATGCATAGGTCGACCATAAAAACTGAAAAAACAAAACAAAACAAAACATTTTAACATTCAAGGGAAAATTAATGAGAATTGACTGTAGGCCATGCCCTCTTTTATGGGTGAATTCAAACAGTTCTTTCCTGTGTTCCCTGATGGCCTAGTGGGTTAGGGATCCAGTATTGTACTGCTGTGGTTTAGGTCACAACTATGGCATGAGTTCCATCCCTGGTTGAGGAATTTCCATATGCCGTGTGATCAGAAAAAAAAAAAAAAAGAGTTGTTGCCATGCTCCAGTCGAATAAACAGATAAATGAAGAACCAGTGGAAAATGTGGTGCAGTAATGGAGGCACGCATCTATTGTAGATATTTAAAGATGACCAGTGTGCAGTAACTTATCCCCTTGTGTGCAGATAAAAGTACATATGTTAGTAAGTCTGTTTCTCTGTACTGGGTAGTTGAGGTTTCCAAATATAGGGCACCCTGGCAGTTTTGAGGTGGTTGCTTATCTGCTGTATTGTCAGAGAATTCAGTGGATCTGGGGGACTCCTTGTTCTCCTAGGAACATGCGGGGTCCCTCTTGAGCTCTAGTTTACTCCAGGTACATGGTGGTGATGTGTAAAATAGTCATGGAGAATCATCCATTGTGGATTGCACACTGTACTCTGAGAGGTCATAGACATCTTGGGGACAGAGTGCGTGGTGCTCCTTACCTGCTTTGGCCAAAACTCCATGACTTTGGTCTTTCTTTAGATGCTGGGATTTTTGCATGTGGTTTTGTTTCTGGTAAAGCCATATTAGTCAGGGTCCAGCCAAGCAAACAGAAATCATTCTAGGTATTTCCAACAGAATTTTACATAAGGTGTTGGTGACATTGGTGATGCAAGAGCTGAGAAAACAAGTGGATGTATGTGGCAACTAGAAAGTGTCAGCTGGAAGCTGCTACCCTTCCTGAGTTTGGAGAAACAGGGATGGAGGGGTGTTGCTGAAACCCAGAAGCTGGGACCACTTGGTGGAGGTTGGGATTCTGGCCAGGCTGCTTATTGGATGCTGGATCTACAGAGGACAGGATTTTCTAGCAGGAACTGGAACCAGAGAAGAAAGGCCACCCAAACAGAGAGACAGGGAAAGAAGGACTCTGACTTCTCCTTTTCTGCTGCTCTCTAATCATCTCCTGTGGAACCTAGGAAGGGAACTGAGAACTTTTGAAAGATACTTTATCGAAGGAGGGTCTAGATTGAATGAGTGCCAACAGGAAATGAGCCCT
Source organism: Catagonus wagneri (assembly GCA_004024745.2). Lineage (NCBI taxonomy): Eukaryota > Metazoa > Chordata > Mammalia > Artiodactyla > Tayassuidae > Catagonus > Catagonus wagneri. The sequence continues at coordinate 15,145,755 of PVHT020000521.1, read as the reverse complement.
GAAGCCAGGATGGAGGTAAGCCCTCCTTTGGGCAACGAGATGTACAAAGTGTGCTCAGCAGGTGCCCTTCAACTGTCAACTCCTTCCATCCATCTCAGCTACAGAGGGCCTGCCTGCCTGAGGTCATACGCTACCTGGGCAGCCCATATCTGGTGTCTGATCTAGAGGATGTGTGAGGGTCTGGTCATCTTGGTTTAAGATGGTACAAGCAGTGTTCTCTCCTGAACTCCAAGACGGGTTGGCTGAGACTTTGTCAAGTCTGAAGTGGAGTGTGACTTCTCCCTCTGCCCAATTCTGCTTCCTCCTCCTCTATTTCCCAGATCTTGGTACCTAGTAAAATCTTGTACACCAAACTCTAGATAACTTGAACTTGGACACAGATATAATTAGTAACTCAGATCTCAAAGAGAATCCAGGAAAAAAAGGAGAAAAGAAGAGATTTTGGATTTGGGAGAGGAAACGGGATCATAATTGTCTTTAAAGATTAGAAAGTATCAGATAAAGGAAAGTCCCTGGAGCTTTGGGACCTTGGGCCCATCATTGTGGAGGAGAAAGGAGCAGGAGGTTGGAATAGGGTGGTGGCTGTGAAAGGGGGATTCTGGAAGTGAGCTCAGTCGAAGGTCTAATAGTGGGAGTTGTTACACTCAGTGTAAGAAGTAGTGCAAGAATTGAGGACCTGGCATGGATCCAAAATACTGCTCCAGGGAAGGACTAGAAGCCATGATCAGAAAAAGAGTTCTTTCTTTTAAACTTCGCAGCATCTGGGGAAACATATTTCACAGTGTGTCAGAAAGAGGCGTGCAGATTTTAAATAAGCTTTCTAGCAAGATTTTGTATACTGGCTTATTTTTTCACCCCCAAAAATTTAATCGCAAAAGCATAATTGATCCAGGTAGAAAAATATACATTCTCTTTATTTTTCTGGGATTTTGCATTACAAAGGAAGAAAATCAGAAAGGTGCTATTACACATAATTATATAATGCAATGGCATGCTAACCTATTATGAGCTTTGGAATAGGAAAAGAATTGCGTGTGGTGCGCCAAAGCAAGGAGTACTTTTTCGTTCCTTCCAGAGTAGATTTAGGTAATCTGTGAGCATGGATCTATCATGTTTCTAAAAGAGATAACTACGCTAAAAATGCAAGTCGTATTTTGCAGCTGTTGGGGGAGAAAGTGTCATCCAAAGTTATTCTGGAGTTCCTGCTATGGCACAGTGGGTTAAGGATCTGGCGTTGTTGAAGCTGTGGCATAGGTCACAGCTGAGGCTTAGATTTGATCCCTGGCCTGGGAACTTCTATATACTGTGTGCATGGCTGAGAAAAGAAACAAAAGTTATTCCTGAACATTTTGGAATTTACGTGGAAAATTCCCACTGATTTCTTGGGATACTATACAACCCTGCTCTGTGTCAAATATACAGAAGGAGTGTTCAGACTATGGCCTTTACTGGCCATGGTGGGTGGCCTGATGAGGGAACTGTGGTGAGGGCAGGAGGGGCTCAGACACCTTTCTGTCCCTGTCTTTCATCTTGGCCCTGGGAATACTCATTAGATTCCTGAAACCAAGTGGAGGTATTCTATTTTTATTTCTGATGGGTGCTTATCACCAGGGGTCAAATCAAGGGTGGAAAGCCTTCCTGATAAAGTTAAAGTAAGTCCCCAGTTGCCATGGATTAGCCACATCCACAGCAATCTGGGCTCAAGGGAGTGGGCTTCCCGAGCCGTTGCCTCTTCTGAGAGGAATCTAAATACAATGACCAAGGAGACACTAGATATGGAGACAAAGGTCTGAAAGCCTCTGTTAAATTCTTTTTCATGCTTAGTGTCATGTGGGAAAGGAGCCATAACTAGGGAATGCAATCATTTTGTTCATTAAAGAAATGAAAATGCTGTCTGCTGCAGTTATTCGATAATAAAATTTCTATATTGTAAGAAGCAGGAGCATCACCCTCGTACCTGCCTGGTTTTCTTTAGTTATGAAGCTGATGCTAAATAATCAGCATGAGAATTGTTTATAGATGCGCTTGTTTTATTAAAAAGCACTTCGTGATTCCATTTTAACTTTACTTAGTAATTCACCTAGAGTGCAAGCAACAAAGACATCATCACAGTTATGCATTGAAAATCTCTCTACTAGGATATAACATTTTCACTCCTATGATGTAGGATTCAGTGAGAGTATGACCCGAGCTTGGTATTCAGAAAAGAAAACTGTGTTGACACACTATATGGGTTTTATGATACACAAATCTCCATATTAACTTTATCATGGTGTTAGAATTTACTGGCAACTTTCTTTCCTAGCACTCTATTGATGGGCAGTAAATATCAGTAATAAAAATAATGGTGAAAAGTTGAGATTTCAATTTTTATGTATCCTACTGGATGCATATGTATGGGTTATTTAGAGTTTATGTAAAGCTTAGCTCGGCCCAAGGAGACACATTTGAAAAGTTTTCATCTGACACAATTTTTCTATGTACACATAGATGCCCCTCTACTCCTCCACCCCCTGGCCGAGAAAGACTTTTATTGCTGAATTAGTGTTCATGAATAATGAAGATATATTGTGGACACATCTGGTGTGGATGGATATAAATGAAATTGCTTTAATTTGGAATAAACCTTCTGGCAAGGAAGGCTGATACTAAGCAATGGGATCCAACTGTATAGCACTGGGGGAGTTCCCGTTGTGGCTCAGTGGTTAACGAATCCGACTAGGAACCATGAGGTTGTGGGTTCGATCCCTGGCATCGCTCAGTGGGTTAAGGATCTGGCGTTGCCATGAGCTGTGGTGTAGGTTGCAGATGCGGCTCGGATCCCACGTTGCTGTGGCTGTGGCGTAGGCTGGTGGCTACAGCTCCTGTTAGACCCCTAGCCTGGGAACCTCCATATGCCACGAGTATGGCCCTAGATAAGGCATAAAGTCAAAAAAAAAAAAAAATCAGCACTGGGAACCATGTCTGGTCACTTGTGATGGAGCATGATCATATGAGAAATAAGAATGTGGACATGTATGTATGACTGGGTCATCTTGCTGTGCAGCAGGAAATTGACAGAACACTGTAAATCAGCTATAATGGGAAAAATAAAAATTGTTATTAAAAAAAAAGAAGTCTCTGGGGTTGACCAAGGTGCCCTTGTGCTAATGAAGTCATGGAAGACCAAGAATAAGCACAGAATGAGAAAGTCAGATTTGGCCAATGGAATCTGAGAATGAATCTTCCATGATGGAGAGAATATGCATTGAGGATTGCTTGAGGTTTGCTCCATGTAGAGCTCTCTGAAAGGCGGTCTTTGGCATCAAGAAGCCGCTTTCTGTTGAGTGGGTACTATAGGCTGAGAAGAGAAAGGATATTTGGGGGGTTTGGGGTGCTTTCTGTTTCCTCCTGTAAAGGAGGTGGGCATTCCTGGGAGGGGCACCATGCCTTTCAGAGAAAGTCTTTAGTGGCCAGTTTTGGAAGATTTGCATATTTATCCCGTTTTAGGGTTAACTTTGAAGTGGTAAACCGTGAGGTTTTTCAGGTACAGGGTATTCATGTTCCTTCAAGAAGTTTCTCTTTTGCAAAGCCTGAGAAAGAGATGTATGTGTATGATTTTCAGGTGATCCTCAGGAGGGGCTGAGAATCCTTGAACTTGATAGGATCTCTCTGTCAGTGCCCACACAAGGCCCTACCTAAGTCACACCCTTCAAAACCACATCAAATGGCCAACACGTCTTTGGCTTTCGAGACTGTCTATACCTTTGATTTTTACTTCAGACCCTGACAGGTTTTTTTCCTCTACTTCAGGCTTTTATTTAGTTGGAGTGAATACATTAGAAGCAACACATGTGGAATTCTAAAATGAAAAAGCCCCTCTCGGAGTTCCCTTCGTGGCTCAGTGGTTAACGAATCCAACTGAGAACCAAGAGGCTGCGGGTTTGATCCCTGGCCTTGCTCATTGGGTTAAGGATCCGGCGTTGCTGTGAGCTGTGGTGTAGATTGCAGATGCGGCTCGGATCCTGCGTTGCTGTGGCTGTGGCGAAGGCCGGCAGCTACAGCTCCTGTTAGACCCCCTAGCCTGGGAACCTCCCTATGCCGCAGTTGCGGCTCTAGAAAAGGCAAAAAGACAAAAAAAAAAAAAAGTCCCTCTCCACCTTATTCACCTCTTCTTATAGGAAGGCACATGTTACGATTGCAGTAGGTGTTCGAAGGTTCTTCCAAAGCCATAGGAAAGCACCTAAAAGATCAGCATGTGGATATGCTTTGAAGAACTTTCTGCAAGTGCAGAGAACATTATTTGTAGCATCAAGGATGTAAGGGACCTTAGGGGTCTTCTCCAGGCTGCAGGCCCATATATGAATTTCTTGCCCAGCATGCCAGTGAGTGGCAAGTGTGTACAGGGCATTACAGTTAATGCCAGGCTTTTCTCAAGATGTGGAAAATGAGATCTCTTATTACGTAGCCCAGTACTTCTCGACTTCAGCCTGGAGCAGCATCACCAGGCAGGCTGGTAAAACACAGATTGCTGGACTCTCCCCTGTAGTGTTTGATTCAGTAGGTCTGGGATGAGGCCTAAGAATCTGCAGTTCTAACAGGTTTCCAGGTGCTGCTGGTCCAGAGACCATACTTTGAGAATTAAAAAAAAAATAAATAAATAACCTACAGTTTTAGATGGTTCCTGAGATTTGAAAATTAATAGAAGAACATGTAATAAAAAGACAGATGATAAATTGGGTATACAATCTAGATTTTAATAACTTTGTCCAGAACAATTTTCATTGAAAAATCTTAATTTTAGATTTTATTATGCTTCTCTGAATGTATTTGTCGAGAGCCATGAAGGCTTAAGGCATAAGCATTTATTAGATCTTTTTTATTCATATTTGCCAAGAAGTAAGTCTGCCAATCATTTTGAGAAAGCAATAGGGGTTTTAGTTATGCAAAGTTTTGTTGAGGCTGAAGTGTTCTTATTCTCTTGAAAGTCTGGGCAGAGATATACTAGGTTGAATAAGATTTTTTGTGGTTTCAAAATTCACAGTTAATTTCTCACCTTGTGATCACAAATTCCCAATTTCTTTCTTTCTTTTCTTTTTCTTTTTTTTTTTTGGCTTTTTGCCTTTTCTAGTGCCGCACTTGCAGCATGTGGAGGTTCCCAGGCTAGGGGTCTAATTGGAGCTGTAGCCTCTGGCCTGCGCCACAGCCACAGCAACGCGGGATCCGAGCTGTGTCTGTGACCAACACCACAGCTCACAGCAATGCTGTATCCTTAACCCACTGAGCGAGGCCAGGAAACGAACCCTCAACCTCATGGTTCCTAGTCAGATTTGTTAACCACTGAGCCATGACGGGAACTCCTCAAATTCCCAATTTCTTATCCTCTTCCCTTTTCTCCTCTCCTCTGCTTTAAGAGAATAAGAGCATTTACTACAACAAAAATAATAGCAATTACTGTTCTTTGAGTGACTTTTTTATGCCTAGCACTTTAGTGGAGAGGTCTCTGAATCTCCCAGTACCTTTGCTGGTTAAATTTTTAAAGTAATGTCATTTGAAGCAACATGGATGGACCTAGAAACTATCATGCTAAGTGAAGAAAGACAAACATTATGTGATATCACCTATATGTGGAATCTAAAAAGAAAGGATACAAATGAACTTATTTGCAGAACAGACTCACAGACTTTGAAAATCTTAAGTTTACCAAACAGGAAGGTGGGCGGGGTGGAGGTGGGTGGGAAGGATGGACTGAGGGTTTGAGATTGGCATATATACAGTGAGGTATATGGAATGATTGGCCAACTGGGGCCTGCTGTATATCACAGGGAACTCTACCCAGTATTCTATGATCATCTGTGTAGGAAAACAATCTAAAACAGAATGGATGTGTATCTGTGTGACTCAGTCACTTTATTGTACAGCAGAAATTATCACAACTCTGTCAATCAACTATAGTTCAAGAAAACTTAAAAACAATAAAAAATAAAATTGTGTTTCCCAGGTGAGGAGATTGATGCTAAGAAATGTCACATGACTTTTTTCAAAGACAAAAGCCATTTGATTTCTTAGGTTGTAAAGACAAATTTTCTTCACTGCAAAATGTATTTTCCCCCCCACCAATCATATATCCGGTTTTTGAAGCATTTTGTCTTTGTTTACATCAGTATTGCCTGAATGAAGTTGAAGATACTCACAAGTTGAGTACCTGCTAGATGTTGTGCATTTAGTAACTGTGATTTTGCTTATTGCTCACTATATCCAACAAATGAAGTCATGTTAACCTTATTTCGAGGATGAGACTTCTGAAGCTTTGAGAAAGAGTAAGGAATGTACCTAAATAATTGCGAAGCAGTATTTGAACTCAAGTCTTTCTGGCTCCTAAACATGTAGTCTTTTTAAGATACCACAATGTTTCCCTGAGCCTTGAAATCCTCTTGCCTTAGATGTCATTAAAGCTGATGACCACTGTGGTTAGTTCACCTAACCATGGTCAGACTTACCCCTGGGCAGAACAGAAAGTCATCTTGCTATAGAGCTTTGTGGAGTATAGGAGAGTCCTGTCTTTACCCTGCCTCCCTAGTAAACCACGCAGGGGCTGGAGAGCCTGCTATTTCTCCATTAGAGTTTCATAAGTATTAATGCAGACTTACTCTCTATGTGTTTTGCAGATGCATCCACCCTTGGGAGGGCTAACGCACAAAAATACCCTCCTAGACTGCATTTCATTCTCTAAGCTGAATGGCGTTTAGAAAAAAATGTTCAGATATTTTTTGTTAGAAAATATTATAGAAATACAGAAAAGTAAAGCAAATAACCAAATCTTTGTAAATTTCTACATTTGCTTCAGAAATTTTTCTAATACTCTTTCTTTCTCTCTCTTTTTTTCTTTTTTTACATTGGAAGCCTCTTATGTTGTTTCAGACCCATTCTTCTTCACCTCTCTGTGGTGTTTAGCACCAGCCTTTAGTTTATGTTTATAATTCCAACAGATAATTTCACAGTATTGCTACATATGTGTGCATTTATAAAATACAGTGTACTATTTGATGTTTTAAAATTTTATGTGCATGGTTTTGTGCTTTATATATCACCCTGCAACTTGCTTTTTTTGCTCAACCTTATGCGTGTGGAGATTTATCTATGTTGATAAATGTAATCTTAGCTCATCCATTTTCATAACTTTAATGCTGTATTGTATGAGTCCATTAAATATGATTTATCAGTTCTCCTCTGAATGGTCATTTAAGTTATTTCCATATTTTGCTATTTAAAAACAATGATATAGTAAATATTTTTTAATATATTTTTTTCCTTGAGTACATTTTGGAAGATTTATCTAATATGCTAAAAAAGGTAAGGCAAATAATATAACTAGAGGTGGAATTTCAGGGATAAAGATCTAATGCATCTTTGACTTTCCTAGATGATGCTAGTTTTCCAAAAGGATTGCTACTGATGGGCATTATCGCTAGCAGCATGTAAGATTTTTTTATTACAAGACTCTAATATCAGGAGATCACTTTATGGCTCAGTGGGTTAAGAACATGACATAGTATCTGTGAAGATGTGGTTCAATCCCTGGCCTTGCTCAGTGGGTTAAGGATCCCATGTTGGTTCAAATAGTTTCCAGATGTGGCTCAGATCTGGTGCGGCTGTGGTATAGGCCTGCAGCTGCAGCTCCAATTTAACCCCTTAGCCCAGGAGCTTCCATATGCCACAGGTATGGACCTAAAAAGAAAAAAAAGAAAACTGTAATAGCAGATACATTTTTTTTCAGTGTGGGAAAATATAAAATGGTATGTTAAGGTGGTTTTAATTTTAATTTCCCTAATTAGTTGTGTTTTATTGAACATTTTTTCATGTATTATTTGGCAGTGGGTAAAGGATGATTTTATCTATTTTGAAGCATAAAAGCAATTATGTCCTACTTAACAGTTAATTATATTTTAAATTTGCTAATGTACTGTCATCAATATTTTATGCTCATTATTACTTCTTACATCCTACATATTCTCTTTATTTTCACTCTTCTTTCTGAAGTGTATTCTGTAATAGTTGTAAATATTTTCTAGTATTTGTATGTCAAAAACTATCTTGACATTGACTCGGGAGTGATGATTTATCTGGTTATAAAATTAGCAATTTAAATTGATTTTTCCTCGTCCATTTAAAGACATTACTTTTTTAAAACACTGATGAGAATTCTGCTGTCAGAGCAATTGTTCCCTTATAGATCACCTTTCCTTTCATTCTGAAAATTTATAGTGTTTTAAAATTTGTAGCGTTCTGTAGTTTTTCTATGATATATCCAGATATACATTTACTTTAGTTTTCTTGCTTGGACTAAATGTACTCTTTTGATGTGAAGGTTGATATCTTTCTTAAGTTATGTCAAATTCTCATTTGTTATCCCTGTAAGTATTCTTGTCCATCATTTCATTTTATTTTATTTTTTTCCGGCGGATTATCAGTTGTGTGTTCTGTTGGCTTTCAGTCTACCCTCTGTGTCTCTAAGATGCCTTGTTATCATTTTCCCTTTTGTATGGATTCTGGGTGGATTCTTATAAAACTCTCAGAATATTTATTGCTATGACTCTGAGTAGGCTAGCATTTATCTCATCATATTGTTAGCTATTGTTCCTTCAAATCAAATCATCTCCCAATTCCTTGGCTTGAGACAGTGATATTATTGGTTACATGTCTGTGGCTCAGTTGGAAATCAGCTAATCCACTGGGTTGGCTGTTTTGTATATGTCTCTCTTCTTCCTTGAACCAGGGGCCCAGAGAGGAATGCTCTTCTCGTGATGATTGTAGAGGTATAAGAGGGAAAATTAAAACACTCCAAATTTCTTGAGGCTTAATCTTGCATTATTTTTGCCTTTTTCTAATGGTAAAAGTCATCTTTGCGGCCTGAGCCAAAGGCAAGGCATGTGGATATATATTTGGCTTTTATGGTAGGAATTCCAAAGTCACTGATAAAAGGTATAACCACAGGCAGAGAAGAAGAATTGAGGCCAGTAATGCAGACTGCAGCCACTATATTTTTAGATTTGACGTAGAGGAATAACAGCTCCCAAAATGTGCTCACATCGTAATCCCTGTGGATATCTTATATGAACATTTGTAGCTTTAATTCATATTATGGTCTTTAAAATAGGCAGAGGATCCTGAATTATCCAAGAAGTTCGGTCTAATCTCATGAGCCCTTAAAAGCAGAGAACTCTCTGTAGCTTAAAACAGAGTGATGCAACAGAAGAGGAAGGCAGAGGGGATGGAGCAGAAAGGGTCAGAGTGAGTCCAGGGCTGAGAATGGTTCTGTGGTGGAGGGGAATGTAGACAAGGAAGAGAGGGAAGCCTACAGGAGCTCAGGGTGGGCTGAGCTGATATGTGACATGGAAACAGGGACTTCAGTCTTACTGTAGGTCACTGGCTTCTGTCAACAACCTGAGAGAATTTAAAGTAGATCCTTCCCCAGAGCCTCCAAAAAGGAACTCAGCCCACCTGGCACCTTGCTTTTGGTTTTATGAGCCAACTGTGCCCAGATGCTGGTCCCAAAGGAACCCTGAGATGATAATGGGTGTTGTTTCAGGCTGCTAAATGTGAGCTAATTTGTTACATCAGCTGTATAAAATGAATCCAGTCTCCATGGCTTCAGTTTTAATCTTTCTTATATTTTGATGTAGTTTATGCTTGTCTTTGATGATTTATTTCCTCCTTTTTACTGAGTTATTTTTTATTTTATAAATAAAAGCATCTGAAGTAACTTTCTTTTTACAGTTTCTGCACAAAATTAGTTTTATCTGGAGTTAATTCCTGTTCTATTTGTTGAAATAATTGCTTATCTTCCTACCATTAATTTTCTTCTTTGATATTTTGGTCAGAAGACTTTGTGGGTAATGAAAGCATTTTAACAGAAAAGTTAAAAGGACAGTAGAGGGTCCCTTATATCTCCTTAACTTAGTTTCCCTAATTGTTAATATTTTACTGTGTCTCCCATCCCCCATTGTTTTTCTCTGTATGTGTATATACACTCGTTTTCTGACAGTGTCCATCATCCCTAAATACCCTACTATGTGCCTCCCAGAAACGAGGTCATTCTCTTATATGACCACTGTATAGCCCTGCTAATCAGGAAATCAACACTGATGCAACACGGTTATCCAGCTTCCTGTCTTCACTCAAATTTCACCATCTGTTCCACGACTGTGTCTTTTATCGATATGGCCCAGATGCAATCCAGGATCATGGTTTGCATGTAACGGTCAGATCTCAGTCTTCTCTTTCAGTCTAGAGCACTTCCTCCATCGTTTCCCATCTCTTCTGTCCTCGAGAGTCTTAAAAACTACAGGCCTAGGTTCTGTAGGATGATTCTTCACATGGATCCATCAAGTGTTTTCCCGACTTGAGGCTGTGCTGACCCACCAAATCACTGTTAATGTTAACCTGATTGTAGGGTCAAGATGGTGTCTGCCTGGTTTATTACTTCTCAAACCACTGTTTCCCCTTTCTGCTTGACTAATAGTTTGTGGAGAGATACTGCTGTATTATGCCAAACCCCCGCTGATCAGGCTTGACATTCACTGATACTCCTGCTTAAGCTTACTGCCAGTGTCCCAGTTGCCAAGTGGTGATTATCAACCTCTGCCATTCTTTTTACTTCTGCAGATTCGCCTTTGGCTGTGAGAAAAGAATTGTCCTCTTTCTGCCATTTAGCTATTTATTCATTTACTTTAATTTTATGAGCAAGGATTCCTATTTTATTCAGTAGAATGTAATCCTGTAATCCTGTGCTCTCATTAGTTTTTTTTTTTTTTTTCAATATTCAAATTTTCCTGAATTGGCCTATGGCTTATGGTAGCTCTTCAAGCTGGTTGGTGTCCATTTGACATATCCCCCTCATTCTTTGAGTACTTCTTTATTTTCCAGCATAATAGGATGTCCTAGGTTTATCATTTTTTTCTCCCATTTTTGGATGCTCCAAGGCATATAGAGTTCTCTGGCCAGGGATCAGATCTGAGCCACAGCTGTGGCTGTGGCAATGCCAGATCCTTAACCCACTGCACTGGGCCAGGGATTGAACCTGCGTTCCAGCACTCCAGAGCCACCACCAGGCACAGTGGGAACTCCTGGGCTTATCTTGTTATATTGTACTTTTCCTAGCCCAGCTTTCAATAAGCTATTTTTTCCAAAGGATAGTATTTTAAGGTGATTTCAAGAAACTCTATGTGCTCACTGTTACTGAAATGTCATTGCTCTTAGGATAACTGGGTATCATTGCTCTTAAGAAGAATGTCATTTCCTCTTCCTTACTTTTTAGGAAAAATATACATAATAAATACATTTGTATGCATATATACAAGTATGTACATATGTCTGTAATTACATATATGTAGAGTTATACATAGGCACATATATATTAATTAATTTATTTATTATAATTCCTGTGAGTTCATACTAATACTTCCAAATCTAACCGAACACTTCAGGTTCCTTTTAGTTTTCCCTCTTTCCATATAGGTAAGTCCTCAGACAGTGAGAAATGGCTCCCATTATTGTTGATAGAGTTCCTTCTTTGCTCAGTGAACATAATTTGCTCAATTAACCCACTTTCCAACCACCCCACCTCCACCACTTGCCTGTTTCTGTTGAAGCCCAAACTTAGTCCCCTTCTCTGCTTTATTCTGCTTTATCTCTGCACATCACCATGGTCTCAGCATGGTACTCACCCTCCCTTATTGCCCTGCTTCCACCAAAGCTCTGGTCACCAAGGCTGAAAGGGGAAAAGGAAGCAAAGATGAGAGGAGAACTTGGGAAGGGAAGATGTGGAAGGAAAGGCAGCTGGATCATTTTTTTAAGTTCTTTTTTTTTTCTTTTTATGGCTGCACCTGCAGCACATGGAAGTTCCCGGGCTAGGGGTTGAATGGGAGCTGCAGCTACAGGTCTATACCACAGCCACAGAAACCCCAGATCTGAGCCACATCTGCAACCTATGCCATAATTTGCAGTAATGCTGGATCCTTAACCCACTGATTGAGGCCAGGGATTGAACCCAGCCCTCAGGGACATTAAGTCAGGTTCTTAACCCACTGAATCACAATGGGAACTCCTAGATTATTTTTAATGAGAGGCAGTTCCATGACTTTTTAATCTCTTTTTACTTACCCCTCTCTGCCAGAGTTTTAAGGTAGCAGTTTGTACCTGTGACTCGTGGTGACATTGGGGATGTAGGAGATCCCACCATTGACGAGATCAGCATGTTGGTTCAGTTCCTGGTTGCTAGAATCTTTGTGGTACCTCTTGCCAATATTTTCTATAAGCCATAGGCCAGGCACGGTCACCAAGGATTTTTATTCTTGTACTTTCTTTTCCAAACATGAGAAACTCCTTCCCAGGTACTTGCTTCAAGTAATTAGCTTCAGTTTGATCTGATTTATTTATTTTTATTTGTGTTATTTTTTTCTTCTTTGGCCACCTCTGTGGCATAGGGAAATTCTCGGGCCAGGTATCAAAGCCCAGCTGCAGCTGCAACCTAGACCACAACAGCAGCAATGCTGGATTCTTAACCCACTGTGCTGGGCTGGGGATTGAACTAGTACCTCCACAGAGACAGGCCAGATCATTTACCCATTGCACCACAGCAGGAACTCCAGGTCTGATATATCATCTAAAGCATTTTTAGTTTCCTTTCTGTATCAAGAGATGAACTTTTGGCTGTTTCTGCTGCTTTCCAAGTGGAACTTAGTACAACTATTGTTTTAGTTTACTCACTGCTTATCTGTCAAGTTATATCTCTTTGATTTTCTGTATATTTATGTATGTATTTTTTTTGCTATTTAGATTTTAGTTGTATGCATATAGAGAAGCATGGGTATGTCTTGACTAAGATTTGAGCACCTCTTTTTCCAGTTATTTTTCATCAGGTCATATTATCCCATATCCCCACTGCTTAAAATATTAAAAGGCTCCCTATTAGAAAAAAATCCAAACTCTACTAGGACTTAAAAAGCCCTATATGACCTGGCATCTGCCTATCCCCCCTGACCTCTCTTATCTCTCTTTCCCTCATTTGTTGAGGTGAAAGCACCCCTTGCCCCTCAAATACTCCAAGCTCACACCCTCCTTGTGGCCTTATAATAACCCTCCCACTGCCTGCATCACCCCGTTCCTTCTGAGGATCTTCACTGGCTGGTTCTTCCTTATCATTTAAGTCTCAACTCAAAGGCACCTTCTCCAGGGACCTGTTCTTCTGTGCCAGGCAGGTCCATACTCCCGCTTTGTATTATACCACTCTGCTTTATTTCCTTCAAAGTATTCATTGATCTCGAAAAGGCATTCGCTTAAGTATTTATTCATGTCTGAATCTCCTCCATGTCAGTGGAGGGCTAGGGACTTGTAGTCCTAGGACAGCCACTGGCAAGTTGCAGACCTTCAGTAAATACTTGTCAAGGGAAAGAATGAACAGTTCCCACATTACTAAGAGAGAGTCAAACCCAAGTGGGCATTTAGGGGGTTGGGAGGGTTTAAATATAAGGGGAGGTTGAGGGACCTTCTGGAGGCTGCCCCACATACCTTTTTTTGTCACATTGCACCTAAAGGCTCTTATTAGTGCATGCAGTGTCATGGCTCTATGCCCAATTTCCTTTAAAATGACTTTTATGTCATTGCTAAATCCTCTCTTAAACTTAGGTCAATTTACTTATCTCTTGAAGAGAGAGATCACTTAATTATATTGAGCGTCATATTTGAGTAGTGTTCAGAATTCCTGTGAATTGTTTTCATTAAATCTTCATTTTTAACATTTTCTTTCAGTGGGAGAGAAAGAGTGAGAGCACCCAAGATTTCAGAAACTGCTCCCCCCTTTTTTTACAAGCTTAATTTTTATTCTTTTAAAATAGAAACCCAGACTGGTTTCTTGATGCGATGTTCTCTGTTTTGAGTGGATTCGTTTTAACAATCACCAGAAATATGGCTCGTCCTCTACGAAAAATAATTTGATGTATAAGCATTCAATTACAATTAAAATTGGCTATATTGATTTTAAATTGCTATCAGTTTGGAAATAGGCCTCCACTCCATTAGGTGACCGAGTTCAAATGCTTAACAACAGACGAGCCAAGTTCTTGAATCACCAAAGTCAGGCTCTCCACGTGACCTTCATCATGTCTTCTCTGGCTCAGGCTTTTGGGTGGAAGTGCTCTGATATCCCGGGGCTCCTGTGCCCATGGGAGTTCCTTGCTTTCATTTCCACTAGATGCAGCACTGTGTGGATGAAAATGGCAGCACCTTGTGCTTCTCCTTTCCCAACCCTGAATGTGTTAAAGCTGATGTCTCTTTTCCAAGTTCTTCTAGGCATCCTGTGTCTGTTTCTTCCCCAGGGTTCATTCTGCATTTGCCTCTATCCTATTCAATGTCTGTAGAAATGTTTCGATAGCTATTTGAAATTTGCTGACATAATTATCAAGTAGAGACAGAATCATATATCTGGAGGAGTGATTCGCAGTCCACTAGATAACGGCTGCAAAATTCATATAACTCCAACAAAACCCCACACAACAATCAAACAGTTTTACAATAATTTGAGGGAAAAAAGTGGAGTCTTATCTCTCATAATAAAGGTTCTCCATTGTTGGACGTGATATAGCATCTGTCTTCTAAGCTAAATCCTGTCTCCTGCACCTGCAGTTGAAGCCCATTTCTTGCTGTTCTAAGCATCTGTTCGAGAGAAGCAGTTTGCCTCCCTTATCTGTCTGTTACCCATTGCATCACTTCAAGGCAATTGTATTCATTCACTGTCTTTTTTTTTTTTTTTTAAATCTGAAGTATTTGTAGTTTCTGTAGGCTTTTTTCCCCCCTAAGCCCAGTATCTCAATTGATTCTGGATGGGAGTAGCATTACAAACAGATGTCTTAAAAGCATAATTGAGCACAGCATTTGAGGAACATAATTAACAATTTAAATGAAAAGAGATTTGTTATTTAGATATGCTAATCAAAAACAATTTTAAAGTGATGATTATTAAATAAGTAGCTTTTTAGGCTTGGGCAGCACATTTCCACTATGTTTTTGGAATCTTTTCTTTGGGGCATTGAAAATAACTAGTTTGAAGAAGTCAGCAAGTAATGCACATTTAGAAAGGAATCTGTAGGTCTAGCCAATGATAACTGGGTTTGATGTGGGAATTTCAGACCCACAGAAGTGTGATTCATTCTAGGCCTATCTTAAATTGCTATTGTCATTGTCTATTCATTCCACACAATATAAGGCTAATGGGCCTTCACTTTTTTGTCCATTTCCAGGTCATCTTCGGCCATCCCATGGAATGCTTAGGTAATATGTCAAAAATATGTTCTTTTATACCATACACACTATTTAGATAGTGGTAGTTTGCTTGACAGCAGCTTCTGCTAACATATTTTATGTACATGATCTAAAACAGTGATGCCACTGTGATCATGTAGCTTCATGAGTGCAATCCATTTGTGTTAGTATTTTTATATTCTTTTCCAATATGTGTTGGAATGCTGCTCTGGGAGGTCGAACTAGTATTTCCAGGTGATGGAGTGCCCTTTTCCTTCCCATTATCTGAATTACTCTTGCCACCCTGTGAGAAAATGGAAAAAAAAAGTAGGCTGGCGTCCCATAATATCTTCCCATAGTGTGATCTTATTGAATTATTTCTAGGTGGATGTGACAGATGTTCATCAAGTCGCTCCGGTTTCCACTGTTAATTGAACCATAATGGGAGTGACAGCAGGGAAGGACAAATTACAAGAGTAGAGATACAATTTGAACTCTGCAGTCTTATGACATCCCTGGAAATTAGAGTTGGGCTGACAATGCCTGTGTCTTTCACATGCATGGGAAGTAATACGAGAAAGTTTCAGCTACAATACATCAACAAACTAATGTCCTCTGAAATTAGTAGTGTCTCACTAGTGACACCTGTTATCAATCAACTTATTTCTTTAACTGTGAGGTATTAACAGGTTACTAAACCAGAAGCCATAAGTTCTAAGCATGACTCATGACCTGAGAGGAGTCCCTTAATCTCATTGAACTAAGATTTCATTATTTTTAAAAGGAGCAAACATTCCCTATTTTGAAGTGTCTGAAATGAGGCTATCACATACTTGTGAATGATTTTTGAAAGGGGATAAGTATTATGAATGGATCTGTTTTAAAAGCCATTGCAACCCAAATTAAGAATTCCCCATTCACAAAATCGAATTTGGTATAGAAGGTGGACTAGAGTTTAACAATCACTACATTTATGTGCTAATAGATATTAGCTACAGCAACCAACAGAGAAGGCTGAAACTATGGATTTGGAGAATAGCATTTGCAAAATTTCTAGAGGTGAGCTCGAAGGAATTGTGAGTGGCAGTCACCAAATAAGATGAGAGAAAAAGGAACTGATTGGAGGCTTGCTTTTGTTGTGAATGCAAACCTGCCTATGGGTGGAATCCAAGAAAGAATGAATGGAAAAACATGTGACCACAGGATGTTTTTAATGTCCTTGGAAAGAGCTTTCTTACAAGCTTGTTGTTCTTTTTCTGAAGAGGAATGGTATGACCCCCAAAGTGAAGCCCAGGACGATAAGTATCAGAAAAGAAGGGAGGGAAGACTTCCAGTGCATTAGTTGGACTGTGGTGGGACTGACTGCAGGGATGGGCCATCTCTTCCCCATTGTTGATCAAGTGATGAAGACAGCAGCAAGAGAAACAAAATCACGCCAGAGGCTGGAACTGGAAGTGTTAAGTTCAGTGTCCAGTTCCATGTTGGAGTGGATTGGAGAAGATGCTTCGTGGTTTATTTGAGGAGTGGGGTGGTACCTTGGGAGGCTGGGATATAGGCTGAGCGAGAAGAGAGAAGAGATGGAGAGGTGAGTGGAGGGAGCATATGATTATTGACGGTGGACCTGGTGCCATCCTTGGTCTCCCATTCTTATTCCCATTACCTTGGTGACATCATCCAGTCTCATACTTTTTTGTAACGCCTTCTAAATATCACCAGCTCAGGGCTCTCCCTCAAATTATAGGTTCATGGATATGGGTTACTAATTGTCATTTTAATCTTAATGTCTGATACTGAACTCGGACACCCCTCCTACCTCACATCTTCTCCTCTTATCTCATATCCTCCCTTCTCTCTTCGTTACAATTCATTCTTTCAGTTGCTTATGTCCAAAATTTCAAAATCATCCTGGATTCTTCTCCTTTACTCACATCTAAGCCATCAGCAAATCCTCCTGGCCCTGCTTTCTCAATATTTTTAGAATTTGACCAAAGTGTTCTACCTTCATTCATAACTACCTCATATCCAGTCCCCTATTTCTGTATTTTACCATCCTGTAGTCTATTCTCTGTACAATAGCTAGAGGCATCCAGCTAAAATGTAAGTCACATCATGACACTCTTCAGTTCAAAACACTCCAGTAGCTCCCCACCTTACTCACAGTAAAAGCCACATTGACTGTAGTCTTCTATTGAGGCCGCATATTCACTCTGTTGCTTTTCTAGCATCACTTCCACTATTTCTCCTCTTGCTTATTTCACTCCAACTCTATTGGCCTCCATGCCTCAGGATGCCTGGAGCACTATTCCCAGATATCTACCTATCTCACCCCTTACATGCTTTAAGTTTAATTTGTTTAGCACTGAATCCTTAGCACCAAGAATAATACTTATATGCACCGGACACTCACTAAATGTATATTGAGAGAATGAAATTATTTTGAATTAGGATATGTGCTTAAAGGCTAGTGATTTGGGTACCATGGAAGGGATTTGCTAAAGAAGTGAGACGGACCTATTCTGACACATATAGGAGCCAAGATCTGGCATAGAAATATTCTGTGCAAGACAGATGTCTAATTTTAGAACCTCATTATTTTATGTTTCACCTTCCATAGTGGTTTTTCCACTAACTTTCTTAGTCTCTTAATCTGGTTTTTCTTTGACTTGTCTGAAGTTTATTTAATCCATATTTATTGAGCATCTATTATATGTTAGATCTTACAATTTTATCTCATTTATGACAGCTCCACAATAAACCTCTTTGTTAGGTTTTATTATTCTTATTTGGCAGGACAGGTGGGAAGAGAAGTTCAGAAGGATGAAGGGACTTGACCAGAATCACAGAGTAAGCTGGTGACAGAATGAGGACTTCTAATATTGTGTCAGGTTCACTATACTTTTCTGTCTTTAATCCATCAGAAAAATAATCAAGTATCTGCTGTCTAAGAGTCATTATCATTGGCTTTCCCTTATATTCTTCCTTTTGGGTAAGAAATCTAGAGAAATAGAAATAATCTAAGTGTATTAATCATTTATTGCTGTATAACAAATTTCTCCAAAATTGAATAAGTCCAAAGAAACTATTAGTATTTGTTATCTCAGACAGTCTTTATAGGTCAGGGATCTGGCCCAGGGTCTTCCATGAAGTTGCAGTTCAAGACATAAGCTGGGGGTATAGTCAACTAAAGTCTTGATTGGGGCTGGAAGATCTGCTTCCAAAGGGACTCACCCAGATGCCTGGAACATTAGCACTCTGTTGGCTGGTGGACTCTGGTCCTTGCTACCTGGACACTCAGTAGGGTTGCTGGAATGTCCTCTGGCCTGGCACTTGGTGTTCCCCAGATAAATGGTCAAAAGTGTGTAAGGAAAAAGCTGTGATGATGTCTTTGATGAGCCAGCTTAAGAAGTCACCCCCTTCACTTCCACAGGTTCCTGTTCTCCACAGGAGGGGACTATACAAAGGTATGAAAACCAGTAGGTGAGAATCCTAGGGGGCCATGTTGGAGGCTGGCTTCTGCAGTCTTCCTCATGTGCCCCAGTGATTCCCATCTCCCCCACTCCCCAAATGCCTCCCCACCATTCTCCATTTCCCAAAGTCTCAGCATCAGCTCAATGGCCCAAACCATCATCTAAATCACACCCAACTATTATTACTATTATTCCACACGTTTTTTTCCCTTCTACCTGTCAGGCCATTTTTTTCTCAGTGATGTTAGATATCAAACATTTAATAAGCATTGGTAAAGTGTCTCTCTGTGCTGGGCAGTGTGCATGGAATATAAAAACTGATAAGACAGGCTATGGCAGAGTTCACAGTATCATGGATGAAAGGTATATATACGTGATTATTGCACAGCATACTGTGGGATCTAGGGAGTGAGTAGCTCTGCCTAGAGGTGCTGGAGAAGCTCTTGTAGATGAGGTGCTAGTCCTTAGTGCTGCTGAACAGTTCATCAAGCCAGCAAGTAGAAAAGAACATTTTGTAGAGAAGGGACACCGTGAGCAAAAACCACTTCTTCCTCCTGAATATGAACAGACTACTAGGCTTAGCCTTTAGCTTCTGGCTCTTTCTATACCATATTTTCTCACTCAGAGAGCAGACCTGGGTTTTTTACTTTCAGGGAATTTACCAACACTAATGGGCCTGATTTTCCAAATCCTCTCTAACTTTGATCCCTCTTAGTTCCAGCTCTCCAGCTCTCCAGTAGGTATTGTTACTTGAGTGTTATATCATTGCATCAAATTTGTGAAAGCAAAACTTGTTGTCACTTTCCTTAACCAGCTTCGCTTTCCAATTCTGTTTCTCATCTTAAGACCTCAGTGTTAGGTATGACCACTTCTTTTCTTTCTCTAGTTTGCACTTTCTGTGCCATGTCTCTTGCTGCCCTTCCATTTTTCTATTTCCACAGTGGTCACTATCTACAGCAGGTCTACTGCCCTGGTCTTCTACTTTTGGGCACGTTATCTTTTATCTGCCCTGTCAGATAAAATCTGTTGCTGTTGTTTATATCCTGAAATAGTTTTATAGTGTCTCTTGCTAGAGAAACGCTTATATCTTCGCTGTTGCTTTCACATTTCAGAAGCATTCACATTTCAGACCATTTACCTTGTGGGCTATTTCTAAAGCATTATCCCCAACATGAGTACTTGACTTCATAGCATTCCCTTGTTTGAAATTCCATGTGTTGTCCCATGTTCCAGCCTTGTTTTTTTTTTTATCTTTTTAAAAAAAGTTTTTTTGAAGTACAGTTGATTTACAATGTTGTGATAATTTCTGCTCTCCATCAAAGTGATTCAGCTATGCATGTACACAAATCCGTTCTCTTTCAGATTCTTTTCCCCACATAGATGATAACAGAATATCGGGTACATTTCTCTGTGCAAGTCCCCATTCACCCATCATTCCTTACACCTCAGTGTGCATATGCCAGTCCCAGAAGCCCAGTCCATCCCTCCCCTCTGCCTCACCTGTCCCCTTTGGTAACCATAAGTTTTACAAAGTCTGTGAGTCCAACCTTGTTTAAAAGCTACCTATCTTTTGGATTCTTTTCCTTAAAGTCATTCTAAGAATTCTTAGAGTGCTCATGATCTGTAATGGGAAATTGGCACTTTAATAAGCTACTTGATTTAGTTAATTAAATCTTTACTTATTATATGCCCAATAATTGCAAATTTGTTGGTGAACATCCTAGAAAGAGGGGCCAAATGCAAGCTTTCTTGGTTATACCTTCACCCAGCACTCTCCTTTGTCTCTGCATTGTGGTATTTATTAAATATCTTATGATGGCAATATTTGATCTGAAATATCATGTTTCTTTTTCTTTTTTT
>PVHT020000521.1:15083621-15124152 GCA_004024745.2 Catagonus wagneri | reverse complement strand
ATTTTCCCAGGAGATCCTCCAGGAATTGCAGTCAGGTTCCACCCGGATTCCTCTGGAGACTGCTTTGCCCTGGGACCCAGTGCACATGAAAGTCTGTGTGTGCCTTTCAAGAGTGGGGTCTCTGTTTCCCCCAGTCCTGTGGAGCTCCTGCACACAAGCCCTCTGGCCTTCAATGCCAGATGCTCCAGGGGCATCTTTCTCCCTGTGCCTGATCCCCAGGTGTGGGGATTTGACGTGAGGCACAGAACTCTCAGTCCTGTAGCTGAGTCTCTGTGATGCAGTTACTTTCCAGTCTGTGGGGCTTCCCACCCGGGAGGTATGGGGTTGCTTCTATCGCGTAATCGCCCCTCCTACCTCTTGATATGGTCTCCGCTGTGTCTTCTGGAGCAGAGTATCTTTTTTGGAAGTTTACAGTCCATTTGGTTGAAGATTGCTCGGCATTTGGTTGTATTTTTGCTGTTATTTGGGAGAGAAGTTGAGTTCCAGTTTGTCTATTCCGCCATCTTAATCCAATCTGTGAAATATCATGTTAGAATAGAAGTGGAATCATGGGATTTTGTTTATTGTGTTGTTGAATCATAATATCACAGAGTTACGTGTATGTCAGATTTTAATAGTGTTCAAGGGACCATCCAGATGCTTTTGTGCTAGAATTCATATAATATTAAATGAAATCAGGTGGCAGTTGGCTGGGGCGGTGACTATCACTGTGGTAGAATTTGGCCTCAGTTCTCTGAATGGACAGCCAAGTGGAGCAGAGAATATGGGGAGAAGAAGATATTCCAATGGGTTTGGGTTAGTTGAGAGGAAAAAGAAGATGGTACCATGACTGGCTGCTACTCTGAAGAATGGGAAAGGAGAGCAGAAGGGGTAGACATTTGGATCTGTCTGATTCTAAGCTTGCATCATTGAGTGCAGGATCAGCTTCAGTGCAAATCAGTCAAACTGAGATTACCTTCGTGAAAGAGGCACATCATTTACATTTATTTTAATTTTTATGATAAAAGATATAAAAAATACCCTACAACAAGCCTTTATTATTTACTTGGGATATAAACCCCAAGGGTCCACTTCCTGTCTTGCCCCAGGTGTTTCCATTAAAAGTTGATGGTAACTCTGTGTTTAGATGAGCATTGAAGAGCAGAGAAACACATCCCCTCTTCGGTACTTGGAGAAGAATGGCTATATGGGAAAACAACATTGTTTTAAAAATAATCATTAAAGTTGCTTTTGTAGCAGATGATTTTTCTTCCTGGGAAAAATATCATTTCGCTGACAAATTTCCAAAATCCACACATTGCTGTGAAATAGCCTGGCTGAGCTGGATTCTTCAAGCAGGCACCAGATGCTTATTAAACACTCAGTATATGTTCCAAGTGGTGCCACATTTGGCATTGGGTACACACAGAGTGTTCTGTTAAAGCACCTGTAAAATGAAGGTAGTCTGAATTGCACTTCGTAATTAAATTTTTTTAAAGCTCGAGTAAGTCAGAAGACAAAGAAGAATAAAATCTCTTGTATTTCTACCACTGTCATGCAGGCGAAGTTCTTAGTGTAGTTCGCCAAAAATGTAATCCCTGAATGTTTCCCACATCATTTTAGTCAAACATAATTAAATACTGAAGTTTTAAAAAACTTATCATATACACATTTTCCATATTTTTATACTTTGTAACTGTGTGATAGGACTACATAATTCTCCTCTGAGAAGATATGACAAAGTTAATTGTTAATCATTTCTTTATAGCAGACATTTAGGTTACTGTCTTTCTAATTATCATTACCATGTTTCTAATTAATGTTAATAATAATCTCCAATATGAGTCTTTTTTTTTTTAAAGGACACACCCACATCGTTTAGAATTTCCCAGGGCACAGACTGAATCCAAGCTGTAGCTGTGGCCTACACTGCCACTTTAGCAATGTTGGATTCTTTAACCCCCTGAACTGGTCCAGTGGTCACACTCAGGCTTTTGCAGCGACTCAAGCTGCTGCAGTTAGATTCTTAACCCACAGGAACTCTGCGATATGAGTACTTTTGTGCATAAGTTTTTCCCCCTGTACTTAAGATTGTTTCTGGAATATTTGTTGCCCCATCCAAATCCCCTTTACCTGGCAAGCTACCGTGATTCTGGGTGCTAAGCGTTCATAGCCCTGTCCATCTCCAGAGAACTGACGTTCACTTTCTGGAGGCATGTCTGTGGAAAGGGTCCATGTTGGTGAAGGGTGAGGAAACCAGGAATAATGGAGAATAGTTAAAATAGCTGTGCATGTTTAGCCTAGAAAAGAGAAAATTTGGAATTTTATCTTATAGAAGACAGATCAGACATATGTAAACTATAACTGCAAAAGGAAGAGTTAATATCAAAGGCTTTAGATAAAGGACAAGAACTGTTAACTATTCCAGGTTGAGACACATGTCCTAATAATTGGAGCTATACCAAAATGGAATGAGTTGCTTTGTAGGGCACTGAATTCATTCCCTGTCATTAGAAATACTGAATTACTGCTAAAAGTATTTGAGAAACTTTTAGTTATAGACATCTCTTCTGGCATCCTTTTGATTCACTGACCCTTTAAGTGTTTGTGTCAGTGCTATCAATATTACCTGTTTCAGCATTGACTTCCGCATTCATTTTTTCTTGTGTTTGTGAGCTGGAAGGTGCAAGAAGAGGTGCTCTGGAGGAAGAGAAGGAGCAGGTTTAGCAGCCCAGTGACACATATTGGAAACTGTCAAGGGACTGTGATGTCATTGTTTAAGAACTGATGACATCACTAGAAGTTGACATCACCAGTGTGAGGTGGTATTCTTCTCCTAAGAATATTGATCCTCTGTAAATATCCCTCTGCTTTTTAAAACAGTGGCCAAGATTTTTTGGAGTGAATCACCTCCCCTGGTCTAAGCTTAGTCAGTGCCCACAGCCTGTGACAATGGGAATTTCTAAAGCAGATGGTGGATTAAAGTACATCTGTGGCCATAGAACAAAATGATACAAATGATCCACTAGTGACGTATGCTGTTACTTCTTGTCTCATTAATATACAATTCACCATGAGTATGATTTGATCAACTTGGATGATGAACTTTACCCAGTTCCCCAAAAGTGTTGTAAACACCCATGGGGTGGGTGTGATTGTCACTTTTCCAGTGACATATCCAACAGGGCAGAATAGGAGAATAAGGTTTCTTTCTTAAATGTTTGTGAGAATGCCTGTCTTAGTTGCATTCTTGTCACTTAACTAGTTTTTCATAAGCTCACTTTGTGTTTCTGTTAATGCATTTAGATGGCATCATTTTTGTTGGAATGATTTCAAGAGTTTTCTCTCTCTCAAACTGTAGCTTTTGTTCCCATAGACATCTCTTCCTGAACTTCAGATTTCTGAGCATTATTCCTCTTCCCCTGACAAGAGGTCATGTCTGTGTTGCTATTAATACTTGGTGCTCTGATACAGTAAATATATTAGAAGTGTAGGAAGTTGTACTCTGAATTTCAATAAAAAATAATGTGCTGGAGTTCCCTCCGTGGCTCAGTGGTTAACGAACCTGACTAGGAACCATGAGGATGTAGGTTCGATCCCTGGCCTTTCTCAGTGGGTTAAGGATCTGGTGTTGCTATGAACTGTGGTGTAGGTCACAGATGCGGTTCGGATCCTGTGTTGCTGTGGCTGTGGCTGTGGCATAGGCTGGCAGCTGTTGCTTCAGTTCGACCCCTAGCCTGGGAATTCCACATGCTGCAGGTGCAGCCCTAAGAAGCAAAAAAAAAAAAAAAAAAAAAAAAAAAAATCCTGTGCTAAAATATATTATTTCAAAGGTCCTGGTCTTTTGAAGGCTTCCTGAAATTCATTCTTAACTCTGAAAAAAATGAGTCATTATTTCTGGAAATTATAACGCATCTGACAGTTCTACAAGATTACTGGTCCAGGTGACATGAATCATTTTTTTTGATAACTTTACCTAATCATTAATTAACATTTACTGAAATATCTATTTGGCATTTCATTTCCCATGTACTATTACACTAAAAAATTTCCCTCTTTGGTGCCCTAGGGATCGTACTACATTGTACCTCATTTCAACTGAGGAATTGGCAACAGTGTGGAAAGTCTGTGTTAGAAAAGGTGTAATGTTGGTAGGGTGAAGAGTAAGCATTAGGTATCTAGGAAAGGTGAGATATGAGATACTTGTAAGAATGGAGTTTTGCGAAGCATAATTAGAATAATTTTTGTATGTATTTGGGGTTACTGGCTTTCCTAGCCCAATTCTTTTTGTTCATTATAACTTTATTAGCACAGAATGTACCCTGTTGTGCCTAGCCCCTTCATTCATTCCTTCATTTATTCAATATTTACCCTGCACCTACTGTGTCTAGATTTTGGGCCACAAACTAGGAATGCAAAATGAAGAAAATAGGACCTGTGACCTAAAGGAACAAACTTTGGTTTGGACACTGCAGAGGCCACAGGAATATTCTTGAGGCTTCTTGCAAGTGCATGTCTTTAACACCTTGTAACCCAACCAAGTAAATACCCAAGGTCAGGCCAAGGATGAAAGTGTGGACTAGTGAGATTAATAAACCCTGATCTCAGCTATCCTCTTGGTTGTCTCTAATGGACCACTGCTACCATTCAGTGGATGCTTTGATGGTCAGTTCTGGCTCATTTGCCTTCTTTTGAAGCCCATAGGACTCCATGCAGTGTGGAACCACTTCTGGTTCGGTTAGCCGAAGACAGCATGCAAACAGAGAAATGTTTTTTCATTCTCACATTTTACCAATGGCCTTTTCCCCGCCCCCATGCTCATAGTTTTCTGCCTTCATAACTGAGAGTGAATGGTTTAAACACACTCTCCAGAGTGGATGGTTTCAAGGAATATATTATATAATAAATAGTTTTAATGAACTGTGAGTTACAGAAATATCATTTTGCAGAAGAGATCCATTCTATTGCTGTTTAATTAAAATCTTCCTGCTGATGGAAAATTTCTCTCTCTGGTGTTTTCTTTAATGCAGTCGTGATGCTTCTGTCTGGGCTCTCTTGCTAGAGGTATCTTTCATTATTATCCACTTAACTAAGTTTGTAATTAAACTTCTAAATGTAAGATTTCCAGGGGCAAATTGCCAGGCTACCCAGTGAACTTTTCTTTTTTCTCGGAGAGAAATCCCTCTTTGAAAAATTTTTTGTGTGTTTTAGTCATTTTATTATTTTAAAAGTATTTTTGTGTGTAATATAGTTCATGAATATGAAGAATGGCTTTTAATTTAGTTATCAATTTCTGCGTGTTTCAATAGAATTGGAGGTAGACAGTATTGATTAAGTAAGCATACTGCCTTTTATTAAGGTACAAAAATGGTAAATGAAATATATTTTAAAACGAGTGTGTTCAGTCTTTTTTGATCTATTTGAAACATCTAGAAACAGTAACATAAAACAAAACAGGACCTTTGGAGATTCCAGTAGAAGCAATACAGTCTGTTTTCCATCATCAACCATGTTCTTACAAGTTGTTGTTTATGCAATAAAGGAAGAATCTAAAAACACCATTTGCATTTCACCCTCCTTTGGAATGCCCTCTTTCAGATATCATTCCATTCTTGTGGAAAGAATTAGAAGAGACGAGATCAAAGTAAATTCTATCAAATTTTCCGAATCTGATGAGCAACTCGTTAATAGTCCCCATAATAAATGAACACTTCTAAAAGATAATGGAAGACTGTTAGAAAATTTTATAAGCTTATAAACACGTTATTATTTTATGTCAACTGTGGACACATATTTCGAAAAGTTCCTTTGCAATAGTAGATGCATAATTTATCAAGAGAACACAAAGCTATATTTACAGTTAACTGGATAATTCTTCTGACATTAAATATTTAGAATCTTACATTGCAGAAAATATTAATGAGTAATTAAGTATTTTTTAATTTCAAAGGTCAATATCATTTGAGAAGAGAGTTTTTTCTCATTCACACATTCAAGTTCTTCTGAACTTACAAAACTCTTCAGAGTAACCGTTAAATACAATCCCACATAAAATTACACTTTCTCTACACTCATATATAATATATATATATATATACATATATATATATACACATATATATTTATAAATTTTGGTAAAAAGTGGTTATCAAATTCTTTTTCAAGAAGGATGGGCTACTATAGGCTAATGCCATTAGGTGCCTATTTTATTTCTTAAAATATATAGAAGTTATTGAATAGATTTCATTATTGTGTCTAGAATATAATGCTTTCAAATTGAGTTCATTTTCTTTATTTAATTTTCTTTTTAAAATTTATTTCTATTTTATGGCTGAACCTGCATCATATGGAAGTTCCTGGGCCCCTTGAAACTTGAATCCAACTCACAGTTGCAAACCACGCCACAGCTGGAGCAACACCAGATCCTTTAAACCATGTACCAGGCCAAGGACTGAACCTACACCTCCACAGTGACCAGAGCTACTGCAGATGGATTCTTAACCCACTGAGCCAAGTGGGAACTCCTGCATTTTATTTTTGTAATTAACCTAAGCTTCTCCAAACAGAAGTCGACATAGATTTTATTTGTTCTTTAGTGATTCCATTACGTTTTTTTCATAATATTTCCATCAAATTTAACTTTTATTTATCCAACTTTGAAAGAGTCCTCCACTTGAGGATTTAAAAAGTGTAGATAGAATAGAAAATTTTCTTTTCTTTGATTTTTTTGAGAATGGTTTAATGGGATGTTTGTAATTGTTAAATGGAAGAGAATTTTCTGCTATTTACCATTTTAGAGTTTCACAAGTTACCTAAATAAACTTTACTGAGCACAAAGGAGAAAATTCAGAAACTCAAATCAGTGTGGAAATATGGGGTTTTCTGTCCATCTGTCTCCTATTATATGCTGTGGTCCAAGATCATGAAAATGTAACTAGAAAATAATTTACACATGTAGAGTCCATAATCCCTTCATTCAATTAGCAAATATTTATTTAACATATACTGTTTTCAAGGCAATATACTAGGCATGAACATATGACAGTGAGAAAGATTTAGTATTTAGATGATAACTAGAGGAGAGGAAAATAAACAAATAGACTGAGATACACTCAATTGACAAGTATAGATGTTTTCCAAGCGTTACAGAGAAATAACAAACAAACATGAAGAGGATAGAGTGATTGCAGCTGTGCTGGACAGATGGTGGTTGGTGGAGCCTTTGAGATTAACAAACGAGGAAGTGCATCATGTAGGTACCTGAGGAACAGTAGTAGAAAGACCTTGAGAAGGTGTATCCTTGATGAAAAAGAAGAGGGCCCATGTGTCTGGACTGCAGCAGTGAATGGAGAATGACAAGAAGGAGAGGAAGCAGAAGTCCAACTAGCAGAGTCTTTAAGTTTTATTCTGTAATGGAAAGCCACGAGAGAATTTTAAGGGGTAAAGTGTATTTTCTTTCCTAAAGATTATCCCAGGTTTTCTCTGGGGCATGCGTCAAAGTTACCAAGAGTGAAGGCAAGAAAATGAGGTAGGAGGCTATTAACAGTAGATCAGGTGAGAAATGATAGTGACTGGCATTAAGGAAGGGAATGGGAAGTGGCTTGACATTGGGTAGACTGGGAAGGTGTTGCCAACTAGATTTTTTGATGGATTGGTTTTCAGAGGTGAGAAGAAAAAAAGACTTTAGGGGAACTCCTGGGCTTCTGGTCTAGGGCAGTGTGATGCCTTTTTTGGGATGGGGGCACTGAGGGGAGAATTGGGCTGTGGATTACACAGAGAATCATGCACTTCATTGTGTATGTTCTACCTGGGTTGCTATCAGACATCCAAGTGGAGATGTTCAATGGTAAGGTAAGTCTGTGAGTTAGGGAAGAAATCAGGACTAGAGATGTGGGAATAGACATGGAGAAATGGAAATCATGAGTCACAGTATTTAAAACTGGAGAACTAGATAAGATCACTTGGGTGAGTGATCACAGCAAAAGAAGAAAAAGAATTTGAGGACAAAGTTAGAGGTATATCAATTCCAAGTCAAACTAAGAGGAAATGCTAGAAAAGGAGGTCATGAAGAAGGGGACAACAAAAAGTAAAAAAAATTAAAAAAAACAAACAAACAAAAAAGGGATTGGGTTACTCCCAAGTGAAAAAAAAAAAAGTAACTAAGGCGGAAGTTGTGGAAGATTTGAGCAACAACTAGGAATTCAACAGAGTGAAGAGGCTGTGATTTCATGAGGTGTGAGGATGATTTTCCATCAGGTGATGATGAGCTGGTTCTAAAATTCCAAGAATGTGTCCTATACCTTTCAAATCAGGGAGGGCTTGACAACTGTTCTTATTTTAGACTATAACCCCATGAATGAATTTGCTCTTATCGGGGAATCTGAAACAGTTGACTGGAGCAATTACTATCTTTCTCTCTTATTTATAGTTTGTCATAGATGAAGTGCCCCTTTCTTTACTGAGATGACACTTATGAAAAGTGACAGCAGATGTGGCTACTTTTCTTTGAATAATGCATATATTACCTAAGGAAGCCAGTCGGGGAATAAACCAAGCTCACCTGCTAAAACTAGGGACATCCACGTTCAGGTTTCCAGGCAGTTGCAGTATGTTGCTTGACTCCTATGAGAGGCTGTGTAACATAAGTCACAGAGGCTGTCTGTATAAGTCACAGAGAATGGCACACTGGAGATAGGTATGTCTATAAATATACACCCTGCATCCAGGGGCATGGATACCGTAGGAGGGAGAGTTGTTTTCAGCCTGTGTAACAGAAAACACACCAAAAAGTGGCTGAAAACAAAGGAGCTTATTTTTCTCACCAATCAGAAAGTCCAGAAGTTGACAGTCTAGGATGGTTGCTGTGGCTCCATCGTGGCATTTGAGCCCCAGGCTTCGTCTGCCTCCTGCTCCATCATACTTAGTGGGTGGCATTCACCCTGAGTCTTCAGATAGCTCTGGTACCTTTGGGCATTATTATGTGTATTCTAGGCAGGAAGGATGAGAAAAGGGGCCAGTGGCGAAGAACCATAGTTTCACACTTTGTGGGGGGGGTTGTTTTATGGTTTTTCCTTTTTTAGGGCCACACCTGTAGCATATGGAAGTTCCGAGGCTAGTGGTCAAATTGGAGCTGCAGCTGAAGGTTTATACCATAGCCACAGCAACGCCAGATCCAAGCTGCATCTGCAACCTACACCGGAGCTTGTGGCAAAGCTGGATCCTCAAACCACTGAGTGAGACCAGGGGTCAAACCCACATCCTCATGGATACTAGTTGAGTTTGTAACCTGCTGAGCCACAATGGGAACTCCTGGTGTTATATTTTTATTGAAGAAAAATCCCTTCCTCCTCTTGACATTTGGCCAGAACTGTGTCATGTGGCCATCCTTACTACAAGGAGATAAGCAAATATGATTTTTAAAAACCAGGGCTGGTGGGCATTCTTAAAACATTGCAGTGCTAGAAGAAAGGGAGAATATAGGCATGTCTGTCATACCTCCCAAGTATGCCTTCAAAGGTTTTGGCAAACCTGTTTCCAGCCCTCTTTCTGTCCGTTGTTTCATGTGGCCAAAGTTTTTTCAGACATATATCAAATATTTGTGCAAAATTTTCTGTGGCTTTATTATGTGATGCAAACCTATTGCAATTATTAATAGCATAAACCAGAAACCATGGTATATTTTTATGATATGCTTGCAGGCCCCCTCATGCTTGTATTTGATGTAATTTGGCATTCTGCAGTGAGGGGTGTGGAGGAAGAGGCTGGCAGTTAAAAGGCTTCCAGAAGTTACTAAACATCTTGTCATTGCAAGACCAAAGGTTACCCTCTCATAAAATAGAGATGATAATACCTATTTTCTCCTTCACAGGGTCAGTGTGAATCTTTAATGGGGCTCTCGGTGCAGAGTGCTTTTAGCTCTTCGGAAATATGGCACAAAGTCACAAGATTGGGAGGTTGAAAATATCACTTCCCCTCACCCCAGTCCTTTGCTGTAGGGCAGACATGCATTCAAACCCTCCCTGAATGTTACTAGAATCAGGTTTTTCTGAATTTTGAGAGAATTATGACAAAGGGAAGAATGATAACCCTTTAGTGAACAATCACTCTCTGGCAGGTGCTTGTCTCTGAACTTCCCCTCCATTTTTTGATTCCATCCTTACCCTCCAAGGACTCTAGAATAATAGTCCTCGTCATTTCGTAGATGGAACCCTAAAGCTCCCAGTCTGGGCGACCATGTGTGATGCTATAAACAGATCCCAGCTGTGGGGTCAGGCCTATTTCCTAATCCAGTTTTGATGTTTTCTAGCTGAGGTGACCCTGGGATAATTATTTAATGACTGGTCTCTTTTACATCTGAAAAATAGGAATAATCGCTCAGCTTATTAGGTGAAGATTAAGTGAAATGATATGTAAATTGCCTGGCACTTGCTGCTGAGGGACCCTCTGCAGGGTTAGGAAGCAGCTACATTTTCAGGGATGTGAAACATAACTTGTGTTGATAATTGGCTCACAATGTTAGTTTCTCTCCTTTTAGGTGAGGGCCCCTGAGCTGTATTGCAGCTAACTTGCTAGCTCTGTGACCTTGGGCTTGTCACTTACCTCTCCATGCCTTGGTTTCCTCATCTCTACAATGGGGGATAACGTGAATGACTTAACTTCATACGGCTGGGATGAGAGTTCAGTGAAGTACTTCAGTCAATATTTTGTACATTGACAGAGTTAAGGGGACTGAAATGCAATGCATGATGTTGCAATCAGAAATCAGGCAAATGGCTGAGAAAAAGCAAATGCTTCTGTGGTTCTTCAGCAGTGTTTAGTTAACAGTCCCTTGCCTTGGGCAAATGGTTGGAGTCGCCATGCTGGTCAGTGGAGCTGTTTTCCACAGTGGGCATCCTCTACTCTGTCACTCAGTTGTCTTTATCGAGCCTTCATCTCTGCACAGTTGCCATGAGATAGCTCTATGTTGAGAGTCACGGTCCACTTTGCTGTTCTCCTACTCATTGCTCTTCCTTCAAGCTGAAAGCAAATTGGAATAGGTTTTATTTTAAGTTGTGTACCTTTTAAATATTCAAGGACTTCAATGATAAGAACACACTTAAGGGAAAATGAAATGCATATGAAGTATAAGGCATATTTTTTCATAGTTTGAATGGTCTTTAAATGATTAAAAGACTGAGGCTAAAAGGAGAGACTGTGTATATTTTTTTAATTTCTTTTAGTATTCATTGGTTTAGAGCTAACCTTGCAAATACATTTTGGATGCTAAGATATATAGTAAATAAGTTGATTTGGAGACTCAACGACCTTCCTGATATAAATTATTCATGCCATCGTGGGTAGCACATTCTTCCTGCATAAAATATTTTTTCATCCTAGTTACAGCATTTTTCCATTTGTGTTTTACAAACAGAGAAGTGGAGGCTTTAATTGTTTCTTGTTTC
The DNA here is from genome assembly GCA_004024745.2 of Catagonus wagneri. Lineage (NCBI taxonomy): Eukaryota > Metazoa > Chordata > Mammalia > Artiodactyla > Tayassuidae > Catagonus > Catagonus wagneri. Next base: position 15,112,732 of record PVHT020000521.1, on the reverse strand, counting down.
TTGTTTCTTCTCATTTTGTTTATTGTGAACTCTTGTGTGGCATTTCAAGTGATGGATACAAGAATGATGCCCAGTGTCTTCCAGGGAATCATTTAGAGTTTCAGGCTTTTGGAGGAAAGAGAGGCAGCATAGTTTGGCCTAGGACAAACCTGAGTTCAGATTCCATCCTGCCTTTTCGAACAACACACAGAGATTCTCCATTTACTAGTGGATATGAGGCTTATGGCATGACAATGGTGAAAGCTTCATTTAATCCAATCGAATTTCCCATCCTCTGTCTTCAAGCTTCTTATGAGAAGAGAGGTAACGAGGTATAGGTTTATAGGTAATACAGACACTAAACTTGTGTGGTTGTTTTTAGGATTAGGATTGCCATGGCATCCTGAATTGAGATGTTTTGATGCATTCTCTTAGATCTCCATTTCAGGTGTGTTTTTTTTTTTTGCGGGTGGTGTTATTTTGTTTGTTTTGTCAAGAAGTCTTAGGCTTCTACTGTCACTCTCTTGTTACTGGCTGGGAGATTATGAAGACTGTAGGTGTCCAGGAAGCTCCCCAAGCCACTCTGCTCAGGGACCTCCCACTGGCTTAGGTGATCACGAAAGGACATTTAAAGCCAGTTGACCTTTTGCAGGATCAACACAGGGCTCTGTACCGGAGAGGAATCCTAAAGGAAGTTCAGCATTCGTAGCAACCTGTGCTGCAGGTATTTTGGTTAAAACCTGAAGATGGACGCAATATTCAAAATATTTATATATAAATTATTGGCTAGTAATTCCAGCTCACATGCAGTCTCAATGGGACTCCTAATTCTTTTAAATATTTTTATCTTCCCACCTAAGGCCATTTAGAGTTTAACAAATATGCTTTTGGTCTTCCATCTTTTTGGCTTACACTGTAATGATATGGATATATGTCTTTAGATATGCTGCAAGTCTGTTTCCCACTAATGAGAGTGAACAGGTTGTCTCCTATACCCTGGTGATTTCCTATCACAAAAGAAGTGGCCTCAGTAGAGAGCTCTTCTTGCTGGTTAATTTATTAATAGTGACAATACAAGCTTAGAATCAACTACCCTAAAAAAGAAATCATTATTATTGTCAACAATTCTTAAACATGACAGTGACATAAATCTATTGTTATACAGAAAGCCTGTTCATTTGATTCCTGGATTTATGTTTTTCAACTAATTGGATTTGCAGGATTCACTTGGAAGTTGTCTTGTTTTGTGGAAGTGCTGTTTGGATTTTTTCAGGTGCCAAAGTGGAATTAATGGCAGCAGTGCCTTCTGAAAAATATCCAGGCTAAATTCTTGGTAGCAAATCTATATTATGAAGAATTAATCACCTTTTGTGTGTGTGTGTGCACATACATGTCTTATGTAAGAGGATACAGTTCACATCTAGTCAAGAAATTTATGAACTGTATCTAGCAGTGCCCCAAAGATTCCATGAAATAGTCTAACAGGCTACTCCTTGGGACAAACAGCCCACCAGGAGAGTTCTATTTAATTTCAGCCTGATTTAATTTCTACTCTTCTCGGTATTTGTATGTGATGCAGAAATACGAACAAAAGCTTGTGGTTGCCTATCCAAGTATTCTCTTCATGCCTGGACCAAGGGAGGCCCTCAGAGAGCTGTGTGCTTGAACTCCATTGCTTGACTCCTTATAGAATCATTTTCATGGATTTTTGCTTCGCTGCTGTATCCTTGGAGTGTTCTAGGAGAGCCCAAGACCCCACTGACCATGGATTGCTGCCATCTGGCTTATTGATGAGGTGACGTGCCCAGTGTCATGCTCAGCACAGAATTTGTGTTTCTAAGAACTCTTGGGGTAAACTCCACCAGTGCTTGGAGCAGGGCAATGGCTTCTCCTAAAACAATAAAAAAGAACATAGACTTTACTCCTGCATATACTGGGGCTTATGAGGGCTATAGTACTGTAGTATCCTCCTCCTCCTCATCCTCCTCCTCCTCCTCCTTCCCCTCCTTCCCCTCCTCCCCCTCCTCCTCCTCCTCCTTCTTTTTTATTTGGTCACTAGGAAGTTCACAGTCAGATTTGATCCCCACTTTTAGCAATTCTGTGGGTAAATATTTAGGGGCAATAACTTCCACCCTTGACATCCTTGCTTTCTGTTCATTCCTTTTATCTTCCTATACTTAAGTCTAATATATTTTTTTCTAATACATGCATTGTGGCAAGTTAACTCTAATCTCTAACTCCAGATAGACTTTTCTTTTGGGAACCTACCAGAATTCCTTGTAAGCACAACAGACTTCATATTCTCTAAAGGCATGTCTCTTTGTCTTCCTTTTCAAACCTGCCCCGCTTTCTTTATCCTTTTTGGTAGAGGGGTACCTCCATGCCAGAATCTGTCTTTTCTATCATTTCTCTCTCATACATTCCATCCAGTTAATAACCAAATCCTTTTAACCAAGCCTCTGCACTACCTTTCAGATTTCTCTTGATCCTTTCATTCATAAATCCTTGCCTGGAGTATTTCTCTAGTTTCCTAATTGGCCTCAGTTCTTCTGTAATCTGTTATGTACACCTATGGCAGTTATTTTAAAGTCATTGGCTCTTCTGTGATTCTTATTGCTGTTATTTACAGAGTGAAGCACAACTCCCGCACATGACACGCAAGGATCCTTATCATGTGCCCCCCAACCTATGTTCTAAATCTCATCTCTGTCCTTTCCTCCCTCTCCTTGTGTCCTTCACTGCAGCCACTGGTCTCCTCCCCAGACCCCAAATACAAAATGCACCCAGTTCTCTAAGCCTAAATGCCCTTCCTGGTGCCTTCCAGGCCTTCCGCCTGACTCTTCCAGATAACACTTTGTGTGAGATTTCTCTCTATAGAGGAACTAGTTGCCTTCTCCTCCGTCTTCCCCAGTTTCTTAGTACCGGTGTTTGAGGGTGTGTTGCCCTCTTTTGAACTTTGCTGATTAGGCAGATCTTTCTCCAAAAATCATAGGCTCCTCAAGGAGTTTGGCTGAGTAGAAGGATGGAATATGCCAGGTATCTGCCAACCCTGCCCTTAAAAACAAAAGTGAACTTAGAGTCGCTAGAATGATCAGTGCCTTTCATAGGTAAGCATGGAAACCATGGACTAATTCATGTTTGACTTGGACGTATTAAGATTCTATATACTCTTTTTATAGTCATGGGACCTTTTTTTTTTTTTCCTTCTATCGCCACACCTGTGGCATATGGAAGTTCCGATGGTTAAGAGTGGAATTGGAGCTGCAACTCTAGGCCTACACTACAGTCACAGCAATGCAGAATCTGGGCTGCATCTGTGACCTATGCTGCAGTGTGCAGCAAAGCCAGATCCTTAACCCACTGAGCATTGCCAAGGATCAAGCCTACATGCTCAGAGAGACAAGATCCGGTCCTTATTCTGCTGAGCCATAGTGGGAACGCCATCACGAGACATTTGCAATCGCATCATGTTAAAAGTTCCAGCAGTCCAGGTGAGCTTTTATATTTTCTTTACAGAAGAAACTTACCTGATGTTCTTTTTTCTTTTAGGAATAGGCAAGTCAAGAGGCTGAATATCTGAAGAATGTTTCCAAAGGGTAATCGGACAGTTGCTAGGTGGATATGGAGGAGCACGAGGAAGCTGTTTCTTTTCCTTTCTCTCTTGCTGCCTCATACAGCTCATTTGGAAGGCAAAAAGGATCATCAATTCATCTGGAAACCAGGTAGGAAGGTCCTGGCTCTTCCTTTGTCCAATTTTCATTAATGAGAAGAGTATTCTTTCCATCCTTGGACCTCTTATTTATGGAGTAGTGCGAAATAGCCAGAGAGCGAAAAAAATTTAATTCTTCTACTTTGTCGTAAACCTTACATTCCTAATTGTCACTTCCATCCATGATGCTTGTTGTCCTGAATTTTCAGTTGTCAAAGTTATGATTTCCATAGTTATATCTGCTTCTCCTTTGTCAAATATATCACTGCTCTGCTGCACATGTATAGCGAAAATGACATCTGAATTTAGCTGATATCTTCAGCTAAAAATACTTTGGACCAGTAATGTATGTCTCTTTTATTTTCATACAAACTAGTTAGCTATTTATTACTGAATATTTTCTAGCATAGATCCTGTATATCTAGGTTTGGAAAACAACTTTTCCTATTAGTTGTGACTATACAGTTACTTTAATGTATTTTGAGATCCTTAGCTACCCAGTACATATATATATATATATATATATATATATATATACACACACACATACATACATACATACATATATATATATATATAGTAACTGCCATTCATATATATATATATATATATATATATATATATATGAATAAGATGAGTTGAGGTTTGGAGATCTGCAAATAACTTATATTCTTCTTTAAATATTTCCATAATGTGGCTGTGGAAAAGATCTGTTAAATTTAATTTCAAAGGCTAACACTTGATTGACTTACATTATGAATCGCAAACATCTTGGCTGATATTTTCGTTTGCTCTAGATTTTGGTTTTCTTCAAGTTTCACAGTCAGCTCATTTAAAATATGTGTTAATGTTTCAAGAGTCCATTCTTGCAAATACAGGTGTCATATACACCTAATATTTTAGAATTGGAAAATGTCGTCCTTGGAGAGTTTTCATTTTAGCTTCATCACCTGTAAATTAAACAGACTGCAAACATATTGTATCACCATCGAAATGTGTTTAAAAGTGATATTTGTAGTGTATAAATGATTTTGCAAAAACGAAAGTGAATTATGCTTTAAAGTATATTAAGTTAAACCCCAGCAGCACTAAAGATGTAGTCTAGAGGAAATCTAATTGCATTAAAGCCCTTATAAATTAATTTAATTTTGGGCTCTAATGCCACATTAGTAATTTTCATTTTTTTTACCTCACAGTAGTTTGAGGAAGCTTTGGAAATAGTTCCAAAAGTCAGTATTGCATTTGTGTGAATGGGACTCTTTATTTTAATCAGAAAAGACTAAACATTTTTCACATCTAAATAAGCACATTTATATGATTGTATTCCTGTCTAAAGTTCTCCAAAAATTGTAGTTAATATGGAAAGTAGCAAATCTGAAGCATGAATAAAGTGAATTAAGATAATGTGCCTATTTTGAATCAAATTTTAAAAATAGGCCTGCTTTTTAAAAAGTAGGTCAATGGCACAAGATGGCACAGACCCACTCTGCAGTGGATGAACACTTTGATAATTTCACATGTAAGTTTTAGAAGTGATGGTCCATCTCCTCAGATGATTTGTGTTCAAAATTAATATCCGTGTCATAGGTCTCATTTTCCCTAGTATCCATTACTTCTTTCCCTAATTAATATGCCATTAAAAAGGTAGTAAAATATATTTTTACCATGTGGTTTAATTTCTAAATTACAAATTTATGGTTTGTATATGGCCAGAGTTTTTTTTTTTGTCTTTTTGCTTTATCTATGGCCACTCCTGCAGCATATGCAGGTTCCCAGGCTAGGGGTCTAACAGGAGTTGTAGCTGCCGGCCTTCACCACAGCCACAGTAACGCGGGATCCGAGCCGCGTCTGCAACCTACACCACAGCTCACGGCATCGCTGGATCCTTAACCCACTGAGCAAGACCAGAGATCGAACCTGCAACCTCATGGTTCCTAGTCGGATTCATTAACCACTGAGCCACGACAGGAACTCCTATGGCCAGATATTTTAAAAGTAGAAAAAATTTAAAAGACCCCAAATTAAAAGCCAAAATCTAGATTATGTGTTTCACTCTCTAATTTCTTATGAATCCTTCAGAAACTGTCCCTGCATGTGTAAATATATCTCTACTTGCAATTTTGTGTATAAATCGCACATACTACATACACACGTAAGTTTTATTGTTATTATTAGTTTTGATTCTGCCGGAAAAGAAATGGTACATGCCAAGTAGATAACTGAGAAGACTTTAAGAAAAGGACTGTTTACACAAGTAGGAATGTATATGCAAGGTTTAAGAACAGCTATAAGGAACTGTAGAATGACCTCCGGGTCTACAGCAGCAAAGAAAGAATTGTTTTCTGGAATCTGGAGACAACATGGAGTGGATGCTTGACAGAAGCTGTGGCCTTTAGAAGGATATAAGAAAAGTGCAGTGAACAGTTGGGAAGGGGCTTTGGAGTGTGAATGGTCCTTGTCCTCACATCTCCAGCCAGGGCTCTCATTGGCTGAATCCATCCAGAAGCCACAAGACAAAAGGAACCCACTGATGTCTCCATAGAGACCTGCCTCCTAGGCAGGAAACAGAGAGTGGAATGAATGGTGGAGAATGTGGATCTGAAAAATGTCTAATTTGTACATACATGTATGTACATCCACACAAATACTGCTTCATACAATCAGAATTGTACTTTGCTGGTTGCTTTTTATCATGATGTCTTTTTTTTTTCTTTTTATGGTCACACCTGCAGCATATGGAAATTCCTGGGCTAGGGGTCAAATCAGAGTTGCAACTGTCAGCCTACTTCACAGCCATGGCAACACTGGATCTGAGCCACGTTTGCATCCTATGCCTTAGCTTCCAGCAACCCCAGATCCTTAACCCACTGAGTGAAGTCAGGGGACAATTTCTTAATGGTTGCCTAGTTTTCTTTTGTACTTTTATTTGATAATTTATTTAATTAATGCCCTATTGGTGTATCTTTTCTCCCCTATTGGCTTGGCATTTCCGTGGTTTTTCAAAAAAATTTTTTTAACTCAGTGAATTTTATTACATTTATAGTTGTTCCATGGCTTTTAGATTTTTGCTATTATAAATAGTACTGACATGAATACAAAATTATTTCAAAGGTAAGAGATAAACCAGCTTGAGTTGTCATATGCCTTAGAGCGTTTCTGCATCATCACCTTCAAAAACAACTTTAACACATTAGGATCTGTACCTTTATTATATTTCACTTGAATTTAAAAAAAAAAAAAACTATTGCACTTGAAACTAGTTGCATTTTTGGAGGATACTATGAAATCCAATAACTCAGGTCCAGTGTAATCTGGAATTCGAGCAGATTTCCATGGAGATCCAGATAAAAACACCTTATTTTAGAAACCTAGAAATCATTCTCTGGATTTGACTGTAGCACCAATCACTTAAGCTCTTTGCTGGTGTCTGTTTTTTTGCCCCTGGGTCCATAGGATAGATGTTAGTCAACCTCATCCAAATAAGAAGCATTTCTAAGTGAGTCCTGGCTTTGGAAAAACAAAGGATTGATGAATAATAAGTGAGTGATATATCATGTTGCCAAGGATTTCTGTACGGAGGGAGATCTGGTGAGCTGTAGGCTGTGGGGTCATTGATCTGGCAAGCCTGTCATCATTGTGATGAGATCTGTGGATCTATATTTAGTGTCAGGCAATCTGTCATCTATGCCAAAAAAGAAGGCTCATGTCAGCAAGAGTATCAGATAAGGAGTGATGCTGCTGGTTGTTTTAAGTCAACATACAGCTGTTTGGGTCTTCTTGCTTTGTAGAGATGAATAGATAAAGGTCTCCGAAGCCACATTAACTGATGGTCTCTTAAAAAATTCCTCAATACTGGTGCTAAGAGATTAATTTATTCCACCAATCCTTACTTAGACCTTACTTGGTGCCAGGCATTCTTACAGATGCATGAGATAAGTTGTGAATAAAACAGACAAATCCTTGCTTCTCATGGCTAATAACCATGATCAATAAGTTTAACAGAGAGCAGGTTTGATGAGGGATGAGGGATGAAGGAAAAATAAGACAAGAAAGAGGAAATGCAATGATAGGTGAGGCTGATATTTTAGTAGGTGGGCTATGGGGTGTCTCTCTGAGGAAGGGAACTTGAGTAAAGACCTGAAGGAAGTGAGGGAGCCACCATGGCAATATTAGGGTAAAGAATGTTCCAGATCAAGGGGGCAAAAGGCCCTGAGGCAGGTGTGGGCATGGCATGTTGGAGGACTAGAGATGCGGCCAGAGTGCTGGATCAGAGTGAATAGGGGGGACAGTGACAGGAGGAAGATCAGAGGGATAATGGGGCACAAATCAGATATGTCCTCATGGGTCAGAAGACAATTCTGGCTTTTACTCTAGGTGAGATGGAAAGATATTGGAGAGTTTTTAGGGTGGTGACATGATCTTTTTTTAAAAAATAAAAGATTTTAATAGGATCATCGGGGGGGGGGTGTCATTTGAGGAAGTGGAAGCATGGAGCCCAGTGAAGAGGCTACTAGGGAAATAAGGAATGACCATAATAGCTTGAACCAAGGTCATGGCAGCGAAGGGGTTGAAGGCTGGATATCATTTAAGGCCATGGTTCTCAGCTAGGGTTGATTCTGCCCAGCAGGGAACATTTGGGAATGTCACAACGGTGTATGCTCCCAAGATCTATGAGTAGAAGCCAAGGATGCTGCCAAACATTCTAAAATGCACAAGACAACCACCATTCCCCCAAACAAAGAATTATCTGGCCCCCAAATGGCAGTAGTGCCCAGATTGATAAACCCTGATTTAAGGTGAAATCATCATAATTTACTGATGTGTGGGCAGAGGGAAAGAGAAACAGAGGTGATACTGAGGCTTTGCCTGAGCAACTAAAAGTGGAATTTCCATCATTTAACTTGCGTACCTCCGAACGAAGCTGGCGTGGAGGGAAGATGAGGAACTTGGTATTGGATATGTTAAGTTTTTGAGCCTATTAGATATTCATGTGGAGATGTTGACCAGGAAGTTGGATACGTGGGTCTAAATTCAGGACAAAGTTCTCTGCGGGAGATATAACTTTGGCAGTCCTTAGCAATTAGGTAGAATTTAAATGTATAGCCTTAAAAATAAAGTGGCAGCCTTGAAATCTGTGATCTTGTATATGTAAATGATAAGTTCCTAACATACTTCTTTGGGGCCAGGTGACATTTAAAAAATTCTTGTGGTAAAATACACATAACATAAACGGTACTATTTTAACTGTTTTAATGTATAGAGTTCGGCGACATTTAGTATATTCATAGTGGTGGAAACATCACCACTATCTAGTTCCAGAACATTTTTACCACTCCAGATTATGTTTTCAATTTAAAAATTTTGGAAGACCAGAAAACAATTTTGCTATGAATAATAAAACCCGAAAGAAAAAAAAAATCTGCATTGGTCTCTTTGTGAGAGCTTCTTGTAATAGATTTAAGTCATCCTAAGAAATCACTCTGTATTAGGAAGAGCTAGGGCTTTGTATAGGTGCAGGATCACATTCAGATCCTAAGGGTCTAGAGAGAAGAAAGTTACTTAACCTCTAGGAGGCTTAACTATCCGTGCAAAATGCAGATAATAAATACTTTAGGGAACTGTTTCAAAAATTAAGTAAAACAAATGTATTGAAATACTTAGTTTACAGTGGCTACTTGAGAAATGTTAACTATTATTTTTAGCGTTATTATGGAATGATTTGATGTTTGAAATATTTATTCTTTTATGTTATACAATTTTTTGCATACTTTTTTCCTTGAGGCCCACAGAAGAGGGGGGATCAGTTGACAGCTATATCTACTTGATTAGTAATGGGTCATATGTAATTTTGCTGATTTTTAGGTCTAAAACTTTCTGTGACAGACTCTGGGAAAGTTTTAATTTCAGGAGATCCTTCCCAGTGAATAAAAAGGGTGAGAAAAATAACCTATGTATGTCCTAAGAATTAAGTAAGTTAGAATTAATCTTTTTGGAAGGAAAAGAAGAGATTCTGAAAATGATGTTGTGTAAGAAAAAAGGCTTTTAGGTTCCTCTTTAATTATAGCTTAAATAATGTTTTCACTGTTGAGAGGCCTTTAAAGGGAATTGTATGTATCTGTGTATCTAGGTATAGATATATATTTCATATATATATGTTTAAGTTTAGAAATCTTAGAGACAGTGGAATGTTCTTAAGAGAAAGCTAACTTTTGGACTACGTGCTAGAAGTGCATAAAATATTTCTTCTGAGAATTTGATTACATTGAAATCATTTAAATTAATCTGTGGATACTAATCTGTCTTAGAGCCATGTGTACAGTAAATTCTCAGTGGTGTGATTTCTGTTATCAAAAAGTATAGACAAGTATGGCATGGGATTCACTGCTGAGACTTATAATTTTTCCTTGGAGATCACAAGTTCTAATTTTATAATGCTTCCAATAAGTCATAAAAAAAGTCCATATTAGCTACATAATGTAAAATAAATTACTCTTTTTTTTTCTGAGTAGTGCTATAGTGGGGGCCCCCAGAAGATAGAGATTTTGTTGATTTTAGTCATTTATTTAGTCCAAGTACCTAGAAGGTAAACAACTGCTGCATAAAATAGCCCCAGCACGTCACGTACTTGTGGAATGAGAGGCACTGTTTTCTGTGTGTGTGTGTGTGTGTGTGTGTGTGTGTGTGTTTAGAGGGTTGAAAAGTGAAGAGACTGAAGAAATAGAATTTATGTGGCTTGTTACTGAAGACCTTAAAATATACATTGAGGGGAGGATATGAAATGAATGGCAACCAAAGTCAAATATAAATCAGTAAACATGAAAATGAATGATTCATATTTTCTTCTTCCTTGGTTCCAGAACCATTTCTAATCATCCCTGGAAAGCAAGAGATGCTTAGCTATTTTTTAAGTTTTATTGAAGTATAGTTAATAAACAAGGTTGTTATCATTTCTGCTGTACAACAAAGTGATTCAGTTATACGTGTACACAGATCCATTCTCTTTCAGATTCTTTTCCCATATATATTATCACAGAATAATGGAACACATTTTTACTAAAAGAGATAGGTGCCCATAGTAAGAAATTTAACTTTTACTGTAGTTCTTAAGATGAGAGAGTACAGTCGTTGGTTGACTTCCTTTTCCTCAGAAGCAGTTTCAACTCTTTTTGCTGATTATCCTGATTTTTATCTCCATATTTTCAAGTAATATACTCGTCACTGGTATTTCTTGATTTATAAATATTAGATTTTTCTATTGTTTTTCTGTAATGTTTGTTGAGGATTTCTCTCTCATCTACCTAACTCTAATCCTAACCCTAACCCTAAGCCTGCCTCCCTTGAAATTAGATCAAAATACTTAAGTCAACAGTGATTATAATTTCTACATGGATACTCTTCCCTGCTGAGCCAAGCAGTTGTGCTATACTTCTGTCTCCTTTCTTTTTAGCCTTTTGTTTTACCCAGAAATAAACAAAAAGAAAAATTGCCTCATCTTTTCTTTTGCTTTGCCTTCTTCAAGTCTGCTGCTGCTCCCCCCTCCCCATGCTACAGTTGACATGCCCATTATTAACTTTTTGCAGCATTTAAGCACTCTTCCAAAAACTCTATTATATTTTTTCTTTGGGAGATCTTTCCACAGTCTTCTGTCCTGCTCATTAAATGTGAACTGCTTCACAGTTTCTCATCTTGAACCCCTTGTTCCTGGTTTTGTGTTTCTCCTCCCTGCCTTTGTTGCTTTATTTTCTAAAACTGCTAAAATAGTGTACATTGGAAGTAATTTTTCACATCTGAAAGGGTTGCTGCTTGTCATATGCTTGACTGATAGCTTGGGTGTGGCGTTCAATATTAAAAAGCACCTGTCCTTTGGAATTTTGAGGTTTTGCTCTACAGTAATCCAGCCTCTAGTGTTGTTGCTAAGAAGTTTTGTGTCATTCTGATTTCATTTCTTTGTATGTTACCTGTTTGTTTCTCTTCCTTTTTCTGGAAATCTCCTTTTTATCCACACAATTATGAAACTTTATGATTATGTACTTCGGAGTGAGTCCTTTCTTTATCTTACTGGACATTAGGAGACAGCTTCACCAATATAAACTCATGATTATTTATTTTTATATGATTTATTTTTATATGATTTCCCTCCTCTGTTGTCTCTGTTCCTTCCCAAACTCCTTAGATGTTTCTTTCCCTTCTCTAAATGATCTTAAATTTTTAGATATTTTCTGTTTCATCTTTTATTTATATTTTATTCTAGTTTCTAAAATATTTATTCTGTTTTATCTTTCATCCCTTCCTATAAGTGTTTTTATTTCAGCTATCACATTTTAAATTTCTAAGATTTCTTACTAGTTCTATGATTTTTAAAATTATATCTTGTTTCACAGATGCAGTGTTTTTTCATTTAGAGGATGTTAATAGTTTTTTTCCTTTTCATTCTCTGCACCATTTATGCTTCCTTTAAATCTCTCCCTCTTTTTTTTTTTTCACTTATTTGTTTGATCATGGCCTCTGATATGGGGAACTTTCTTCTAATCTATATTGACTATTGACTATATCTTTAGAGGTTCCCATTATTGAAGGTGAGGCCTTAAAAGATGATGGGCATTGACTTAGATGTTTGGCCTTCCCTGTTAGGCTCTTCTGAGTGGGGAGGTAGCTTTTTTATTGGAGGATGTATTCTTAAAAATCCATATCCATCAGTACCTCAGGGTCTTGTATGCAGGGCTCATTATGCGTATTTTTAAGATAAAGGCTAAGCTGCTGTAATATCTGTTCCCGAGTACATGGCTTAAAATAAAGCACCTCCTATCTCTGTCATCTCAAGGTCTCAGAGTGGTCCAGATTAACCAGTGGTTCTGCTCCCTGTGGTCATCAACCACTGTTTTCTTCCATGTTGTGGAAGGGCATTATCCTTTTTTGCCCAACCAAACTGGAACATAGGCATTTTCATGTTCTAGTGATGAAAAGAACCCAAAACTAAAGTCTGAAAAAAAAAGATACTTCGACAAGTGACATAAAAGTTTTATACACGTTCTAATTCCCTATAGCTGTGGAACAGCCCACTCCAAAAGTGGCTTCAAGCAATAACAGTCTACAATTTGACTCTCCCATTTGAGAGCAGCTGGGCCCAGCTGTGTGTTCTCCTCTGGGGTCTCTTATGCTGTTGCAATCAGATGGGGCATAGGCTGTCACATCTGGAAGTTTTCTTCATCCGTGTATCTGGGAAGACTCAAACAGAAGAGGTAGAAATGACTGGGAATCTTCAGGTATTGCTTTCTCACTATATATAAGGTCCTGTCCACGTGCTCTCTCTGTACGAAGCATCAGCATAGTGGGAATTCTTATGTGATAGCTGAAGACTCTCAGAAAAACTTCTAAAGAGAAACAGGCAAGAGTTGCATAGCTTTTTTAACCTAGTCTAAGAGCCATGCTCCGTCACTTCTGCGGCATTCTGTTGGTTGCAAGGGAATCTCTCAAGAGGGAGTCTGGATTTCATCTTTTTATTGGAGGAATGGAAAAAAAAAATTGCAGATCTATATTTTAAATTTGCCATGATCCATCATTTCTGGTCACATTCCATTGTGGAGAATGTAATCACACGGTCACTGCTAACCATGAGGGAAGATGGGAAATGTAGTTTGTAGTTGAGCAGTCATCTAAGAAGGGGAAATAGATTCATCATTATTAGCAGTCTTCACTATAGGGACTATTCAGTTTTTGGATTAGTCAGGGATTTCCAGAGAAAGACACAGAGAGATTTCTGTTAAGGAATTGACCCATGCAGTTGTGGAAGCTACAGAATCAGTAGGCCCAGGAAAGCCTTTGGTTTAGTTCCAGGGCAAGCCCAAAGGCCAGAGAAGCTGGGGAACTGATAGTGTAAGTCCTAGTGCAAGTGCAGGAGAGGAGCAATGCTGCATTTCACACAGTGAAGAGTGAGTTCTTCCTCACTCTGACTTTTTATTCTCTTTAGACCTCCAACAGATTAGATGATGTCCAGCCATATGGAGGAGGGCTATCCACTTTACTCAGTCTGCTGATTCAAATGCTACTCTCATCTGGAAGTACTCTCACAGGTAGACCCATCAAGAATGTTTAGCCAGATATCTGAGCATTCTATTTGGCAGTCATGTTGACACATGGAATTTACTCTCATGGTGCCTCCTGAAATGAACCCTGCCTACACTGGACTACTGATAAAAGAACGACAGTAGAGGTCTTTTCACTTAATTCCTCTCTTTTGCATATGATACCTCATATGTTTCACTTCATGTGCTCTCCTCGAATATGTCCTCTTGAGGAGCTGATTTTCCTGAAGATACTGAGGATGGGACAGAGGGAAGGGATCAATGGGGCTAATTCAGTCCACTTACAGGCTTTTAATTATCGCCCCATCAAGCTACACAAGCCTTATTACTTTATTTCTAGGGTTTCTAGGTCACAAACTTTCCTAGAATTCTGCACGTATAAATTAGCTTTTTTCTGTTGTTGCTACTGTGTTCTTCTGCCAGCAGTTTTCAGCTTCCTTTACATTTTCCAGTTGCTTATTGCTCCTTTTTCTGCTCTCCATGTTTCAAAATTCATTGTTCTCTGCTCTCTACTTCTAGTGCTATAGTTTTGGCCTGTATTGAGTTAGACCTTTGAATGCTTTTACTGTCTTTGAAGGAAGGAGTGAAAATGTATACACGTGTCATGTCCCCCAAGTTAATGGGAAGTCTTATAACTTACTCTTTTATTACTTCTGTTTTAGACTATTTAGTCTGGGATAGAAAGGATGTTAAAGTGTTAATTTTTGTGGTGATTAACTCAGTTATTCTCTTAGAGCATGGATTACAAAATATGTCTATAATAAAATTAACTAGTCAGTTGAAATCTTCCCAGGTTAAAATTTAATTTAAATGTTATTGGCTCTGATTGGTGTCTGACCGAGCTATTGTATTGAGGATTGATAGGGGAACAATTTCTCCCTGATGGTCAGATTACCGATGGAGAAATTCCTTTATGGCTATTTGGAAATTATCTTCCTTCAACTTTTTCTTTCACAGTAGGATTTCGATATTTAACATAAGTTTAAATTATTCTTAACTCGGAAAATAGAGGATTCTAGGCGAAGTATAAAAGTCAAAGATGAAAACAAGTCAGACATATCAAAGTGAGATTGAAATATGAATTAAAGACCAAAAGACAGTGTTACAAATTCATAAAGCAATTTTAAAAGCTTATTTTATAAACATTTCTATGGCCATGGCATTTTTTTTAACTGTGAATCACAGTCAGTCTTGATTGGAACTAAATAAGAAAGAAAGTAGCCTACCCTCTTATGGGTTGATTATGGATTTATTCAATTCATACAGTTATCTTGATATATCAACAAAATTCCCGAAGCCTAACAGCCACAGGTTACATCTATGCTATAGACATTAGTGCCACAGAAACATCTAAGACTTAATCAGATAAATAATTCAAAAAAGTACTTTTCATGCCACTCATATTTACTACTCTCTTTAATACTATGTGCTGTCAAAGCTTATCTTCATAGCTGATGTGTGAATATGAGTTAACTATCTCATCCTTTTGTTTCTTTTCTTCTTTGGAATTACTATGGCAACCAAACTGTGGTTCAGGTAAAGAATCTGTGCTAGTAATACCTCCTTACATTGATCATTTTTCCCCCAAAGGAGGAAAATAATAAGTTATTGTGGAAATAGTTTTATCAGCCAACGGTGGATTTCATTCATGGTTACCCTTCACAACAAAAGTAGCAGAAGAATTGGTAAGAATAACACATGGGTATGTTCTTTTGTATGGACTTTTTCCTCAGAGTTAATAATTTTTTTTAATTGAGTGCAGCTGCTCAAAGGTTTTTATTCCTAAATATACTATGTTGTAAAAGAGTGGCTTCGTTTCCAGTCTTTTTGGAAAACCATTTTGAGGCTCAATGACTTAGGTGTATTCTAGAGAACCTATAGATAATAGAGATGCTGACACTATACCCTGGGCAGGGTGATGGAGTGGTTCAGAGGACATATACCAAATCCAGGCTGGCTGGATTCTGAGCAAAGCTGTGTGTGACCTCATCCTTTGCTTTCTCAACGGTAAAATGGGAATAAATGAAAAAGTCTATGTAAAATGCTGTTCATATTCTATAGTAAAACTCAAAGTACATTTTCTATACGTAGAGTATTACATGGTCATCGTAAGTAATGCTACCTTTTTATTGTTATTTAATGGATGCTACTGTAAGAGGTTATTCCCTGTCCTTCCCACTATCTGACTTAGAACATGATTGATTTTGGATATATAGACATGCACATATAATGAATGTCTTCTCTCAAGAGGTCATTTGCTATTCTTTTTCTTCACTTTATAAAGTCCATCTTCTAACATAAGTATTTTTAAAATTTCCATTTTATTGCTTATTTCTATTGATATTCCTCCAGGCAGCTTAGCTGTTTCAAATATCGGAACCTCCCAAAAATATTGCCCCGTGACATTTCCACTCAAAAAACGGTAGTTTATTGTTTTCAAAGTGGGAGCCATGGGATCCTATCTAAAACACTTACCAGGAAGAATGTAGTCTCAAAGCTTACTTAGGAGCCAAGAACGTGGGGCCTGCTTGACCAAATCTGGATTTGAACTTAGGTGGGTCCATGTGAATGACTGCTTCCATCTTCAGACTTGAAATGAGAAAAGTCAAGGATATTTGGTGATAATGTAAAAATGATTATATTACAAGTTTCTCTTTCATTTATCTTATATGGTCATGACAACAGCCTGAGATATTGTTGGAAGCCTGAAAAAGGAACTGAGTTTATTTTTTTTGTTTTTATCTATTTCTTTTTGTCTTTTAGGGTTGCACCCGTGGCATATGGAGGTTCCCAGGCTAGGGGCTGAATTGGAGCTGTAGCCACTGGCCTATGCCACAGCAACTAGGGATCTGAACTGCATCTGCAAACTGTACCAACAGCTCATGGCAACGCCAGATCCTTAACCCACTGAGCAATTTTAAATTTAATTTTTTCCATTTTTGTTGATTTACAATGTTCTGTCAGTTTCTACTATACAGCCATACATACATACAAATCATTTCTATTTCTCTTACATTATCCTCCATCATGTCCAATAACAAGTGATTAGATAGAGTTCCCTTTGCTATACAGCAGGATCTCATTTCTTATCCACTCTAAATGCAATAGTTTAAAAACTCCCAGTCCATCGCACTTCCTCCCTCTCCCCTTTGGCAAGCACAAGTCTGTTCTCCAAGTCCATGAGTTTCTTTTCTGTGCAAAAGTTCATTTGTGCCACATATTAGATTGCAGATATAGAGATCATATGGTATTTGGCTTTCTCTTTATGACTTTACTTCACTTAGTATGAGAGTCTCTAGTGCCATCCATGTTGCTGCAAATGGCATTATTTTGTCCTTTATATGGCTGAGTAGTATTCCATTGTGTATATATATGACATCTTCTTAATGCATTCATCTGTCAATGGACATTTAGGTTGCTTCCATGTCTTGGCTACTGTGAATAGTGCTGCAGTGTACATACAGATATGTGCATCTTTTCCAAGGAAAGTTTTGTCTGGATATATGCCCAAGGGTGGGATTGCTGGATCATGCAATAGTTCTGTATTTAGTTTTCTGAGGTGCTGCCATACTGTTTTCCATAGTCGTTGTACAAATTTATATTCCCACCTACAATGAAAAATACCATTTTCTCCATACCCTCTCCGGGATTTGTTATTTGTTGACTTGCTAATAATGGCCACTCTGACAAGTGTGAGGTGGTACCTCATTGTAGTTTTGATTTGCATTTCTCTAATAATCAGTGATGTTGAGCATTTTTTCATGTGCCTGTTGGCCATCTGTATATCTTCTTTGGAGGAATGTCTATTCAGGTCTTTTGCCCGTTTTTCAATTGGGTTGTTGGCTTTTTTGCTGTTGAGTTGTATAAGTTGTTTGTATATTTTAGAGATTAAGCCCTTGTCACTTTCGTCATTTGAAACTCTTTTCTCTCATTCTGAAGTTGTCTTTTTGTTTTTGTTGTTATGGCTTCCTTCGTTGTGCAAAGGCTTGTCAGTTTGATTAGGTTCCTTTGGTTTATTTTTGCTTTTATTTCTACTGTCTTGGGAGACTGACCTAATAAAACATTTGTACGGTTGAGGTGAGAGAATGTTTTGCCTATGTTCTCTTCTAGGAGTTTGATGGTATCTTGTCTTACATTTAAGTCTTTAAGCCATTTCGTGTTTACTTTTGTGCATGGTGTGAGGGTGTGTTCCAGTTTCATTGATTTACATGTGACTGTCCAGTTTTCCCAGCACCACTTGCTGAAAAGACTGTCTTTTCCCCATTTTAAATTCTTGGTTCCTTTGTTGAAGATTAATTGACCATAGGTGTCTGGGTTAATTTCTGGGTTCTCTATTCTGTTCCATTGGTCTGTATGTTTGTTTTGGTACCAGTATCACACTGTCTTGATTACTGCGGCTTTGTAATATTGCCTGAAGTCTGGTAGACTTATGCCTCCTGCTTGGATTTTGTTCCTCAGGATCATTTTGGCAAGTCTGGGTCTTTTATGGTTCCATATAAATACTTAAATTGTTTGTTGTAGTTCTGTGAAGAATGTCATGAGTAATTTGACAGGGATTGCTTTGAATCTGTAGATTGCTTTGGGTAGTATGGCCATTTTTATGATTTTTTTTTTTTTGGTCTTTTTAGGGCTGCATCATGGCATATGGAGGTTCCGAGGCTAGAGGTCTAATAGGAGCAACAGCTGCCAGCCTACACCACAGCCACAGAAATGTGGGATCCAAGCTGCATCTATAACCTACACCACAGCTCATGGCAATGCTGGATCCCCAACCCACTGAGTGAGGCCAGGGATTGAACCCGTGTCCTCATGGATACTAGTCTGGTTCATTAACCCCTAAGCCATGACAGGAACTCCCATTTTTATGATATTAATTCTTCCAACACAGGAGCATGGGATATCTTTCCATTTCTTTGAATCCTCTTTAATTTCCTTGACTAATATTTTATAGTTCTCAGCATGTAAGTCTTTCACTTCCTTGGTCAGGTTTATTCCCAGGTACTTAATTTTTGGAGGTGTGATTTTAAAAGCTTTATATTTTTATGTTATTTTTCTAATATTTCCTTGCTAGTATACAGAAATGCAACCAATTTCTGAATGTTAATCTTGTATCCTGGTACTTTGCTGAATTCGTTGATCAGTTTGAGTAGTTTTTGTGTGGAGTCCTTAGGGCTTTCTATATATAGTATCATGTCATTGCATAAAGTGACAATTTTACCTCTTCTCTTCCAATTTGGATACCTTTTGCTTGTCAGGAACGAAGTTTAAATAGCATAGATATTAAGTGATGAACCGAGACTTGACTAGTGCCCTTTCAGATTTTAGTTAAATTTTCATTATGCAAAGGTCTTTGATTTTCCCCTTTTGAAATTTTGAACTTAGAACTGCTTATAGTGTTGCCATTCTCAACAGAGGCTTGTGAGGCAAAAAATTAACCAATTTTTATATTTTCATAGATTTCATATTAATTGATTATTATTTGGTGGCTGGTGATCCAGATAAACAAATGTTTTATGCCACGTGGTGGCTTCTCTTTATATCATTCCCTACTGTTACAACAGTAATAATTATTAGTATGAAAGAGTGATTTTTCTTGATAACTTTTTTGAACTGTAATTTATTTGCCCCAAATTTACCCATAAAGTGCATATTTTAATTATTTTTTACTGCATTTATCAAGTTGTGCAACTATCACCACAATCTATTTACAGTTAATCCCCATCTGTACTCCCAGTCCTAGGCAACCACTGATCTAGTCTATGTTTCTATAAATTTGCCTTTTCTGTATATTTCATATAAATGGAATCATCAGGAAGTGGTCTGGCTTTTTTCACTTAGCATAATGGTTTTTGTGTATGTGTGTGTGTGTGTGCGCTTTTTAGGTCCACACCCACAGCATATGGAGGTTCCCAGACTAGGGGTCGAATCGGAGCTGCAGCTGCTGGCGTACGCCACAGCCATAGCAATGCCAGATCTGAGCCACGTCTGCGACCGACACCACAGCTCACGGCAATGCCAGATTGTTAACCCACTGAGCAAGGCCAGGGATTGAATCTTCAACCTCGTGGTTCCTAGGCATATTCATTAACCACTGTGCCACGATGGGAACTCCAGCATAATGTTTTTGAACTCCATATTACAGCATATATCAGTATTTCTTTTGGTTTATAATGTTGAATAGTATAGTATTGTATTGATATAACATTTTTTTAATTCATTCACAAGTTGATGCACATTTGGCTATGATAGATAATGCTGCTGTGAATATATGCATGCAAGTCTTGTGGTAGACATCCATTTTCATTTTTTTTGAGCGGGGGTTGTGGATTTGCCGGGCTCTGTAGCAAATAGATGCTTAAGTTTTCAAGAAACTGCAAACCGTTTTCCAGAGTGTCCATACATTTAACATTCCTGTCAGCAATATATGAGCATTCCTGTTTTGCTGTATTTCTTGCTAACATTTGTTATTATCTATATTTTTCATTTTAGTGGGTATGGCACAGCATCTCATTGTGGATTTGATTTGCATTTCATTTATAACTAATGGTGTCTTTTCATGTATTTGTTAGCTATTTGTATATTTTCTTTGTGAAATGTCTATTCCAGTCCTATTGGCATTTTAAATTACGTTGGTTGTCACCTTGTTACTGAGTTTTCAAGAGTTCTTTTTATGTTTTAGATATAAGCCCATTATTGGATATGAGGTTTGCAAATATATTCTCTCAATCTGTGGCTTGCCTTTTCAGTTTTTAATGGTGGCTTTTAGGTGCAAAAGTTTTAAATTCCATTTAATCTTTTTTTTTTTAATTTGTGAATTGTACCTTTGGTCTCATAGCTAAGAAATCTTTGCCTTTTTCAAGTTATCAAAAATGTTCTCTGTCTTCTAAAATTTTTGTAGTTTTCACTCTTACATTTAGATCTATGATACATTTTGAATTACTCTTTTGTGTGGTGTGTGGAAGGGTTTAAGTTTATTTATTTATTTTTTGCATGTGGACAGCCCATTGTACCAGCATTATTTATTGAAAAGACTGTATGTTCCTAATTGAATTGCCTTGGCATCTTTGTGAAAATCAATTGACCGAGAATATTAGGGTTTATTTCTAGACTTTGAGCTCTGTTCCATTGATCTGTACGTCTGTCCTTATGCCAATACTACATTGTCTTGGTTACTGTAGCTTATCTTAATACATTATATGTCTTAGAGTTGGGAAATTCTCTAATTTTGTTCTATTTAAAACTCCTTTTGCTCTTCTGTCTTTTGCATTTCTGTTTCCATTTTAGGATCAGTTTGTCAATTTTTGCCCAAAAGCCTGCTGGACTTTTGATAGGGATTATGCTAAATCTGTAGTTCAATTTAGAAAGAATTGCTTTCTTCTTAATATTGAGGCTTCAGTTCATGAACGTGGAATGTATTTCCATTTCTTTTATTTCCCCTAGCGATATTCTGTCATTTTTAATGGATAAATCTTGTACTTCTATTGTTAAATTTATACATAAGCATTTTAGTCATTTTAAATGAAGTTCTAAATTTCATTTGAAGATTGTTCAGTGGTAGTACAAAGAAATACAGTTTATTTTGTGTATAGATCTTATATATTGCCATGATTGGTTATTAAGCTTGTTATTTAGTGATTAAACTACTCCTTGATTTAAAATTGATGATACTGTGGAGCTATGTAGAATTTTCTAGACTTTCTGGATGTTAAATGTAGGAGTAAAATGTATTTGCAATACTTCCTGCCTAACAGAACCTTGTAGTGTGTTAAAACTCACTTGGGGAGTACCTGTTGTGGCTCAGTGGAAATGAATCTGACTAGTAACCATGAGGACACAGGTTCAGTCCCTGGTCTTACTCAGTGGTTAAGGATTTGGTATTGCCCTGAGTTGTGATGTAGGTTGCAGACATAGCTTGACTCTGGCATTGCTGTGTCTGTGGTGTAGGCCGGCAGCTACAGCCCCGAATCTACCCCTAGCCTGGGAACCCCCAAACACTGCAAGTACGGTCCTAAAAAAGACAAAAACAAACAAACAAGCAAAAAAAAAAACAAAACACATGCAACAACAACAACAAAAGCTCACTTTGAATATAGTAGTGGGGAACTGAAGCTTTTAGTGATCACTGCTACCTCTCATGTCCAGAAGGCCTTTCCTACCACCTTATCATGACAAGTGTTTTTTCCAGAGCAAACAAATCAGTAGGTAAAACATCATTGAAAGTATCAATAAGCCATGTTATGGGAAACACCCTTAGTTAAATGAGTAGACTATTAAGACATAGCAGAACTGGACCAGTATCTTTTAGTTATATTTTTGAGAATATCTGGTTTGAATGGAAAAGAAATATTGTTTTTCTGTTTCCTAAAACTCTGTCTAAAGATCAATCCTGCAGTCTGTGCCTGGTGCTCTATAATTCTAGCCTCTTGGGAGTTAAGTGTCTTGTTTTTGTTTTAATATTTGTCTCCATTGTGTATTATATAGGCTTCAAGTAACTTCTATTTATCGTTTCAACTATATGGTGGGAAGATGTTTATTGCATTCTTAAATGTGATTTTAAAACTGTATTCTGACATTGTAACTTTTCTTCGGGGAACACACATCCAGTTTTATAAGGTAAATCAATTGGACAATATATTTCAGTTACTATAAATTGGTTTTGTACAAGGACATGCCTATAGTTTCCAATGAATCACAGCTATATTTAGTATCTCGAAAGAGTGGGAGGTTTTAAAAAGTTCACAAAGTAATAAGTAGGTGAGAATCTCGTTCATTGCCCTTCCTTGGATCTATGTTATATTTGTAAGTGGGGTTCCTAAAGTTGCTGGTGGGAAAATTTGCAGATTATAAATAGCTAGATATTCCTGTGTTTGATACTTACCAGCATTAGAAGTTCAGAGAATCAGACAGATTTAAATAATCCTATCAGGAATAGTACATGTTAAGTATTATGAGATATGTTAAGATTAAGTTATTGAATAAACAACATAGAAATTCTCTAATCGTTAACATGTTGCTAATATGCTTGTGGATACTTAGCAGCCACTTTGGTAGTGTTTCTTCCTGCCCATAGCATGTCTTGTATGACTGCTCATGAAAAATCACTTTTGAAATTAGAGCTTAATAAAAACTTCCCCAATCTGAACACTAAGCTCTACTCCCTGGGCGATTAGTGGTTTCATTTCTTTCTCAGCAGTTGGGTAATGATTATGGCTCCAAATGCAGTGAGAGTGATAAAGAAATTGATTAATTTCACTTGAAAGGGCATATGTTCAAAGAGAATCCAATCAGAATGCCATGAATGAAGGTCTGACATCTTTGCAGTGGAGAGTTATACCATTTGTTTGGTGTCCCACCAACGCTGAGAATAGGATCTCTGACCCAATCATACTTACCCATTGGGTCTATAAGATATGGGGTCTTGCTTAAAACCTAGCACACATGTGTTTGCGTAAGTCTGTTCTTGGTCTCTTTTTCTGTCATTGTAACAAGCTATTAGTGACACTTAGAAAGGTTCCTTTGGCTCCTTTACCCTAGGGATGTCTTTGAGTTGTGTGTTGTTATTGATGAGTAGAACCAAGGTTGCTTCAGAACCGCGGTTAATTTGGAAAACACACACACACACCCAAACCCACACACACACACACACAGCACAACGAAACCTTCCTATATTTCAGTATGGAAAATATCTTCACTATTACGACAGTGTGACCATATGGAAAAACCTTTTATTACACTTTATTAAAAAAAGGGTCTGTTTATCTAAAGCTTTATCAGCGTACATTTATTTGCTACTTCATATTTTCAAGGAATGCTTTTTATCTTAAATATATCTTTTATGTACCACTCCCTTTTATTTTCATGCGTTCTGTAATTTTTAAAATGAATATTTTATGACAGCTTAGAAGTGATTGAAAACTTAATTTTAAGAGAAAAATAAAGCATCCATCAACCTTGGTGGGCTCAAATTTTGATGAAAGAAAGATAAGGATACATAGCCGTGGTTTTAGCATGGAGCTTGAACTAAATGAGTTTTGTTTCTGAGTCTACAAATGAGTGGGTGTATATTCCTGAATAAACAAAATACAGGAAGTTTCCATTTTGGTGCAGCAGAAATGAACCTGACTGGTATCCATGAGGATGTGGGTTTGATCCCTGGCCTCGCTCATCGGGTCAGGGATCCAGTATTGCTGTGAACTCTGTAGATTGCAGATCAGGCTCAATCCCGCCTTGCTGTGGCTGTGGCGTAGGTCTTCACCTGTAGCTCAGATTTGACTCCAAGCTTGGAAACTTACATATGTCAATGGCATGGCCCTAAAAAGCAAAAAAAAAAAAAAAAAAAAAAAAATGCATGCATCCTCTCTTTGAAAAGTGTCTCTTCCATACACTCTCCATCATAAGGCTTGATGGAAGAGGACTAGATAAATTCATGATACTCTGAGGACCATCAGAACAACTTTTTTACTCAGTTCTATATTCAGAAAGACATTCTCATTCCTTGGATTGGCTGATAATTCTAATAGAGAAGTCTTTTAAAATTTTTATTTTATTAGAGTATAGTTGATCTATGTGTTGTGTCAATTTCTTCTGTACAGCATAACAGCATAGTGACCCAGTCATACACACATATCCATGTTGCTGCAAATGGCATATTTTGTTCTTTTTTTATGGCTGAGTAGTATTCCATTGTGTGTATGTACTACATCTTCTTAATCCATTCATCTGTTGATGGACATGTCTTGGCTATTCTGAATAGTGCTGCAGTGCTGTCTTAGGTTCTCCTGCCTGCTTCTGTGCTAGAATGCTAAGATTCTGTTCATGTAGCCAGTAGTTCTTAGGTATTACTCTATGCCAGATGCTATGCTGTGAGAGTTACAAAGTAGAGTAAGACACAGCTCCTGTGTTTAGTAGGAAGGCTGCCATTAACTGATCTCAGTAGGGAGCAAAGAGACCATGGCCCTTGAAGAGTCATTCTGAAACACCAATAATTTCCTTCTAAGTTATGTTGATGCAAATCTTTGGATGTTTTAAGCATATATCCTTTCCTCAATGCTTCTCACACTTTTTTTAAACTCTAGGATATTATCCTAAGAAAATCCAAGTCCTTTCTCATCATTGCATTCTGAAACAGACAATAAGGTCAGTAAAGGATGGTAACAAGATGACTGGAAAAGAGATGTTTGAGAAGAATTTCACAGATATTTAAATACTTCTCTGCACTTAGGTTAAATTAACCTTATTGAGGAAGTCACTTTAGCTCTTTAAGTCCTTATGATATTCTGAAGACATTTCCATTAAGGTGAACTTTGACAAGGAGAGATTCCCCCAGGGAGTTTTATTTGTAACACGCAAGAAAAGTATACATCCTCAGCAGGATTTTTACAATGCAAGGGTACTTTTTAAAGAGTTTTTGGAAAATCATTTCGTATTCAATATTAAAGCCACTGATGCATGAAAGCTAGACTTTGCCATCCCTTATTCCATCTTTGTCAGTCTCTCTGATTTGTTTGCCTTGGATTGATTTTGAAATAGATGAGTCAGCTTTTAGAGCAGGGGAATGATTTAATTATTATAGAACCCAAGGCCCAGAATCAGATTTGACGGTATGTTGAAACAGTGTTCAGAATGAATCAGTGAACAGATGTGGAGTATGTGTCCCTGATACCTGATACCCCTCGGCTGACCTAAAATGATGCATTTCCCTTTGGGTCTGCAACTCTGAATGTCAGAAGGGGGAATTTATTTGTGTCTCGTAACCTGGGATCAGTTAAGTTAAGTCTCATGATGGACATTCTGGGATTGTTAAAGAATGTAGAGCTTAGAAAATGGAGGAGAGGACAAATGCAGGATATACTTAATTTATTGGATGGTGGGGGACTGTGTTTTAGGTTGATTAAATTAGCCTGAAGACCAATGTCAGTACTGACACTAGGGGTCAGCTAATGGACAATTTATTTTTCAGTGGTTTCCAAGGTTACTATGATCATTCGGGTCATTATGAAACATATATTAAAGCAAAGATTTTCATAGAATTTTAGAACTGAAAGGGACCTTGAGATCATCAAACCTGATCTTCTCCATAACAAGTGAGCAGGCTGAGGGCCAGGAAGACAGCTTGAAGCAACAGAGACAGGATGGGTGAAAGGGGCTCTCAGTCCATCATTTGCTCCCCATTTCAGGTACAGTTAATATTCCTCTTCCACCTGGCCAGTGATGGAAGGCCCAGAGCCTGGCTGTGAGGGAGCAGATGGTAGACTTCCATGGTACTCATTCCACGTTCCATAGTCAAAATAATAGAAGGTCATTAAAAGTGGAAGCTAGTACAAATGCATTTAGCTAAGAGTTCTCACAAGAAAAGACAGATGAAAAAATATAGCAGAGACATCCAGAATGGCTTGTCAGAAGTTCAGGGTTTCTCTCCCATCATTAGGCAAAGGAGAAACACCAGGGAAACTAGGCCAGCATCTGCAGCTCCGGAACTGGATGAAGAGGAGCGGCTGCCTCAGATATTCATGTGAGCAGCTGCTTCAGATATTTATGTGTGGGAAACATCAATTTAAAATCAACACTAGAGGAGTTCCCTTCATGGCTCAGTGGTTAATGAATCCGACTAAGAACCATGAGGCTGCGGGTTCGATCCCTCGCCTTGCTCAGTGGGTTAAGGATCCGGTGTTGCCATGAGCTGTGGTGTAGGTTGCAGACGCAGCTCGGACCCCACGTTGCTGTGGCTGTGACGAAGGCTGGCAGCTACGGCTCCTGTTAGACCCCTAGCCTGGGAACCTCCATATGCCATGGGTGTGGTTCTACATAAAAAAAAGGTAAAAAGACATAAAAAAATAAAAAATAAAATCAACACTAGAATGGTGTTGATTACAGCTTAGGCCAGCACAGAGGCATTTTGAGGTTGTATGAAACTGGTTCTTGTCTGAGCATTGTTCCTACTAGCATGTGAGTTTGGGCTGCCATGCCTCAGTATTCTACTTGGCTCTCTATTCCTTCCCTCATTCACTCAATGAACACGTAGCATTTATTATGCCCCCTACCATATTCTTTCAAATATGGTTATTTATATCTACCCCAGAAAGCTGTTTAAAATATGAAATTGAATAATGTACTAAAACACTTAGCACAATTTAGGAGATAAAATTGAGCTAGTGTTGCACTCTTGGCATAGGAAAACCAGGTCAGCACCCTGGCTGAGGCTTCCTGCTCTGGAGCAGGGACATCTCTGACCTAGTCAGAACACCCTGGGGTGGGACAGCCGGTGCTGAGAAAATGATGGTACGTCCCAGTTGGGGAGAAACAGTGAGGGCTCTGGTGACCTTCAGGAACCTTCCATGATTGGCCCTCTGATCTCACTGTGATTTAATAATTTGGACAAAGGAATTAGCAAATGTGGAGAGAAAAGAAACAGTAATTCTTGCTTCCAGCAAATACGTATTTCAGTCAATGCCATTTTTTTTCATTCATCTGAGAACTTCTTTAGGGTAGTCAGTATAGGGATTCTGCAGACTCATAAGATGCTGGAGCTGGTACTGCCTCCCATTTATCAGCTAAGAAAACTGAATCTGTGGGAGGTGAAGTGACTTTGGGGGAGAAGATGGACCCCACAGGTGTCATCTTCACATTTATCCCCTGTGATCCTCTTAGCAACACTAGGGAATTTGTAGGGAAGTCTTAGCCTCAAATTCTATGTGGGTTGCTCAAGACAATGCAGGAAATCATTTGTTGAGGTGGCAACAAAATCCAGCTTTCCAGATCAGGGGGTGAGGGCTCTTAACATCATCCTGCTTAGTCGGTAGTGAACTTTATAAAACCTAACTCTACCTTCCTTCCTCCCTTCCTTTGGCTGGCTGTCAGGTATTTATGAGTCAGTTTCCATGGCACTCACTATATTCTTGGCCCTTAGGAGATACTGATGATTTCTTTCCTTCACTCTCAGCAAGTTTACCATCTAGTTGGTGATATAGCACATAAACAGACAATGATAGAAAAGCCAACAGAGGGATATCAAAAGCATTATGAGAATTCAGAGATTGTGTGAGAAATATCACTTTGCATGCTGGAAAAGAGCTGTACTGTTTGAGGTGCTTTGCATGAATTATTTTGTTTATGTATTAAGAAGACCATTTCATGGGTCCAAAATAATATCTAGGTTTATAGTCATCTTCTCTGTTCATGATAGTGTCTATTCTCTTCCCCAAGCTTCCATAGAATGTTCTGGCATCTAATGAAATCTCATGTATCAGGAATAATGCATCACTTCTTGTTGTAGGTAGATATCCCAGTGATAACCAGTTTGAGACAGATTCCTCATTGTGTATTGAGACAAATTATTATCATGGGTTATCTAAAACTTAGGGAGCCTGGAGTGCTGGTCGTGACTCAGTGGATTCAGGTTCCCTGGCCTTGCTCAGTGGGTTAAGGATCTAGTGTTGTCACAAGCTGAGGCATAGGTTGCAGGTGTTGCTCCGATCTGGTGTTGTTATGGTTGTGGTGTTGACCAACCACTGCAGCTCCAATTTGACTCCTAGCCTGGGAACTTCCATATGCAGCAGGTGTGGCTGTAAAAAGAAAAAAAAAAATAGAGGGAACCTGCAGTCTCGTGCAAAGACAGAAAAACACTGAGTCCTATAGAAGAGGACATTTGAGGCTAAAGGTAAAACCTTTTCACATCAAAGAGAGGAGGTAGGCAGGCAGGGGTCTCTGAATGTTGAATAGCAATGGGGGATACTCCCAGCCACCAGCTGAGTCAAGCTTTGGTGTTTTCCTGAGAGTGTAAATTGAGGTTCTCAGTCCCTGATGGAAGAAGGGCCCTGTCTCCACCTGCTCGCGCATTTAACCGTATCTCCTGCTTCTACCTCTGCTCTGCTCTTTTGTGATCCCATTTCTCGTTTCCTCTCCATTTCTTAATGGAATTCTTTGAAATACTCTTTATTCCCTTGTTTATCCTATTTTCCTGTTTGTAGTAAATTTCCAGGGGAATCTGAGATTGGGGGTAAACTTTTAGCGTTTAGCTGTAGGCGGATTCCCTGTAAGAGCCTATTAACTTAAAAATACCTGCTATTCCAAAGTGTATTCTAAATATTTGGTACAAAGAAAAAGAACATATGTGTGTAATTATATATATTATGTATATACATATATATGTGTAAATATGTGTGTATATTTATTAAAAAGAAGAGAAATGCCCCTATTAATTTTCTTACTTGCTAGGTGGTCCCTAGTAGAAAAGGAGGATTTATTGGAGGTGGGGAGTGAGGTCACATGAAACTAACCTGAGATTTTTGAGGTTGTCATATAGCCATTATGAAAAACAGCATGGAATTTCCTCAAAAAATTAA
>PVHT020000521.1:15056619-15082621 GCA_004024745.2 Catagonus wagneri | reverse complement strand
AGTGTTCATTGCAGCACTCTATGCAATAGCCAGGTCATGGAAACAACCTAAATGCCCATCGACAGAAGAGTGGATAGGGAAGATATGGTACATACACACAATGGAATGTTACTCAGCCATTAAAAGGAACGAATTACCAACATTTATAGCAACATGGATGGACTTTGAAATTATCATGCGAAGTGAAACCAGTCAGACAATTAGACAGCAACACCCAATGCTACCGCTTACATGTGGAAACTAAAAAGACACAATGAACCTTCTTACAGAACAGACAATGACTCACAGACTTTGGAAAACCTTGTTTTTTCAAATAAGACAATCTGGGGTGTGGGGGGATGCACTGGGGATTTGGGATACAAAATCTGTAAAATTGACTTGTGATAGTTTATGTACACCTATAATTGAAATAAAATCCATTAAGAAAAAAAAAAGAAAATGTGTTTTAAACACACACATACACACACACACACCACTCACATGCATACACACAATGGGGTGCTATTCAGCTATAAAAGAAGAGAATTCTGCCATTAGAAACAACGTGGATAGGATTTGAGGGAACTATGCTAAGTCAAATAAGACAAAGACAAATACTGTATAATCTCAGTTATATGTGGAATTAAACAAATACTGAAATTTTCTAATTTCAGTAATTGTAAATAAGAAATGTGAAAAATAATTCACTTTTTTTAACTAAAAATGGACAAAAAAGCGTGTATAGAATTAGGGAGTCTTCAAATTTTATTCACTGAATAATTACAAAGGGAGGAGGTTTTGATTGTTTTTAAAATTTGAGGCCAACATTTAAATGTTTTATTTTTGGAATTCCCATCGTTGTTCAGTGATTAACGAATCTGACTAGGAACCATGAGGTTGTGGGTTGGATCCCTGGCCTTGCTCAGTGGCTTAAGGATCCGGCGTTGCCGTGAGCTGTGGTGAAGGTCGCAGACGCAGCTCGGATCCCGCGTTGCTGTGGCTGTGGCAAAGGCCGGCAGCTACAGCCCCTGTTAGACCCCTAGTCTGGGAACCTCCATATGCTGCGGGTGCGGCCCTAGATAAGGCAAAAAGGCAATAAATAAATAAATAAATAAATAAATAAATGTTTTATTTTCAAATCTGTACAAGTGGATACATTATAATCCACTTATTTAGTCACCTACATGGGATCAGAAAAGTTTGATAACCAAGAGAGAAAATACAAAACAAAATAAGAAAATGATAAAATAACCAATAAGGACCATGGGATAAATTTAATTTTTAATGTTTAAAAAATAAAGCTGTGATTATCTTAATTTTTACTCCTAGAAGTAATTGACAATATAGTTTTATGAACTGTTTTATCAATTTATTATGATAGTGAAAAATCTACTTGTTAAAATCTGAGAATTTTTTTTTGCTTAAGAGGAGCTAAGGTAATAATTATGGTTTCAAATAATGAAACATTATCTGTTTTTTTTCTCCTTTTGAAACTTTGGAATGGTGCTATATCTCATTGCTATACACTTTTGATGGAGCATGATGATGTGAGAAAAAAGAGTATATACATGTATGTGTAATTGGGTCACCTTGCTGTACAGTAGGAAACTGACAGGACATTGTAAACTAGTTATAATGGAAAAAATAAAAATCATTATAAATGAAAAAAAAAAGCCAAGAGAGAATTAAAAAAAAAAAAAAGACAACTGCTATATATCACTGGCCCACAAAGATTTCAGTTTAGAGGTTTTTGTTTTTCCTTCTCAAGCTGAAAAATAAATGTCACCTACATTAAGCAGCGGGGCATCTCCTTTGTATTTTAGGTGATAGGAATGACACTAATAGTAGAGGAAATTTGATGTAGGCTGCTATATATGATGGAAAAAAAATGTTTATCTGAAGGCTTTATATTTGCCTGAAAATTTAGTATCTTATGGTTCTCAAAATTGTGTGATTCAGTTTTCATTTCATCTTTTCAGGGAATTTATAAGACAGCTTTGATTTAAAACACTTCATGTTTTTTAATAGTTTTAATTTTTTTTTCTGCAGAGAAATGTTGAGTAGAACTGTCAAAATTTGCTTCCCAGGCTCATTTGAAAAATCTCTAGAGCTACATAAGATACTGTGTCATGCACACGATTAATAACCTATAAGAAACTCTTACAAAAATTTCCCACAAAATGTAGTAGCAATAATAGCAGCCATCATAGTATTTACATTGACTGACCAATTATTACAGCCCTGATTGCTTTTAGAGGCTTTATTTCATAGTCTTCACAAATATCCTGTGACATTATTATTCCCATATAATAACTGGGTCACACAGGGCAGTGAGTAGCATAGTCGGAATTTGAACTAGAACATTCTTAATAAAAGACTTGAGCTCCTGACCATTTGCTTTTAAAAAATGGAGGTTCCAGGTGGAAGTCCATCATGAACCTTGGAATCTCATTTGGAGACAGGCTACCCTGAGAGCCTAAATCTATACATCAACCACCTAGGACATAATCTGCACACACATATTGATTATTCAATAATACACACTATTGAAAGGGCAGATAATGAATGTAGTTTTAAATCAATGGCCTTACCCTTTAGTTAATTGCATTGGCCATATCAACAATTAGCTACAAAGGCAGTGAATTAGAATTTTCATGTTTCTGTTCTTTATTTTTCTTTTCTTCTTCTTTTATTTTTTTTTTTTAAATGGCTTCACCCATGGCATATGGGAATTCCCGGGCCAGGGATTGAATCTGAGCTGCAGATGTAGTAATGCTGGATCATTTAACCCCCTGCCACTGGACTGGGAATCAAACCTGTGTCTCTGCAGTGACCCAAACCGCTGCAGTCAGATTCTTAACCCATTGTACCACAGTGGGAACTCCTAGAGTTTTCTATATGGGGAAGAAATAGGGTGTTTTGAGTCATGGATACTGAGGATTATATTTTCTAAATACGTAAAAATAGATATCCCTTACTAGGTAAACATGGAAACAGCAGGGAAGATTAATTAAAAGTGGGACTATCCTGGAAAATGCACCTGAGTAGTGCCTTTAGCTTATGGCACCAGAGAGGACAGGGATGAAATGGTGCCTGACCCATGGAAAGATGCAAGGGGTTTGGGGAAGTGAGGTGGAGGGTAAGAAATGAGGCAGAAAGACCAGGAGAAGACCGCAAGAGTACATCCTTAGTTTTGTCCTCATGGATAAAGTCTGGTGCCCTGCTATTCATACCTCCAGAGGAGAGACTCTTTGAGAGCAAGACTGTTCCTTACTCATCTTTGTATCCCTCCCAGGGTTTTTTGTTGTTGTTGTTTTTAGTTAAATATATATTGAGCTTTACTTTTTTCTCCTTTTTAAAATTTTTTTGAAGTATAGTTGATTTACATTGTTGGGTAACTTCTGCTGTGCAACAAAATAACAATTCATTTATTCATATACACATATCCATTCTTTTTGATTCTTTTCCCATGAAGGTTATTAAAGAATATTGAGTAGAGTTCCCTGTGTTGTACAGCAGGTCCCCGTCGGCCAATCATTCAATATATGATAGTGTGCAAATGCCAGTCCCAAACTCCCAATCCATCTCTCCCCCCACCTTTTATCTTTGGTAACTGTTGGGTTTTTTGTTTGTTTGTTTTCTTTTTATGGCTGTACCTGCGGCATATAGAATTTCCCAGGGTAGGGGCTGAATTGGAGCTGAACCTGAGGCCTATGCCACAACTCGTGGCAATGCTGGATGCTTAACCCACTGAGTGAGGCAGGAGATTGAACCCACATCCTCATGGAGTCAACCTTGGGTCCTTAACCCACTGAGCCACAGTAGGAACTCCCAAAATTTGAAGCCTCTCAGGTTTTTTTTTTTCATTTTTTTTCTTAAAAGTGTAATTGCTTTACATTTTTGTGCCAATTTCTGTTGTACAGCAAAGTGACCTAAATATATATATATATATATATATATATATATATATATCTGTATATATATATATCTGTATATACATACAGTCTTTTTGTTATATTATTTTCCATCATGGTCTATTCCTGGAGACTGGATGTAGTTCCCTGTGCTATTCAGTAGGACCTCATTGCTTATCTATTCTAAACAATAGTTTGCATCTCTACCCCCAAACTCCAAGTCCATCCCACTCCCTCATCCCTCCCCCTTGGCAGCTACAATTCTGCTCTCTATGTCTGTGAGTCTGTTTCTGTTTTGTAAATGGGTTTATTTGTGCCACATTTTAGATTCCACATATAAGTTATATCATATGGTATTTGTCTTTCTCTTTCTGACTTATGAAGTCCCTCACAGTTTTGATTCCAGAGTCTCGCTTAGTTTTGAGCTTAATCAATATGTAGTGAATAGAAGAATACATTCATGACAAAAATATGCATGTGAATTTGGAAAACCCAGTTTGAGCTTCTGTTTCTCTGTGAAACCTTGAATACTCCTCAGGTTGTGTCTAACAAACATGTAGTCAAAACCATACTGGAAATAAAGGGGGAAGGTGGATGGCGCTGTTAATGGAGGGTTTGTGAACGTCCTCCAACAATATTCAGAGTGGATAAATCCAAATGTATGTGATACTTTAGTATTTGTAATCTGGCAAATGACCTAAGTCCTTTTCTGTTGTTATTGATTGCTCTGTTCTGGTTTTGGCAATTGTTACTGTTCATTTTTCTGTGTGATTTCCTTGGGGGAGAACACAAATTACTAGCATAATGGAATGACTCACTGAGAACCCTGAGAGCAGAACAGCATAGGAAGGCATTGTTGGCAGACAGACACACTCATCTTCTTAGATTTATGTTGACTACAGGGGACCCAGTGGGGTCTGTGCAGAGGTATCTCCCTTGATTTGAGTTCCTTTCAAGAGTTTGGGGACTCCTGGAACAGCTTCCCAGGGAAAGAGGAATCAAATAGTGTGTCTTCAGTCTTTGGAGAAATTCTGCGGGGATGGAGAAAACAACTTGAAGTACAAACCATTTAGGACTGCGTATAGGCTGCACACAGCAAGAGGTGCAGGCCGGGAGGAGCCAGGAGAGAGAAAAGAGAGTTCAGAGAGGTAGGTAGAGAAAAATCGCCAGGCAGATACTTCTGCAACTAGTCCAGTCATTCTAGAAGGTGGCACACTTTTAGGAATAAGGGGCTGTGTCCTGACAGGGACTTAGCCATCTCCAAGTGGGATTTGATGGTTCCAGTATGTATTTGAGAACCTAAAGTAAGTTGAAACTCAAGAGTGTTTTCTAACATGTGCATGGATTTTGTGGTTGTTTACACTGTAAATAATACTTCTTCACTGAGTCTAAAAAATTCATGGTCCCTGAGGATTAAAGAATGTCTTGAAAATATTTGTTTATTTGGAGCCTTTTTTGTACATGGTGGAGGATCAAAGCACTTTGCATATGTGCATATGGGTCCTGGAAGCACATACATAGGAGTTTGAATGCTAGCTCTGCTTTTTGGTAGTTATATAATTTGGGGCAAATATCTTAAATTTCTTAACCTCACTGTGTATAACATTGAAGTTTACAAGTTCCTGTCATTGCTCAGTGGTTAACAAACCTGACCATGAGGATGAAGGTTAAATCCCTGGCCTTGCTCATTGGGTTAAGGATCTGGCATTTGCCCTGAGCTCTGGTGTAGGTCGCAGACTCAGCTCGGATCTGGCATAGCTGTGGCTGTGGTGTAGGTGGGCAGCTATGGCTTGGATTCAACCCCTAGCCTGGGAACTTGCATATGCCGTGGTTGCAGCCCCTAAAAAACAAAAGACCAAATTAATAAATAAAGAAATAAAATAAAGAAGGAAAAACTAAAAAATTAACAATCCTTACACAGGCAAAAATCAAGTGTTTAAAACAACAAATAAAACATAAAGTTTGAATTTATAGTACCTGCATTATAAGATCAAAAAAATAACACACAGACCATGCTTTGTTTAGGAATGGGTACACAGTAAAGGATGATGCTAAAAGAATTGGGGGAAATGTTAGTTATGGGCAGCAAAGCCAGCTTTAAGGTCAGCTTTTCTGGATGAGTATATTTGCCCTTTCCTCTATTGGTTTCGAATTTTTGTTTTGCTCATGGAGATGTTTAATGTTGATACCCACTGAGAACATTTTCAGTGATGATTATGTTGATATGACCCAGATTCACATTGAAATTGCTCTTTAAATGCCATTCATTAATAATTCTTTGATCATCTTTGTGTTTAACAAAATTGATAAAATTGCTTTCACTGTTTCTTTCTAATAAAAGCTTTTTGGTGTTCCTCTGGAGATTTTATTGATAAACTCTCCCTTAAGCATACATCCAAATTAAATGTGAGGACCCGCAGCTAAAAGAAATTGCTTCGAGGCAATGATTCGATAGAATGAAAAATCAATAGCAGTTTCATTAAGGGAGGAAGGATGGTTGAGACATACACCTACCATGCTTTCTTCTTCCTGAAAGAAAAGAAACAGTTGTTGATCATGTCCTTCCTTTTAGATATAATGTTCATATCTTCATAATGTAGTCACTGAATAGTAAGACTGCATGCACCCCTTCAGATCTGCTGGATTTCTTTGAATAGAGCCAGTCTTTACCTTTTTTTTTTTTTGAAAATTTGACACTCATTTAAAACATTGTTTCTTTAATAATACTTGTCATACTGAATTTAACTACAAGTGAGAAATTTATAGCTACCCAATCCTACTGATAAATTTGAATTAGTTAAATTCCACATTTCTTTCTAAGCAAATGCTTTCATTCCTTCTTCTTTCTGCTCTATGCTTGGTGGATAGCTGGATGAGAAGATAGGCAGGTAGATAAAAGGACAGATGGATGGTGGAAGGCAGAAAGGAAGGGAAAAATTAAAGTTCGGCAGAGTGGTACGTGTGCTTCTAGCTCTGTGCTTTCTGGCTCTATGACCCTAGCTACTTACATTCTCTTTGCCTCAGTTGCCTCAGTTTTATCACCTTTGAAAAGGTGAAGTGAAATTATCACTTTCAAATCATAATTATATTACATAATATGTAACTATTGCTATTGACCTTATGACATAACTACTCTTATGAAGATGAAAATGAGTTATGTAAATTGTGATCAGTGTCTGTTGCATGATGGTCACTTTAGAGTTAAGTAATTTGAGTAATATTATTAGTAACATTATTGAAAAAAGATAAAGAGGTAGATAAGGTAAATACAATGATATTTTTAAGATGCCGTTTTATACTAGAACAATTCAAGATGCAAATAATTGCATTGTAGCTAGAAATAACACACAAATGGCTTCTGCATTATTTTAGATGGGATTAGACAGTTGGTGCAATAAAATGCCCCAAACAGAAGAGGATTTTATCTGTAGGGTGGGGTATCATATAGGTGGAGGGAAACCACATCCATGTGAGAGGGTGAGGTACCAGTCTCTTTTAAGACATTTCAGTTTTGAGAAAACATCCATGTGGGGATCAAACAGTGCTCTGAAGTGAGTTAAGAGACTTAAACAGTCTGTCAAATCAAGGTGCAATGATTGGTTTTTTCACAGTGGAGAAATAATCAAAGCACTCAGTCCAAAGACAGAGAGACAACTTTATCGTAATTTACCGTGTGTAAATACAGTGTAAATATGGAGGTAGGGTGTATTTTCTCCTGTGATAGCAGCAGGCAACATGAGTATGGGACAGTTTTTCAGTGACTTTATTATAAAACGCTCTTTCAAACTCTTAAGTGTTTAACTAGCCCAACCAGTCTTCATCATATTTCTCTCAAGACCTGTGAGATTTACTCAGTAATAACTAAGCATAATTGCTAACATTTACTATTTTTTTTTAACAGTCAGGCAATCTATCATTTGCTTTATATGGATTTTTATATTCTTTTGCCTCAAATGAATTATTAGGAGGTTGGTCCTATCAGTCTTTTGGTTTTGTAGACCTGGAGACTGAAGTACAGAGAGATTAAACACTCAGCACAAAGTCACATAGCAAATTAGTGGGAAGCTGAGATTCAAATTCACTTCGATTCCAGAGTCTGGATCCCAAATTAATACTTATATAATAAGTGCTTAATATTTTTAAATGGTTATAATATCTACAGTTAGGTACAGCAAAAAAGAAAAATCTCTTCTCAATGTGACCCTTCATTTCCAAGTTTGTAGGTTTATGTCAAGTGTGTGTACTTGAAGCACATTTTATAATGATTGCAAAAATAACCAAATAGCTTTTTCTCTTCCAGTATAAAAGGAGATAAAGGGGTACTGCTACCTTGCCTAATAATTGTTTAATTGCTTTTTAGGAGTCTAAACATTGCTAACGGAAAGAAGACCAGAGACTTCAGGCTTCTTAATTCTTTTTTAATCTATTTCTAGTTGCCAAGAGAAAAGTACTGGAGAGAAGATTTCAGTGTGCTTGTTAGATATAAGATTCCTCTTACTGTCTGTGTCCTGTAGGGAACTGGGTGAGAAGAATATGTAATAACTTCTGCCCATGATGGGTGAAGGGAATATTCAGGTCTATTGGATGAGATTGAACTCTGTGGCCTTAAAAGGACTTGGTGGCTGCATGCAGACAGGTGTGTTAAAAATGATGATGTTTAGTTAACAAGCACTTTTTCATTTCCTTACAACTATCCCAAGAAGGTATGGTTATCCTTTATTCCAAGTGAGAAAAGCCAGGCATCAAGAAGTTCAGAAATTTGCTCCAAGTCACATAGCTCATGAGCCAACAGAGCTCAGTTTTGAACTTAGATCTCTGGAACTCCTGCCCACTTCTCACCTTCCCATAATGCCTTTCATTGTAGTCCAAGTATGTGATCTAGAAAATGCCTTGTCCCCTTTGCTTCTCACTGGGCATGAAGTGAAACTTCCAGCTGATGCAGTTTTCTTTTCTTTTTCTTGGAGTTTCTTGCCTTCCCTTGCCTATTTTTTTTTTCTTTTTAATTTAAAATGTGGCAGGTGCTCCACTTAGAATTCTTTGAAAGTCTTAGTTTTTGGTCTCTTTAAAAGAAACAAATAGAAAATCTCAAATTGTGACTATGGTTTAAACTAGAAATACAGGTTAGAACCCAAAGAATAGTCTTTATCCTGCATCCAAAAAATAAATGCCCTTCCTCCTTTTTGATTCAGATAGTTCAGCTGTGGAGGAGGTGGCCTCTGGCTATGGCATCTCGCCATGCTGCACACTGCCAGGAGGGATGCAGAAGGCAAATAGCACTTAGTACTTTATGGCATGTAGGAACCTGAATCCTGATGCTGGTGGCCATTAACCATTGGTTTCATTCTTCAGTCATAGCATTACAGTTCTTTGAACAGACCTAAAGGGAGTTCTGCTATACACAGGATTTGATCCCTGGCCTGGGAACTTCCACATGAAGTGGACGTGTCCAAATAATTATAATGGTAATAATAATAATAATAATAATAATAATAATAATAGACCACAGAGTTCCTAACTCCGAACAATAAAATGGATAATTAGAGTTAATACAGTCAGTATTATTATGAGGCTCTAATAATTTGTAGAAATTTCTGGAAAAGTAACATTCAAATCGACACTGGTTGTATCCATCTCATACAGAAGTCAGTGTAGATAAACCATCAGTAACTTTCATGAGGAACATTTTAGAATAGGCTATTCTGATTTTCCCGAATATGAAAGTACCTAATCTCAAATGTTGGAGCACAACTTTTGAATGTACATGAACACTTCAGTTTCGAATGGTAGTATTACCATTCCTCACTTTGTTTCTATTCTATTTCCTCTTAGTCAATGGAAGTACATTTGCACTGCCACAGTGTTTATAGGTATTATTTAGCTTATTGAAATAGCATACCTTATTGTGTTCTTTCATGTGGGAATGGCAGAGGCTAATGGCTGCCTGGTTTAATCTGTGGCCTCCCAAAGTCAGCTCTTGTCTAATTGAGTCAGTGAGTCAGCTTACATTTATTGAGCTCTCAGCTGGGGGTGGAGTGGAACTAGTCATTTTAACCAGAATTGAGCATCTGCTCAGTACTTAAGTAGCATGTGCCTCCAGACTCTGGCTGGCCTAATGGACTTTCTGCTGTGTCTCTGCTATTGAATAGTGATTAGTATACAGACTGGGGCATATTTGGTTTCAGTTCAGTCTGTTCCCACAGATGAGACCCAAGTATGATCACATCGTATAAATTATTTAAGGTGCAACGTCTATATAACCTGAGCCATAAGTAAAAGTTGGCCCTCTGTTCTGTCACCCTGGAGGACTCTCTTTTCCAAAGGAAATAGTCCATCTTGTAAACTGACATTGTTAGAGTCATAAAAATTCAAATGTGCCTTGAGCGAGTTCTTTGCTTTGGCATAGCGTCTCAAGTACAATATCCAAAAGCTTAACGTCCTTCCACTAAAATAGGATGGTTTATAACTGGAGGAAAGAAATTTCTGGAACACTAATTACAGTTCCAAAACAGTGTTACTAGTGGTAGTCTGAAGAAATTTGAATCTGTAAATTCCATTCATTTCCATGGACTCTGAAAAGTTCTTCTTTTTCAATCTGTGAATTTAGTTTGATTATAAATACATTTAGTCATGGATTGTTTGAAAAGTGAAATAGACTACAGAGTTTATTCTCATATAGTGTCTTTAATTTGTATGTGAAGAATTCTGGGTCTACAAACAAAATCCACTTGTAGAAGGTCACACCTTTAGAACTAAAAGCAAAGTCACTTGATTTCTGGAGTAACCTTTCTGTTACATTGTCTCCCACCCACATAATTCTATTTTAGTAAAGAATCAAAGCCCAGGTCTCTTTCATGTTAATTCCTCTACTCTGGTTTCAGCAAGTTGGAAATAAAAAAGTAAAGGGGAACTAAATTCATCTCCCCTTTCCTCTTGTTGAGTCACTTGCTAAATATAGTTGCTACATTCTGTCTGTTCTTATCTTTGCCTGGATAAGACCTGTTCCTTGAGCCTCTTCTTATTGTTTTCTGAATGCATGTAATAAAGACATTGGGGTAAATTCTGATCTACTGGTAGAGTTTATAACTCATACTCCTTGGAGGGAAGGATAGTGATAGAAAATGTCCAGAGCTTTATTATTGTCCTCTGTGGTGGCAAAGGACCAGATCAGGGGAACCTGGTCTCTTTAGCGATTCCAGAAGAGCAATTTTATTTTATTTTATTCTTTTTGTTTTTATGGCCTTACCTGTAGCATATGGAAGTTCCGAGGCCAGGGGTCAAATTGGAGCTGCAGCTGCTGGCCTACACCAGAGCCATGGCAACACTAGATCCGAACTGCATCTGTGACTTACACCTCAGCTTAAAGCAATGCCAGATCCTTAACCCACTGAGCAAGGCCCAGGGGTCAAACATGCATCCTCATAGATATTGTGTTGGGTTCTTAACCCACTAAGTCACAATGGGAACTCCCAGAAGTGTGGTTTTAAATTGGCTACTCCATTTATGAAAATCATCTAGACTCAACCATTGGAGTTTAAAGTGACATTAACATCTTCCGTTTATTAGTACATATACTATACTGGTGTTCTGGCCTGGGCGAATAAAGTAGACCATAGCTCCTTTTAATACTGTGAGGCCCAGGGCAGGAGTACCCAGCATGGTTGGGCTGGCAGGATTGGCATTCTCCCTGTGGACCATTTATACCTCAGGTCTTCCTAGTTAAGCACTCAATTTAGAACTCCTTTAAAAAGTGGCTTTAGTGCTAGTCCTTTAAAGTAATGCTTCCCAAGCCCCAAAGCAAAGCAATTTCCCAAACGATGAATTCCTTAAAAATGCATGTGGTTTAGGACAGCAGTAGTCAATAATTGGCAATTCAATAGCTTTAGTCCTTTTTACTCTCTTGAAACCCTTGACTAAAGATGGTACTCATATAAAACAACCACAAAAGAAATAGCTGCTTGAAACAGTAACACCATGGAGTACATTTTTCCTTCTGCCAAAATGGGTTCTTGATTATTTCCCAGTAGTTAGGGTTAGCTTCCTGCAGAACCAAAGGAGGCAATTTCCTTTGCAGGGTCACCCCTTGGTTTCTTGTCCACACTTCTTTTAATTTGCAGCAGTCTGTTTTTTAGGAGCCTGGCTTGCTTTATTCTGATGACCCAGATCAAATTATGGTAATGATTGTTTACTCTAAGAATGTTTACCTCCCTATAGATTTGTTCTAAATGTGTGGCATCTTAAACCCAGAGAACTACGTCTACAACTGCGACAGACAGGTATGTCTAAATTGAAGTTCAGGAGACATTTTCTTCTGGAGACCCACACTTAACTCCATGTTGGCAGGCCCCCTGGATTTTATTTCCTTTGTAAGTCAGACTATAGGCCAGGTAATCGTACCAAGGTGGGAGGCACACTTTGTTAATGAAAAAGGTAATGTGTTTGGAATTTGTTACTATTGACCGTATGGTCTTCAGGACTGGAGGCAATTTCAGTTAAGCATTTCCTTGATTTTCTAGGTTTTTAAGATTCTGAACATTTTCTTAATTATAGAATTAATTAGCATGTTAATGGAACATAATTAGAAGATGGAATTCATAAAGCCCCTGTTTTTTGCAAACCAGTATTTTCAAAACAGAGTACTGTTGTTTTCGTCAATAGACCAATTGGGCCAAATTGCACCCTGTCCCTAGATTGTGAGAACTCAAATGTCCCTTATCTTTCTGATTAGCTCTGGCTTTGCACAAAAATGACTGTTTTACTTAGAAGCTCCCCAAGCTGTAAATGTAGGTTGGAGAAATTGGAGCCTGGGTTTGCCTTTGTGCTTTTTAGTATGCATTTCTTTTCTTTTTCGTTTTTATTATTTAATCTCAGGTATAATTTCATACTCCTTAGCAAAGGAATAAAAAGCCTGCAGTATTCTTTCATTTCTCCTTCACTGCCTGGCCTCTTGATTCTCAGGTACCTGCCCCTCACCTCTGGTGGACATGAGCAACCAAGTCCAAGGGAACTGTATCCAGCCTCAGCTTTACCTTAATTCTGGAGTTCCTGTTGTGGCTCAGTAGTAACGAGCCTGACTACTATCCGTGAGGATCTGGGTTTGATTCCTGGCCTCACTCAGTGGGTTAAGTATCCAGCGTTGCCATGAGCTGTGGTGTAATTCTTATGCGTCTTTGTTTTCCTTTAGCCAATTATCCTGTTTTATTTTTTACACCTGACCAGACCCAGGACCCTTCCCTGATCTGCATGCTCATCTTTTGGCTACAATGGATTCCAAAGCAAAGCACAGTGGGAAGGTTTTCTAGCCTTTTTAGAACCTGGCACCCCCTCCCTTTCTGACCCAGAGGGGTCTCTCTGTACATGTATCATCTCCCTGACCCTGAGGATGGGGAGTACGTGACCTCTTTGTTCCTTTGTCCAAGCAGAGCTCAGACTCTCTTTTGATCCTATCATTACCGTTGTTTAACAAGTTCATGGAAGACAAGTACCAGTTATTTGCCTTGTGCCTGTTGTTTTTTCTATCTTGAAGTATAGACAGGTGGCTGGTTATAAATATTTGTCCTGGAGCCCACCTATCTCTTGCCTCAGAAAGTGTAAATAAGAGACTAGTTGAAAATGTCTGTCTTGGATCCCATCTACCTCCTGCCTCGACACCATGCAGTTTTATAATATGTCATATAATTA
This sequence comes from Catagonus wagneri, assembly GCA_004024745.2. NCBI lineage: Eukaryota > Metazoa > Chordata > Mammalia > Artiodactyla > Tayassuidae > Catagonus > Catagonus wagneri. The sequence continues at coordinate 15,069,050 of PVHT020000521.1, read as the reverse complement.
CATAAGTTCAGCCCCACCTGATTCTCCTGCGTTCATGACCTTCCTATTCCCTCCTCCCCTTAATGGGGTTCTCTAGGCTAGGAATCTTGCCAATTCCATTTTTCTGGAGGTAGTGGAAAGGAGAAGGGAGGTGTATATGATAAAGCAACATTTTTTTGAAATGGAATATCTACTTCTTTGGCAATGATATAATCTCTAGTTGATAATCTTTTTAGCCTATCAACCAGAAATTGTACCTAAAAAATGTAATAAGCATCCTTATCTCTATATGTTTCCATTTTCAGTTTCTCCAGTGAGCTGGAAATATAGAGATGAGATATACATTCTCTTTGCAATCCTTGATTGGTGAACTCGTTTGCTACATTTAACTTTTAAAGTGGATAACTTGAGAGAATTACAGATTTTCCTAAATTTAACTTTGTAATGCCCTCTTTTCTATGACTGGTATCTATTTTCATCAAGCTAGCTATTGCCTGCCTTTCCATTAAAACGACAAAGCCAAGTTTTTAACCCCCTTATTTGCACAGCAGTGCCCTAAAACACTTCTTTCACCCCAAATGCCCATCCTTTGCGGGTTTATGCAGGTTATGTGCATGTAGACCTGCAGTTGCTAGTTTTCCAATATTATCTTTCATTCAGGTAAAAAAAAAACACGTATCCTAAAATTTACTGTCTTAACCCATTTTAAATATACAGTTCAGTGGAGTTGAGTATATTTAACTCTTTTGCAACAGATCTCCAGAACTTTTTCATTTTGCTCTATACCCACTAAAGAATAATTCCCCATCTTCTTACCTCAGCCCCTGACAGCCTACCACCTTTCTTGTGTGTGTGTGTGTGTGTGTGTGTGTGTGTGTGTGTGTGTATCAAAAGCCTTTTTATTTTTTTCTCTTTTGGCTGCACCTGTGGCATGTAGAAGTTCCAAGGCCAGAGATCAAACCCATGCCACAGCAGCGACCCAGATTCTTTTTTTTTTTTTTAATTTTTATTTTTTTCCATTATAGCTGGTTTACAGTGTTCTGTCAATTTTCTACTGTACAGCAAGGCAACCACCTGTCTTCTTTCAATTTGAATGGTTTTCATTAGTTTAGATAGTTCAACTGAGTGGAATCATACAGTACTTACCTTTTGTGACTAGCTTATTTTGCTTAGTAAAATGTCTGTGAGGTTTACCCATGTTGTAGCATATGACAGAATTTCCTTCCTGGGTAAGGCTGCATATTCCATTCTTTATCCATTCACATCTTCCAGCCCTACCTTGGCTATTGTGCATATTGCTGCTATGAACACATATGCAGATATCTCTTCAAGATCCTGCTTTGAATTCTATTCGATATATATCAAGGAGTGGGATTGCTAGTTCATCTGGTAATTCTATTTTTAAATTTTTGAGGAACTCTTGTATTCTTCTCCACAATAACTGCTCCTTTTTGCATCCCCACCAACAGTGCACAAGAGTTCCAATTTCACCACATTCTTGCCACCATGTGTTATTTTTTGTTTTTCTGATAGTGGCCTTCTTAATGGGTGTGAGCTGATATCACATTGCAGTTTTAATTTGCATTTCTCTCATGATTAGTGATGTTGAGAATTCTTTCATATGCTTGTTAGCCATTCATACATAGTTGTCTTTGAGAACTGTCTATTCAGATCCTTTGCCTGTTTTTAAATCAAGTTATTTGTTTTGTTGTTGAGTTATGCAAGTTTCTTATGTATTCTGGATATTAACTTTTTATCACACTTATGATTTGTAAATATTTTGTGCTATTCTATAGGTTGGTTGCCTTATGACTCTGTTGTTTCCTTTGATGCACAGAGGTTTTTAAGTTTGATGTAGTGACATTTGTCTGTTTTTGTTTTTGATTCCTGCGATTTTGATGCCATATCCAATAAATAATTTTAAAACGTAATGTCCAGAAGCTTTCCTCCTATGCTTTCTTCAAGGAGGTTTATAATTTTAGTGCTTGCATGTGGCTTTTCAATCCATTTTGAATTAATTTTTGTAGGTGGTTTAAGGTAAGGGTCTGACTTCACTTTTTGCATGTGGATATGCGTTTTTTCCAGCACCGTTTTAAAAAATTAATTAATTAAATTATTATTATTAAAGTATAGTTGACTTACAGTGTTTCTTCAAGTTCTGTTGTTTAGCTAAGTCACCCAATAACACATATTTTCCTTTGCTGTACGGTAAGGTCCCATTGCCCATCCATTCCAAATATGAGTTTGGATCCAAAAAAACCCCAAAATTCCCACCCATCCAACTCTCTCTCCTTTCCTGTCTGGGAACCCCAAGCTCTCATTGGCCATGATCTATTTTTTTTAGATAGAATCATCTGTTCCATATTTTATTTTATTTTTTATATTTTTAATGATTTTTATTTTTTTCCATTATAGCTGGTTTACAGTGGTCTGTCCCATATTTTAGATTCCACAAATAAGTGCTTTCATATGGTATATGTCTTTTTTTTCTGGCTTACTTCACTTAGTATGAGAGTCTCTACTTCCATCCATGTTGCTGCAAATGCAAATGGCAGTTTTTTTTTTTTAATGGCTGAGTGATATTCCATTTTATATATACCTTGGCTATTGTGAATAGTGCTACTTTGAATAAAGGAGTGCATTTATCTTTTTCAAGGAAAGTTTTGTCCAGATATATGCCCAGGAGTGGTATTGCTGGGTGATATAGTAGTTCTATATTTAGTTTTCTGAGGTATTTCCATACTGTTTTCCATAGTAGCTGTACCAATTTACATTCCCACCTACAGTGAAGGAGGGTGCCTTTATCCACACATCCCCTCCAGCAGTTCTTATTTGTTGACTTGTTAATGGTGGCCATTCTGACTGGTGTGAAGTGCTATATCACTGTAGTTTTTATTTGCATTTCTCTAATAATCAGTGATGTGGAGCATTTTTTCATGTGCCTGTTGGCCATCCATGTGTCTTCTTTGGAGAAATGTCTATTTATGTCTTTTAATTGGGTTGTTTATTTTTTCACTATTGAATTGCATGAATTGTTTGTATATTTTGAAGATTAGGCCATTGTCCATTGCATCGTTGGCAAAGAAGATTTTCTCCCATTCTATCAGCTGTCTTTTTGTTTCTTTAATGGTTTCCTTTGCTGTGCAAAAGCTTTTGAGTTTAATTAGGTCCCATTGATTTATTTGTGTCTTTATTGTCATTATCCTAGGCGGTGGATCAAACAAGATGCTGTTGTGATTTATGTCAAAGAGCATTCTGCCTATGTTCTCCTCTAGGAGTTTTATAGTGTCTTTTATATTTTGGTCTTTAATCTATTTCGAGTTTATTTTTGTATATGGTTTTGTATATGGTTCTGCTTTCATTCTTTTACATGTAGCTTTCCAGTTTTCTCAGCACCATTTATTGAAGAGACTATCTTTCTTCCACTGTATGTTCTTCCGTACTTTATCACAGGTGGTTGGGCCTATTTCTGGGCTTTCTGTCCTGCTCTGTTGATCTATGTTTTTCTTTTGTGCCAGTATCATATTGTTCTGATGACTATAGCTTTGTAGTATTGTCTAAAGTCAGGAAGCTTAAACCCTCCATTTTCATTTTTCTTTTTCAACATTGCTTCGGCTATGCAGGACCTCTTGTGTTTCCATACAAATTTTAAAATATTCTGCTCTAGTTCTAAGAAGAACGTCTTTGGTAATTGGATAGGGATTTCACTGAATCTGTGGATTGCCTTAGGTAGTATAGTCATTTTGACAATGTTGATTTTTCCACTCTAAATTCATTTTTATCTTTCCATCTGTCTGTGTTGTCTTTGATTGCTTTCATCAACATCTTATAGTTTTCAGAGTATAGGTCTCTTGTTTCTTTAGAGATGGTTATTCCTAGGTATTTTATTCTTTTTGATTTGATTGTAAATGGGATGGTTTCTCTGATTTCTCTTTCTGATCTTTCATTATTAGTATGTAGAAATGCAATTGATTTCTGTGTAATAATTTGTAGCCTGCAACTTTGCCAAATTCATTAATGAGTTCTAACAGTTTTCTGGTGCTGTTTTTTAGGGTTTTCTAGGTAGAGTATCATGTCTTCTGCAAACAGTGATAATTTTATTCTTCTTTTCCAGTTTGGATTCCTTTTATTTCTTTTTCTTTTCTGATTGCTGTGGCTAGAACTTCCAAAAATTTGTTGAATAATAGTGGTGAAAATGGACATCCTTGTCTTGTTCCTGATCTCAGTGGAAATATTTTTAATTTATCACCATTGAGAATGTTAGCTGTGTGTTTTTCATATATGTTTTTTATTATTTTGAGGTAGGTTCTTTCCATCCCCACTCTCTGAAGAGTTTTTACCAGAAACAGGGTTGAATTTTGTCAAAAGCCTTTTCTGCATCTATTGAGATGATCATATAGTTTTTATTCTTCAGTTTTTTGATGTGGTGTATCACATTGATAAATTTGCAGATGTTGAAGAATCCTTGTATCTCTGGGATAAATCCCACTTGATCATGGTTTATAATCCTTTTAATATATATTTGGATTCTGTTTGCTAGTATTTTGTTGAGGATTTTTGCATGTTCATCAGTGATATTGATCTGTAATTTTTTTCTTTTTCATGATATCCTTGTCTGATTTTGGTATCAGGGTGATGGTGGCCTCATAGAATGATTTGATAGTGTTCCTTCCTCTGCTGTTTTTTTTTTTTTAATATAATCCAGTGTGTCTTGACCCTGGATTATATTCAGTCTTATCACATTCATTCTCTCCAAATCAGAAGGGAGGGAAGCAGGAGAGGGAGAAAGGTGCTTTTTATATGATTTTTATTCTAAAGTAAGCCTCAAATGGAGTTTTTTACAACCTTGCATGTAATCATATAATTTTTAATATTTTGAAACACTTGTATGGCACTTTTCTTCACTATAACCCACTGTATCCTATGTTTGGCATTGTCTTAAAACAATTAACAATCATGTGTTAATGAGATTATGTGATTTTACCCCTTGTATACCACAGAGAATATGTATTTAATGGTTGTGGTTTTAAGAGTCATTCTTAATATGAAAAAGTAATCATTTATTTTTCTTTATGTTTTAACAGAATATAGTCATATTTTTACTAAGATTTATATCCCCAGAATTCATAATTGAATTGTTTCTTATTTCAATTTGTTTCTTATTTCAAGATGTTTCTTATTTCAGTTTGAGGAAATCTAATTTTAAAAGACCCATTTAGGAGAAAATCCAAATATTTTTAATAAGAAAGTCATAATGGAGTTCCCTATTGGCTTAACAGTTAAGGACTCAGTGTTGTAACTGCTATAGCTCAGGTTACTGCTGTGGCATGAGTTCCATACCTGGCCTTGGAACTTCTGCATGACATGGGTGTGGCCAAAAAAGATGAAGTCATAAAACAAGTTTATTGGAGTTCCCACTGTGACTCAACAGGTTAAAAACCTGACATAGTGTCTGTGAGGATGTGGTTTGATCCCTGGTCTTGCTCAGTGGGTTAAGGATCCAGTGTTAACAGAAGCTGTGGCATAGGTTGCAGACATGCCTCAGATCTGGCATTTCTGTGGCTGCAGCATAGACCGGCAGCTGCAGTTCCTTTGTGACCCCTAGCCTGGGAACCTCCATTTACTGCAGATTTGGCCATAAAACGAAAAAACAAAAACAAGTTTATTACAGATTTTGAGGAGCCTAACTAAGATATAACTAAGAGCAGATTGATAGAAGAGTCATAAAATATAATACATACAAAACAGAAAAATAGGTTATGAAAAAAAAATCACACCTCTTTTTTTCCCTTTATTTTAATCATAAAAAATCATGGAAATTGTTGTATGAGTGAGCTAAAAAATATTACCAAAGTATTAGTTACTAGAGAAACAGAATGAAATTTGGAGATAAGATTTATCATCTTCTCACTTTAATTTGTACTCCTGCTGTACTGTAAATGTAATAACCATCAACATGAAAAATGTAACAGATTGATAATACCACTGAGTTTTAATTAAACTGCTGAAATGAAGAGGACCCAGATGGATAACTGGGAAATGTAGTTATCCTTTATGAAATGTGCTGGATTGCCTGTTTGTTCTGTTTCTTATAAATTAATGCTCTGCCAAAAACAGTGCCCCATCAGAAGATTTACTAAAAATTAATCATTTCAGTTTATAAAACAGATGGCTGCTTTGGTTTATTCATTTTGGGTTTGAAACACTTATCACTGTAAATCAGCAGTTGTTCACTTTCCTGATCCTTTCCTGATCTGAATTCCCATTTCTGCGGCTTTCCGTAGAAGTAGATCAATAGTACTAAAGTATGTACATCTTGTTTCTCTACAGAGTCATTGGTCTAATCTATGTGTTTCAGAATGTCAGGTGCTTGCATCTGATTTCTAGTAGGTTTTATATTCTACGGATTCACAATTTAAAAAAGAAAAAGAAATGGCACCTGAAGAAGCCACTCAGTTGGAAAGTTTTCATCACTCCTTTAGAAAACAGCAACAATGGACATCAGTTCAGCTAAGACATGAAGAACTGCTGTTTTTCTTGGCTTGATGTAAGGATAACTTGGCTACTTGGAATCTGGGATATGGTTGCTGTTGTCTACAGGGCCGACTGCTGACCTGTTTGTGTAACAGGGTACTAGGTCTCCCCTGTGGGAGAGTTGCACGCCACGAAATGGTTGTAAACATGTGCAAATTTCCAGGTTCTGACTCCCTCCTATCCTGTGACCACCTGAAGATGACCTTTATCTAGCAGCAGAACTGGGCTTAAATGTTGAATGAGAAACAACATTTTCATGACAGCTACAGAGAAATGAGACAGATGACTTTTATCACAGAGCAATTCTGTTTGTTTTTAATCCTAGGGTTAACCCTTTATGGTATTGAAGTTTCTCTATTTGCCAGGGGCATGAAAATCCAGTATTTGTTTGGTGGTGCCCTTTATGGCTGGCACTGTGAAGACAATATCTATAAGGAGGACATCTTAGAGGAAAGTAACTCTGAGATGTGCTCATCCTCTCAAAGCACCTGTAACCTAAACGGAGAGATGGCACAACAAATAGGAAGTGATACATTATTATATGGTTTAACCCACCTGGATACTGTAAGATTTCAAGGGCAGGCAGGATCAGTATGAATTGCATATAAAAATAGGGCAAAACTGGAACATTAGGTTGTAATGGATGAGTGGGATTTGGAAATGCAAGAGGAGAGGAGTTTAGGTAATGAGATTAGCATAATCAGAGACCTGGGGGAGAATGACTGTGACATGATGGAATATTAAGTATTTGAAGAGAATGGTTCATCTTAAGAAATAGCAGCAGATAAGGATGACTGGATAAGGGACAACCAGACAGTGGAGGGACTTCAAAGCTAAGTGGCAGAGGTTTGATATTTTATGACAGGTAACACAGAACCACTGTCGATTCCTGAACCTGGAAGTTAACTGAAAGGACAGTGGTGGGAAGAAGCATCTGGAAGTAGTACCCAGCGAGAAAACAACTGCAGTCATCCAGGCTGATAGAATTATTTCAGGGATGAATAATGATTAATTATTTGAAAGAAAAGGAAGAATATATTTATACTAGAAAATGATGCAGCCAAGATGCTAATGTGGTCTTTGTATAGACCAGCATCTGTGTCTGCTCAGGAGGGCTACCCAGCCTTTGTTGGCTGACACCTCATGCCACTTAAATCCTGCTCAAACTGGTTTAGTATATTACTGCATTCGCCAGGGTGCAGTAATTTACATAGTGATGGATATTTAACTCAATGTGGGCCAATAAGAATGCTTTCCCAGATTTATTTTTTTCTTGATTGTTTTAGTTAGGAAAAGTCCTATTTTCCCTCTGGCCATAAAGTCACAAAGATATAAGAGCAGATCTGTCTGCCACTATTGTTACAGCTTCATAGGAGAGCAAACCTCTGAGTGATGCCCACATGAAAAAGGTGTAGTAAGAAGATCAATGACTAAGGGTGGGTGGGACATATAAGTATGTATGTACTGTGTGTATGTATAAGTATATATGCACATGTACATGCATACATTAGTACAACCCTAGGAATATATGCCTTACTAGCCACGTTTTGCAGATGAGGAAATCCTTGCTCAGAAAACCTGGCAATTTGTTCAAGGTTAAATAGTTTCTTATATGGTAGATTGAGAATTGAAGCTTAAGTTTGGTTCCTAACCATCACACTCTTCTCTTTCTGAGACTGCCTCTCAGGGTGGTGGAGGGTCATGTGTGAACTAAATGCTAATAATATAAATTGCATTTTCCTGGTCTTTCTCTTATACTTTGAAGGTGTATTCTCAGCAAACATAGCCATTAGCTCTGCTCTGTGCTGTGGGAAGGTGATATTTTCCTCTCCAGAGCTACATGATTCTTAGTGGAAGGAACATGGAAAGCTTTCCTCTGTAGAAAAAGTGTCACAAAGTGCGTTTAGTCAAACACCAGCCAATAAAAATCTATATCATTCATATTCTATAAAATATTTCATGTTGATGAAAAAACGTAGATGGCAACAATGCCCAAAACCAAAAGCAGTAAAATTAAACTAAGACTAGATTTTAATGTATAACATTTATAGTACAGAGGCATATTTAGTTAAAAGGTTTTACTAGATGAGAGATACAGCAGTGGAGTTTTCAAATGACATTTTAGACACTTTTCAAATATTTAATGTAGACAGTAATAATTCTTATTTTTTCAATTACATTTAATGTAGACTTCCTGGGTCTAACATTAAAAAAAAATTTAATGTAGAAAGTACTGGTTTTGATATTTATTTCAATTACTTTTGTGATTTTTTCTTCATATTGTTATGTCTCATTATGTCTCTTGGGTATAATTTTCCAAAGCCCTGCCACCAGAAATAATGCACTTATTAGTGATAATTTACCTGAATCCTTAACTCATTAATCCATTTTTAGCTCATTATGGAGATCAAAGAGTAAGATGGAAAGAGCAAAGTTTGGAAGAAAATTATTTTCCTAAAGAAACTTACTACAGTTTGGAAGAAATATAAAATGGATAGTTGGATATGTGAATGGATCATAAAATTGATTTTTTAAGGTGGAAATAATTGAGTCAGGCTTGAAGATATGGAAACAGTATAGGTACAATGTGAATTCTTAGATTTGGGTGAATAATAAAGTGATAAGGATATAAGAAGGACCAGTGGTTTCCCCTTCTGGCCACCAGGGGGTGGTAATGTCCCAGATAACTTTGGAGGGCCCAAAAGGCAAGAGGGCTGACTGGGGTGTAGATAAAGCAGTTGATATTTGTAAATCTGGTTTATATTCCTCAGAGAATATCTTAATATCAGATTTTATTGAAGGGATAATTACTTCATTTATAGATGGCCTGTTTTCTTTTTTCCCCTTTCTATTCAGTGATTGACTATTTCATTGAAAGAAAAAAAATATATTCTTAAGTAGTTTGGACTCAGAAAAGGAAAGGTAAACTTGGATCAATTGTGATTACTACCTAGTGTCTGTCATAGAAAACATCAATTTGTGAAGAGACTCCTGGATTTTGTATTGTTGATACCTTTTAATTATGTTCCTCTCATTTCTGTAATCAATATCTTTCTCTCTTACTCTTTTTCCCTGACTCCTACCCATCACTCAACATTATCATACAAATGAAATGCCTACTCTTTTTTCACATTCTAATGCTGAATTGTATTAACCTGATTGGTAGTAGACCTAACTGAAATTTTAAACCATTCATAATCTCTTCTATTGACCTCAAGTAGCAAGTAAATAAGTAACAAGTATAAAACTACATGGATCTTCCAAATCCATAGCTATTTAGGCTATGCTGTTAACTGAGATTCCCAAACTAGAAGGCTATCAATTTCCTCTCTTTGGAGATACATCAGTTCACAAACTCAGTTTGTCAGTCAACCTTTCTCTACAAGCCCTGTTCACGCAAAAGTCTAATTAAATTAGGGGCTATTAAATCCACAAATTAGCATACAAAGTTAGAAAAAATCAATATCTTACTGGTTCCAAAATCTTTTATTTAGCTCCTCTTGATTTTTTTTCAGGAACTTTGGTAGTAAAAAATTTGATTTAAAGCTTTCCAAAAATTGGTGATCAATAATTGTTTTCTAGTCACTGGGAAATTAAATTAACCTCCATACTTACTGCAGTGCTACATAGCCTTATTGAACTCTCTTCTAATCACCACATTATTCTTGGCTGAAAACACATTAGCTATAAAAATTCATGAAATGAGAAACATAACATTATAAAGGCTTTGTTTAGGTATAGTAGTTAATGGATTGTGCAGGACTCCAGAACACTCTCTCATTTCCAGTAAAAATAAATTTATATCTTCCATTGTTTTACACTTAAACATGAATAACTTCACTGCTTTATCTTTGTATAAACAAATTATTGCCAAATGAATCTGCAGACCCACAGAATTTTTGTCTGGCAGGATGTAGGATTCTCAACATCTTCTGTAGATGAAGATAGACACAGTAATATATGAACCAGGGGAAATTCATTGTTAATAAAAAGAGATTTTTGCTCAGCATTAACTTCAGAAAATGAAAGTAGTATAGCAAAAAAGAAATTAGCTATACCCAAGCCGCTTTAGTATTTTAAAATACAATTTCCCTTTTTTTTTGTCTGGGTGCGTGTTAAATTCTAATCATTTTAAAATAAAAATTTCTACCAATTCATTCTCTAAAAATGCTAAATTGTTTGTATTTTGATTTTTATCCTTAGATCCCATAGAAATGTTAGCTAGTGAATAGACAGGCTAATATTTATAATTCATTATTTCTAGAGCGTTCAGCAAACTTGAAAAGTTAAGCTGAATGTAAAAGATGTTTATATTCTTTCATGATAAAACTGCAGTATTTATGCAGAATCTGATTGTGAGACTAGTCTTATGGATCCGAAGTCAATTAGGGGTTCATTTTCAGACTTAAAAGCACCCAAAGATTTTAAGAAACAATTCTGATATAAAACTGCCTTCTTTCTATGTTCTAACTTAAGCTAATGTTTGTGTTTATGCACAGTTCTACTCCTCCTCCTTTGGAGCATTTCTTGAGAGGCTTTGGGTCACACAGACCTTCTCAAATTACCTCCTAGTGCTGGGGAACATTACTATGCTTTTCTGGGCCTTGACATTTTCATCTGCGTGTTGGGGGTCCTTAAATCTGTATCATGTCATCACAGTGAGGATTTGATGAGAGTCTGTGGACAGCATTTAGTGAATACTAGCAGCAGTGTTATTAAACTATTTTTATTGTCATTTTAATTCTCTTTAACGTTGGACATAGAGCTAGATGGACTATATTAAATATATCCTAGAGCCGACCAGTCACTAGCAGCTTTAAACCACTTGTATATCAAGAGAGTAGATGTACTTTTTAAATACATTCTAATTAATTAATTAATTATTTTTTAAAAAAAAATTATTGGAGTTGATTTACCATGTTCTGTCAGTTTCAGCTATAAATCAAAGTGACCCAGTTCTTTTTCTCACGTTATCGTCTATCATGTTCTATCCCAAGAGACTGGCTATAGTTCCCTGTGCTATGTGGCACTTTAAAATTTTTTTTTAATTTTTAATTCATTTTTAAAAATTTATGGCACCTGAGGCATATGGAAGTTCCCAGGCCAGGGATTGAATCTAAGCCCCAACTGTGACCTACGACATAGCTAAGGCAATGGCACATCCTTTAACTTGTTGCTCCAGGTCAGGACAGAACCCTTGCCTCTGCAGTGACCTAAGCTGCTATAGTTGGATTCCTAACCCACTGTGCCACAGAGGGATATGATTATCAAAGGATACAGGTTGGGAGTTCCCTTTGTGGCTCAGCAATAGCAAACCCGACTAATATCTATGAGGACATGGGTTCCATTCCTGGCCTTGCTCAGTGGGTTAAGGATCTGGCATTGCTGTGAGCTGTGGTGTAGGTCAGCAGCTGCAACTCCGATTCGACCCCTAGCCTGAGAACTTCCATATGCCCCAGGTGCGGCACGTAAAAAACAAAAAACAAAAAAAACGGTACTAGTTGTGGGAGGTTGGGGTGGACTGGGGTTTGGGATTGGCATAGGCACTCTGAGGTATATGGGCTGACTGGCCAATGGGGACCTGCTATACAGCACAGGGAACTCTACCCAGTATTCTGTGATCATCTATGTGAGAAAAGATTCTGAAAGAGAATGGATGTTTACATGTATAATTGAATCACTTTGTCATACAGCAGAAATTATCACAACCTTGTCAATCAACTATACTTCAATAAAATATTAAAAAAAAGAAAAAAAAGAGAATGAAGGAAGATGAAGGGCTTAGATCGGTTCAAGTTTATCCTTCAGTGGGAAAAGGCAATCTGAGGTATGTTCTTTTCCTACATTTAAAACACTTAAACTTTAATTTTAATCCCACACACTTCTCAAATACAATACTTCTCATTTTTCCATATTTA
>PVHT020000521.1:14948073-15051327 GCA_004024745.2 Catagonus wagneri | reverse complement strand
TTCCTTCCTTCCTTCCTTCCTTCCTTCCTTCCTTTCTTCCTTTCTTATTTATTTATTCATTTATGGCTGCACCTGTGGTATATAGAATTTCCCAGGCTAGGGGTTGAATCAAAGCTACAGCTGCTAGCCAGTGACAGCCACAGCAATGCCAGATCCAAGCCGCATCTGCAATCTACACCACAGCTCATGGCGACATAGGATCCTTAACCCACTGAGTGAGACCAGGGATTGAACCCGCATCCTCATGGATTCTAGTCGGGTGCGTTAGTGCTGAGCCACGATGGGAACTCCCAGTAGTATGGTTTTCTAATATCATTCTTGCCAAATTGGATCTTCCCTGTTACCATGAATGTGATGGACACAGCCTTATCACCAGCTATTGCTTGAGCCTGTCTGTTGCAGTGAGTTGGTCAGTTCATCTCTGTCTCTTCCATGATGCCTTCCTTTCTCTCTAACCAATAACAATGGTATATATATATATATATATATATGTATTTTTTTTTGTCTTTTTGCCTTTTCTAGGGCCGCACTCACGGCATATGGAGGTTCCCAGGCTAGGGGTCTAATCGGAGCTGTAGCCGCTGGCCTTCGCCATAGCCACAGCAACGTGGGATCCAAGCCACATCTGCAACCTTCACCACAGCTCACAGCAACACCGGATCCTTAACCCACTAAACAAGGCCAGGGATCGAACCTGCTACCTCATGGTTCCTAGTTGGATTCGTTAACCACTGAGGCACGATGGGAACTCCCAATGGTATCTTTTCCGAACGATCGTAGCACATTCTTTCTCTAGGATGACTCTCATTGTTGTGTTGTAGATACATCTCACCGTTTCATATCTGGATGGTTTGCTCCTTTCACGTTTCACAGATACAAATTCTGCCCCTAATTCTGTTCAGCCATGTTGTGAATGTGCAGCATTTATGAGAGGGATCTCCAGGCAAGGGAATTTAAATCATTTAGTACTTTCTCCCCTCTGCCCCGCACCCACTGTCACTGCTATCTCATTGCAGAGGACTCAGGGGTGACCCAGAGCTTTTTGTGTGTGTGTGTGTAAAAAGGGATGCACATATTAATGTATGTAACTACTATCCTAGCCAGGAAATTCTTCCTTGTTCATAATACGTGGGGATCTGAAAAACTAACTCTCAAACAGGTTATTTTTAAGATAACCTTTTTTTTTTGGCCCGGCGCATGGGATGTGGAAATTCCTGAGCCAGGGATCAAGCCAACAGCACAGGAGCTCCTGCTGTGGTGCAATGGGATCAGCGATATCTCCAGAGTGTCCAGATGTAGGTTTGACCCCACCTAGCACAGTTGGTTAAGGATCTGGCATTGCCACAACTGTGGCATAGGTTGCAACTGTGGCTTGGATGTAATCTTTGGCCCCAGAATGTCATATGTGCCAGGGTGGCCAAAAAAGAAAGAAAGAAACATACAAAAAAACCCCTCGCCATAGCAGAGACAAGGCTTGATCCTTTACCTACTGAGCCACAAGGGAACTCTTTGCATAATCTTAGTGTTTGTGATTATATGCAGCCAAGAGAAACTCTTTCTTCCACCAGAGTAAGTATTGGATGCTTTCTTATTTTCTATTTATTGTTGTGTTTTCAGCTATTACCATATTAGAAGGCAAAACTGAAGAGATGAGAGCTGGCACAGACAGGGGCAGTTAGAAATATTTGGTTAGTTGAGATAGCTGAAGAATTATTAACATTACTTTTCTGCTCATGGTATGTGATCTCTGATGTATTAAATATTTCATGTTTAAAAAAAAGGTTCTTAAGCACACAGGTAAGGAATTACCTTTCAAATGATTTTCCAGCTTTGTCAGAATGCTTCCATAAACAATGCTACCTTTTATTACAAAGAAAAACACATCAAATGTCAGTTAGTAGCTGAGTCTCTCTTTAACAGACTGTGAGATTTGACTTCCTGGAGGAGAGACAGGTCAACTCTAAGGTTCTGTGATAACAGCCTTGATCAGAGATTATCCAATGTGCAGGTTATTTTGAATTCTGTCTTTCATTCGTTTGCCTTGTCCCTGGTCGTTTCCTTGAGAAGAAGCTCACCAATTAGATGAAGGAACAAAATAAGGGAAATCTTACTTTGGCTATTGACTCTAAGTTGCATGTCCATCTGCATTAGACTGTATCATCAGACTGAACTTCCGTAATCTGTTCATTTCTAGAAATCATGTGGGGTTTCTGTAGATCGCGTTTTCCATGATCGTGGCTCTGCATGGAATAACGGACACCTTTTTCTCTGTCATTTTTTACTGTCTTGGAAACTTGACAACCCCCTTTAGACCATTCTCAAATATGTCTCTCCCTGCCGTGTCCCCACATGCCTGGGGATGTCCTGCAGGTATTTCACAATGAAGTACCACCAATGGACTCTGTCATCTCTGCCCCACCCCCGACAGTCCTGCCTTTGTCTGTGAATGATGACACTCTCAGCTCTCTGTTGATATGAATATCTTCCTCTTCCTGGTAAACAAAGTCTTACCAGCATTGTAATAAAATCCAAGAAAGCACAGATAGCAACTAGCAGAGCTCCATAATCATAATTTTATTAGGGAGGGTGGTTGGATAGGGTAGATGGGTTTTTGAGTTCAAGTATTTCAGGTAGAGTAGCCACCAACATTGTCATTGCTCCTTGATGGTCAGAAAAAAGAACTATCCCAATTTCAACCTAAATCATAAATCAGCTTTTCTCTGTCATTACAAAGCAGGTGACTCATTATTGAGATTTTTTTAAAAAAGTATCTAATACCTTTCAAATAATGAGAGGCCAGAAAAGAGTACTTCTAATGAACACATCGAAATCACATTAACTAAATATAGTTCAGTGGATTATGATATGGAAATAACTTTGGGATTTAGATTATTCTTTTTCTGATTAACTGTTTTTTTTCTTTTTTTTTTCTTTTTAGGGCTATACTCAGCATATGGAAGTTCCCAGGCTAGGGGTCGATTTGGAGCTGCAACTGCCGACCTATGCCACAGCCACGGCAACACAGGATCTGAGCCTCATAGGCAATCTGCAGCATAGCTCACGGCAACTCTGGATCCTTAACCACTGAGCAAGGCCAGGGATCAAACCTGCATCCTGACTGTGTTAGGTTCTTAACTCACTGAGCCGCAAGAGGAACTCCAGATTAATAATTTTAATGAGATTTTCCTGCACTTTAATATGAGTAAAGTACTGTAGCTCCCTTTTCCCACTTTTCAAGAGAACAGAAATGAACTGAGAGATATAGTCTGGGCAGAAAACTTTCCTCTATGTGAGTCTTGTTTCCTTGTAAGTTATTGAATCTCCTTCCCTAGAAATACTTGAGATGATTGAAGTACAGGCTTGTTCAGTGGCAGAGGACTAATTGTTAGAGGGGTTTTGCATCTGAGAAAGACAGTAAATCGCCTGAGACCCAAATCCGTTTTAATATTTTTATTCTTTGTGAATTACTATGTCAAATGCATGATTTACTGGCACCTTAAAGAGGTTTTCAAAGAACTTAAAATTCAGGAGTTTCTGTTGTGATGCTGTGGAAACCAATCTGACTAGTATCCATGAGGATGCGGGTTTGATCCCTGGCCTTGCTCCATGGGTTGGGAATCTGGCGTTGCTGTGAGCTGTGGTGTAGGTCGTGGATGTGGATTGGATCTTGAGTTGCTTGCTATAGCTGTGGTGTAGACTGCATCTGTAGCTCTGATTTGACCCCTAGCCTGGGAACTTCCATATGCTGCGAGTGCGGCCCTAAAAAAAAAAAAGCACTAAAATTCTTCATGTATTTTATGTTGAGTTGTTGAATATGTTCTCCATAATCAAATACTTTGAAGACTTTGAACCCATTTCACCTTTGACCTTGACCAGTCTATGAAGTCTGACTCTACATATACCCTTGTAGAACATCACAGTAGTGGGTTACCCTCTCCCTTGTGTGTATCTGAAATTTGCTATTAGTGGAAATAAAAAATTTATAAGCCACTTAGAATTACAGTTTCATATGGATTCTTCCAAAGCAAATGTTTATAGTAAGTTATAACTTTAGCCAAATAACTTCAGATAAATCACATTTCATTTGGTCAAAGTTATACATTCCTCAGGAAAAAAAAATAAAGACCAAGATAAATTAATACGAGCTATTGTGTGGGTAACATGGCAAGAGACTTTATTTATTACTGATCCAATAAAATGTGGCATAACGTTACAAAAAATAATGTGGAGAAAAAAGAATAGTGCTATAAACATGAGTAAAAATCTTTCACTGATAGTTCATAACTTGTACATTGAGAATAGAGGAATGGACAGTTGAAGGCCCTGTGCAGGGATAAAAATTCACTCTTTGATTCATTTTGTAGGAAAGACAAACTTCTTTGTTAGACTTAAAGTCTCAAATCCCTCCTTTAAAGACCTTAATGCTTAATCCGATTACTGGTTTCAAAGAACACATTAAGGTATTGTAAAGAACACCTCTTTTAAGCTTTGGAAACATCTCTTCATACTGGGTTCCAATATTTACTGGCCAAGTAATAAGAGACTCAAACAGAGAATCATTAGAATTGTATGTCCTTATCCTGAAGCTTTTCTTGTACATATAGAGATTATTTCTAGAGTTAGTTTCTTGTTAGACCATTTATATACAAATGTGTGCAAGTCATTTGAGAGGGAGCATGTGGGTCAGGTTTAACTAGAGCACCACAGTGGGAAGAGAAGTGACCCCAGAGCCACTCCCATTTTGATGCATTAGCCACACATCACTTTTCCTCATAAATTAATCTTATCCATCCTAAGCCATAAATCAGCATCTATTCTGAAAGCACCAGTAACTCCTAAGCCTTAAAGAGATTTTTGCGTTTTTCTCTGAGAATTTCATGGCTGTTATCTTATTTGTTACCCCCTCGCTTGTCTAGGGTCCTGAGGGTTGTCAAAATTGTCGACTTTTTGCCAGAGCTGGAATGGAAGAGATATCCAATATTTGTTTAGTGGTACATGTGTCAGAAATACAGCCTCACCCAGTCATCTAAATAGGCATAGGCTTCAGGAGTTTATTCCAGAGATGTCTTCCAGGGAGTGAGAGAGTTAGGTGGTCTGTCTAGTTATTCACTCCAAAATTGCCTATTGGGTTATTTATTGACACTGCTAAGTGCTGGGGAAATGGGCATGATCCCTGCAGTCACTGAGTCTGCGGTGTAAGAACGAGAAGAATACTTATTCATTATGAAGTTTTTCATTTTCAGAGTATAGTTGATTTACAGTGTTGTGTCAATTTCTGTTGCCCAGCAAAATGACCCAGTCATACATATATATATATTCTTTTTCTCATATTATCTTTCATCATGGTCTGTCCCAAGAGATTGGATATAGTTCCCTGTGCTATGCAGAAGGACCTCATTGCTCTACTCTAAATGTAATAGTTTGCATCTACTAACCCCAAACTCCCAGTCCATCCCACTTCCCCCTCGCCTTGGCAACCACAAGTCTGTTCTCTATGTCTGTGAGTCTGTTTCTGTTTTGTAGATAGGTTCATTTGTGCCATATTTTAGATTCATTATGAAGTCTTGATTGTGAAACATGCTCCAAAAGAAAAATATGGGCTACTCTTGGAGATAAGAAGGCATAAGGGTTCTAATATGGTGTGAGAATCAGGAAGCCTCCCTGAAGAAGTTGTGTTTAAACCAAGATTAAAAGAAACCCATCAAAAGTTAGCCAGGTGAAAAATGGTAATGTGTTTCACAAATGTTTCTTGGTCTACTCATCTCCTGGTGATTTTCCTCTCCATTTGAAATTTTGACCAGTTACTGTCTCTGCCTCGTTTTTAAGACGTCACGTAAAAAACTCTCCTACTCTTTGTCTTACATTTTTTTCTCTTGCCTCTTCTGACAGACTGGAAAGGAATGCATGTCAGGGTTATCAGCCTTTAGCCTACAATCTCCAGATGTTTTGGTTTGATTGAGCATTTGCATATGGTTATCTATGGTCATTTCTCTGTGTATCTGAACAGGCTCCAGAGCGAAACCATGTTTGCTTTTTATCGAGACTATAATCTTGCTTTCTTAGTTGTTATTCTCCCTCATGTCCACACATTTCTATTGACTTTTATCAGAGGGGCCCTAAGAGACACTGATATAGAGAAAGGGAAGTAACACCGATGATGTAGAAACGAGGACCACCCACAGATGAACCTGAGTCTTAACTTGGGGAGCTCTGCCCTCTTTTGAAACCAAAGACTTAGCAACAGAACTGTGTGCAACTTAAGGTGATTTTCAAATTGCTGGACTATATTGGGTCACCTTGGTGGAACTGATGTGTAAGTGGAAATTTAGAGAACTATTGTTTGCTCTGATCTTTAACTAAGTTTCAGCTTGTAACAGCCAATTGTTGTAACTTAATTTAGAAAACCACTGAGCTAAATGAGCCTCACTCCAGAAGGGAATTGGATTTGATATGACAAACATAATCTACTCTGTGCGGATTCTTCCTAGGTGGTAATAATAGCTTCCTATGCTCCTTGAAAAGGAGACTCTCAGAGAAACAGATATGCCATATCAGGAAATCCAGTCACAGAATCAGTCATCAGAGTTCCTATAAAGCTCTAGTTTTCTTAGCATTTTGGGGAGCATCAAGTAGTTTTAGGATATGGTGGTTTTTCTTTTTAATAATCACATGTTTAAGATTTTAAATTCTATAGAAATTTATTTGAGTGTTGTATTTGAAGGATGTGAATATAAAAGTAGGACAAAAGCAAGGGCACTGCATCCATAGGAGGAAGCAGAAAAAGAAGAATATAAAATCTGTTTGCTTTCTTGAACATAAAAAAGTTAAGGTTCTTACTCTTGGGCAGTAGAAATTTAATAAAAAAAAATCAGGCATGGACTAAGATTAAATTTACCCTAAATTCTTGAAATAAGTACAGAGGCTAGCTGCGTGAATTCTGAAATAAACCTTTGATCTCAAAGGAACTTTGCAAAACAGATCTGACTGGTTTGTAACTTCATGTCAGCAAAATTCATTCTTGAGCATCATACATGCCAGTTTGGCCCTGAGTGGGAATGGAACTTACAGTGGCTGAAATGGAGAATGTGTCTGCATGATTTGCAAATTGGAAAGAGATCTCTTGGCTCTTTGTACCTGGAAACATTGCACGTTTGCCTATTGGTCTTACTAATAGCAGTCCACCTTGCTGTTTTATCAGGCAAAGTGTCCTCCCATGGTGAGTTTACCGTAAGGGTTCTATGAGGCTCACTTAGTAGCCATTTAGGTTTGAGCCCAGCCAACATCAACTGCCCCTTACTCTGTTCCCAGTATCTCAGGTTCCCACTGGCTTTCTAAGACTATATTCGGGAAAGGAGCATGTGAGTTAGTCTGGCCTATAGGCCAATGAACATATGTTGCTTTATTTGGTGATTCCCAGAGCCTGGGCTGGTGTTACCACAAAGAGGTGTGATTTTGCAATCAGGAATTGATTCTGAGAGGACAGTGGCTCTTGGCAGCCATCTTGCTCCCATGCACAGCTAATATGGAGAAGAGCAGAGGTGAGAGATGGAGGGGAAAAAAGTCCTGATGCTACTTGGTGAGACCAGTCCTGCTGTGGCAGCTGCTGGCTTTTCAGTTACACAAGCCAATGTAATCTATTTTGCCTTACCTGGTTCAAGGGTCATTACTATTAATATTTCCCTTTTGAAACCTAAGAAGAATCCTGATAAGTAGTTTTATTGGTCTGGCTAAAGAATTTCATTTTATTTGTTATTATATTGCAAAGAACCTCCTGTGTCTTGTGTTTTGTACCTGGGTTGAAACATTCTGCATCTGAGTTAATTCAGGCTTGCTGGGTTTCAGTACTTCACGTGATCCCGTATCTTATTGCTTTGTGGATAAAGTGTGAAAAACTTGAGCTGAGTAATAGTCCAGAGCTAGAAGAGTTCTTGACTCACTGAAAGGCTCTACCTGAACTCTGAGAAGTAAAGCTGCAATATTAGCCAATACTAGTTGTTAACAATGTGCCTTAGAGCTGTCAGTAGTTTCCATCTGGTCAGTATTTTTCTCAGCACCTTAAAGTTAGTCATTATTTGACATATGTATTATACACAAAGCTGAAAGTGATGATGAATATTTTGCCTCTAAATTAGGATATGCAAAGGGCTTTAATAGCTAGAGTAATTATTTTATGTAACAGAATGAAATTTCGCAGAGTCCTAATTTTTTACAGTGGCACACAGTGTTAAGATTTGTCAAGCCTATTTCCTTATTAATTACAGCATTTTTAATGCATTTAGGAAAACAAATGAATACTTCTTTACATCTGAATTAATTCACTTTACGGAAACAAGTTCAAACATAGCAGTCATGAACTAGGAGATTGAAGAAAGGATAGTTCAGAATTTATCAAAATGCAAATGCCAGAAGCTCCATTTTTTTTTTAAACTTAAAAGCAAAAGTAGCTTTCAGTACTTCTCTAAGTACTATCTAGAGTTGTGTCTGTCACATAAGCTGCAGACTGCACAAGCACAGGAGAAAGGAGGCGTGTGGTTTATCAGCGGTACTGTGAAAATAATTCAGTGGGTTTGAGTTGACTGCAAGAACAATATGATTTAACAACCTGGTGTACAGGCCAAAATAGTTAATTTGCACACATTGATTCAGGCAGACACAGTTCTGTTCAGAAGGGAGGTACAAGTCACCTTTCTTTCTCGGATGGTTATTCCCCATCTGAGGAATCAGGTGGTTGTTTTTGGCTTTGAGGGGCATTGACAGGCATGCAGAACTCAGAGGAAAGGGACTACAAGGGACAGAGGATCTGTCACCATTCTGAGGAAATTGGAGAGATTTGCCTTAAAGGAATGAAGACTGGGGATGAATAGAACTGTCCTTAAATATTTGAATGGTATTTATGTGGGAGAGGGTGTCAGTTTCTTCTGGGCAGCCTTGGAGAGCAAAGCTTGGACTGAGATCTTAGAGACAGGTTTTCTAGCAGTTTTACAGTCAGAACTGCCCCAAAATGGGCTGAATTTCCTCCAGAATGGGTTTCAGACAGACACACCTCAGAGAGGGTAGCAGTGCTGGTGGAAGTGGCAGAGGGGAGGGGCAGCATTCTTGACTTTTAGGATTTTCTTCATCCTGGGATTCTGGCAGTTTCTTTTCAAAAGTGGAATTGGTTTCCAGTGGTATCGGTGGCAGAGCTGCCAGGAAACCTGAGGGTAGAGAGCCTGTGCTAGGGGTCCTCAGCCCATATGAGAGGCAGGAGCTCTTTTCATATCCTACAGTTTCAATGCATTTGTTTTAGTCCTTATGACTTCATCATTTCCTGCTTCCTTGTCTGATGATCCAGCTTTCCTCCCAGACTTAACGGTCATGTAGGGAAGTAGAAATTGAAACAGGTAAGCTCATGCTCTTTCCATAGAACAGCAACTCAGCATCTTTTCACTCCAATTTACAGCATTTGTCCAAGTGAATTACTGAACTGCGCCCTGATGTCCTGTCTCTTCTTGTCATGGAACTTCTCATTCTCTGAGTGTAGTGCTTCACTCTGCTTCTAAACATAGGTTTTGCAGAAACCACTACTTTTCACATTCTCTTAAAATTACCTGGTTGTCAAAACACTCATTTCATGAACTTTTTCAAATAACGTTTTATTTGGTCAGAAGCATCATCTTGAGTTTCCTTGTTGATTTTTTTCAGCAGGGTGGGCTGAACTATAAGTTTCTTAAAGCCATTATCGCTCCTTGGTCAAATGTTTTCCCACTTGAAATCTGGCAGTCTGGGTGACCAGAAATAGAACACACATCTAAGTGAAGGGAGCTGTTCCTGTCTCTATCAGTTGTCCCGTAAATATATTGCAGAGATGGTTATGGCTGCTTCTGTGTTGAAACTGTTCTGAAATTGATCCCCAACTGGAGCTGAGGTCTGGCAAGAGAGAGAAACTCTGGAGGAGGGCTTCAGAGACAGGAGTCTAATCTAATCTAACACATTAAGTTAGGGAAAGCACTGGAGGGTTACCTGATTCGGAATTAAAATTGCCCTGAGTCAGAACTCAGAGCTGAATGGCCCATCAGTCTGGGCTAGGGAGTTCTAGGAGGTGTTTGAAGTGATGCTGCAGCAGATATGGGCGACCCATTCCCTCAGAGGCTACTGTGATCGGAACTGGACTGGAACGGTCTCTCAGGTCTCTTCCAAATGTAAGTTTCCATGGCCTGTCCAGCCTTGCTGGTAACAACAGGATGGCTTTGGGATGAGGATGCTCTTCCTCTTTCCACGAGCTTCTTCAACTTCACTGCATTATTGGAAATGGGTATTTCACTGCTCTTTCAGGTGAGATCTTTTAAAAGAGCAGCTTTAATGTACAGCTCCTTAACTCCAGGCTTCTCCATCCAACACGTCTCCTATCTTGCTTCCTTGGAGAAATTTTGAAGCTGCCACTCTCACTTATGGTCCTACTAATACAAGAATGGAAGGTGAAATGTGGACTTTGGGGGGCAATGACTTGCTTGAGAATGTGAGACTAAATAGTTTTGCAAAATTCTCAGGTAAAAAATTCAGACTTCTGCCTCTCATGGAAAGCTATCCTATGAACTTATAGGTGTTATTGGCATGTGGGCATATATTTTTTCAATGTACACAGTTAAACTAAGAGGAAATGGCCATAATGGGTTATTTCTGGCAGAATTTTGTGTCCTTGCCTTTGGAGGTCTCCTCTCATAGGCATGTCCAGCTGAAACAAAGAGGTACTTGTTATTGTGGATATATTGATTCTTCAGCTTTATATTTAAGGAAGATAAATGGTCACAGAGGAGGGAAGTCCATGTAGGCTGTTCACAAACAGTGCATTAATGGTAAGCTCCAACTTCTATAATCACGGAAGAGAATAAAAGCCTTAGGCAATTTTCAATTACTTACTTTATCAGCAAGCGGATTGAGAACTAAAAAACATGAATTGGAGAACTTAAAAAGTTTTCTTAGATTTTGTAATCTTTGTATCTGGAGGCAGAAACCAGGCCTCCCTGCCCCCTTGGAACCTGGTACGTGTTATGCGACATAGTGAAAAGAAATTCAAGTTTCAGATGAATGAAGGTTGCTAATCAGCTGAACTTGAGATGGGGAGTCATTCTGGATTTTGTGGCTGGGCCCAATGTAATCACCGGTGTCTTTATTCCTGAAAGAGAAGCAGAAGTTTTAGTTACCAGAGAGATGTAGCATGAGAAGGACTAGACTGGCTCTTGCTGACTTTGAAGACAGAAAGAGGCTGTGACACAGGAAGCCACTAGACGCTGGGAAAAGCAAGGAAGTAGATTATTCTCTGGAACCTCCAGAAGAGGCATAGTCCTGTTGACACCTTGGTTTCAGCCTCATGAGAATCATTTTAGACTTCTGGCCTCCAGACCTGTGAGAGAATGAATGTGTGTTATTTTAAGCCACCGAGTTTGTGATAATTTGTTAAAGCAGCAGTAGGAAACTAATACACTGTCTATGGTCTTAAGTTCTGTTGTCTGTTTCTTCACGGTGGCAACAAAAATCCTAGAAGTTGAAATTCCTACTGTGGCACAGCAGGGTCAATGTCTCTGGAGATAGAATGCAGGTTTGATCCCTGGCCTGAGGTCACAACTGTGGATTGGATTCTAATTCCCGGCCTGGGAACTTCATATGCTGCAGGCTGGCCCAAAAAAAGGAAAAAAATCCTGAAAGTTGAATGAGACCTTGGTTTTAGAAGCAGCAGGTCTGTGGAGAGCTGGGATGGCTCTAAGCTACTCCATGGTCAGTCTTGAGTGTACAGGATGAGGGCAGCACCTCTAAAGTAGTGCTATAATGTCAGCCACTGAAAACACAGCAAGCAGTCTCTGGGGAGAAATGAATAGAAGAAAGGGAGGAGGCAAGGTTGCTCTGGGCTGAAGAAACTTCTCAAATACTTGAGTGTGGAAATACTCACAAGACACTGGAGGAAGAAAATCTGAGTACAATGATGTTAAAGTATTACCTTTTTTTTTTTTTCCCTGTACCCATGGCATGTGGAAGTTCCCAGTCCAGGGACTGAATCTGAGCCATGGCTGCAACCTACACCACAGAAGGTATAGCAGCACCAGGTGAAACAATGCCAGATCCTTAACCCACCGAACTGGGTTGGGGAATTGAACTTGTGCCTCAGCATCAGCCTGAGCTATGGCAGAGACAAGGCTGGATCCTTAACCCACTGTGTCATAGTGGAACTCCAAGTACTTCACAGTTTTGCTGAAAAATTTAACTTCATGAAGATAAGCGATCCATTACCTTTCTTATGGAAAACAAGTTTGTGGGGGTATTTTCTTGCCATTTGTCAGACATACGGTTTGAACAAAGGAATGCAAAAATTAATACTTTGATTTTGATCATAAAATGTTTATTTTGAAATCCAGATTTTGGTTGTTGTTGAGTTCATTTGTTTGTTTCAACAGAGGATCAGAGTAGAAGTTCTGATAGAATGACAGATTATGTTATTCTTTCTGAATATTATATTCCAGAGATGGAAGCAATAGTTCAAAATGCTCTTTGGTGCAAATATTACATAATTGAAACTATGAAGCTGGATGAATATATGGATGTTTAAAATCACTTTCCTATTCTTACAGTTCCCCATCCCTTCCTTCATTTTTCTTGCTAACTATAATAAATAGTAGGGAATAATAGCAGAAGGAAAGATAGGAAGTTTGTGTTGCAAAGTCTTAGGATTTGCTCCAGAGAAGGAGAGAGAAATGAAGACAACAGAAAAGAGAAATTAAGGTGAAAGAGGGGGCCTGTGCCAACCACATGTCACAGATGTTTTGATTGGGAGAGTGGTAAGTGGTGGTGGAAAGTTTCAAGGGCATCCCTGGGTTGGAGAGTTAGGGAACAGAATGAGGCTATGAATTTGATCTTCTGGAATATTTTTTGAGAGGTGTGAATAAATGATTCCTCTTGATTATCAGACTCTATTTATGTGTGGGGTAAGGTGCTCAAATGGTAAGACTAGGTCACATGAAGCTCTACTCTTTATTTGGGTTACAATGGCATGTGCCATAATGTTATCATGTGGTACAAAACATTGCTAGTCATGATGGTTGAATCCAACCCTTCATCCACTCTAGTTGCACCCTTGCAACTGAACATAGCTGGGAAATTGTTTATCTTGTATAATTAAAACTTTATCCCTGTCATTGCTTAGGGGTAGGTCTAAAGGGGGGGTAGGGGGGAGTGCTAGTCACAGTAATTTTTTAATAAATTCTTTTCTTCCCACTTGTTGAATTTATCAATTTTTTCTACTTTCTCCCTTTAATGCATTATTTTTCCCCATTTTTAAAGCTTTATTGAAGTATAGTTGATTTACAATGTTGTGATAATTTCTGCTGTACAACAAAGTGATTCATCTATGCATGTACGTACATCCATTTTCTTTCAGATTTCTGTCTTCCTAACTCAAAGTTCTTGTTATGATGTATCACATGGTTTGTACTTAATACATGATTTTCAATAAGTTCATTAGAGATCATTTTATTTCTCTAGATTCACTTTCACTTTTCTGTGCACACGTCTTCATTCTTCTGCTGACCTAACTATTTTCCTGAGTAAATGCTTTAATTTTCCAAGACCTTATTGGAATTTTTTGCTTGATTAATCACCTTCTGTCTCATTTTTTTTCTCAGAGCTTAAAATTGAACTCATAGCTCTTTCCAATATTTCCCCATCTTGCTTACCTTCTTTCTTACAGGCGTCTCAGGGATTTTGCTCTCTAGACGTGAAACCTCAGAGCTGGTTCTAGCTTTGGTCTTTCCCCCTAAGCAACTTTATATTAATTCTTCCTAAACAGTATTTCTTGAGCCAGTTCTTTTGCTTTCATTTTTAACCCAGATCTTTTTATCTTTTTTGTATTGACTGCTAGAGTATTATGATCTCTGCACTGGGTTCTTTATCTTTTGTTTTCTTATCTCCTCTTCAGCCAGTAAAAAAGAAATCTGGATCCCTTCTACACGTCCATGTTGTCTTTGCTGTTCCTCTTATTCTTCCCAGACTGGTCTTTTTCTTATCCTCTGAAAATGCTGTGTAGCACTATCTCTGTCTTGAAAGATATTTTCCTTCTTTCTAAGCTCATGTTCCAAGGTGCAGATAAAAATGACTAGTTGTAAATAATCCTCTCTCTCCCCTCCTCTCTCTGTCTCCCATCTATGCATGTATCTGTGTATCCATCCATCCATATGTTCATCCATCTATCCATCATTCCTCCTCCCCTCCTAAACTCTCCATTGCTCATTATCTTCATAACTTCTTTACCCTTGCCTTGTATTTAGCTGACATTCTGTTTATACATGTCCCATGTCCTTGGCTAGCTTGTAAGCTTCCTGGGGAAGAAAATGCTGCCTGTATTTTATCATGTTCTCTACACTGCTCATCATGGTACCTTGTAGGTGGGAGGTACTCAAAAGAGCATTTCTTGGTTACCTATTCGAAAGAAATGATTGCAATGGAATTATATTCTAAATAAGCATTTCAAGCCTATTGGGCATCTCTACAGAAATGTCACTTGGGGGATAACAGTCAAAGTTCCCAAGTAGTTTCTGTCATCCTCATCACCTTTCTCCTGTTGAATGAATTTTCTCACCTTCCTCTGTTGCCTTTCTGTACTAAATGGTGTATTTATCCTAACAGTCACCTGAATAAAATCTTGAGGATATCTCCATTTCTTCTGTTCTTCCTTGTTATTGTAACCATTCATTCACCAAATTCTATTCATTCTGTGTCTACTATGATAACTCTAAGATCCATTCCTTCCTTCCCCTTCCTTAGCCATTGTTCAAGACCTCAGGTCTTCTGAGTTTTTGCAATAACCTACCTCTCTACTTTTGATATTTCCTTTCTTCAAGTCTTTTGTCTTATCCATGTGTTCAAAATATTTGTGTACTTATTTTATTTTTTGTTGGCTGATTTTCTTAGAAAAAACACATATAAATGTAGATTTAAAGAATAATTGTGAAATAAGCCATGCTATAATAACCCAGGCCAATAAGTAGATTATTGCCTGTACCCCCATGTGCTTCATCCTTATCACGGTCTACTCTTTATCCGCCAGAGGGAAGCACTTTCCCTGATGTTTGTAATAATGTGTCCATTTCTTTTCTTTAGAGTCACTGCTAATGGATGCTTCCCATAAAGAAAATAACTTAGTTCTGAACTTTATGTAAATGAAATTATATTATATGTGGATCTTCTGTGATTTGCTTCTTTCACTCGTCTTGTGTTTCTGAGACTCATCTATATAATGTCCTATCACTGTATATTTTTATTGCTATTATCATTCTATTGAGTGAATAGTCTACAGTTTGTTTATTCATTTATTATTAATGAGCTTTTGGATTGTTTCAATTTTTACTGTTGCAAATAGTGCTGCTATGAACATTTTATAAACATATCATGATATGGATATTCATGAGTTTCTGTGGGGTCTATATGTTGGAGTGGATTTGCTGTGCATTGTATCTTTTTTTCATTTGGTTTATTATAAGATATTGAATATAGTTCTCCATGCTACACAGTAGGACCTTGTTGTTTATCTATTTTATACATAATAGTTTGCATCTGCTAATCCCAAACTCCTAATTTATCCCTCTCCCACTTTTCCCCTTTTGTAACCATAGATTTGATTTCTATGTCTGTGAATCTGCTTCTGTTTTGTGGAAAAGTTTGTTCACATCCTATTTTAGATTCCATATACAAGTGATAGCATAAGATATTTGTCTTTTTCTGTCTGACTTACTTCACTTAGTATGATAATCTCTAGGTACATCCATGTTTCTGCCAGTGGCATTATTTCATTATTTTTGTAGTATTTCATTGTACATGTATATGCACACACACATACAGCTTCTTTATCCATTCAACTATTGATGCACATTTGGGTTGTTTCCATGTCTTGACTGTTGTTAATAGTGCTGCTGTGAACACTGGGGTGCATGCATTTTCTTGAATTAGAGTTTTTTCTGGATACATGTGCCTTTAATCTACCATTAATGGCAAGCTTTTTTCCAAAGTGATGAAACCAGTTTACATTTGTTTTTGTATTACATGGGTATCTGCATTATTCCATATGTTAATAATATATGATATAATTATACTTTAATTTTTTTGTTTTTATTTGTGTGCCTGTGTGAATATATATGTGTTTAAGTCCTCTCTTTGTTTTAATTTGCATTTCTGTGATTACTGGTGAAGTTGAGGATCTTTTTATTTTTATTGGCCATCAGATTTCCTTTTTGTTAAATATACTCAACTTTTTTTTGCCTGCTTATCTATTTCTTTCTCTTTATTTCTTATTGATTTGTGGGGATTTCGTATATGTCCCTGGGATGAGCCTTCGGCTGATTATACATAATGCAAAAGTATTTTCCTGCTGTGTCTGAATTTTCATTTCTTTGTGTTGTCTTTTTAAAAACAGAAGCTTTTAAGGCATTCCCATTGTGGCTCAGCAGTAACAAATCCAACTAGTATCCATGAGGACGTAGGTTCGATCCCTGGCCTTGCTCAGTGGGTTAAGATCTGGCATTGCCGTGAGTTGCAGTGTAGGTCACAGACATGGCTGGGATCTGACATTGTTGTAGTTGTGGTATAGGCTGGAGGCTGCAGCTTGGGTTCAGTCCCTAGCTTGGAAACTCCCATATGCTGCAGCTGCAGCCCTAAAAAAAGAAGATAAATAAATAAGTTCTTAAATTTAATGTAGACAAACTTATGAGTAATTTAAAGTTAATATGCTTAGAATCGTATTTAAGAAACTTCTTTCCTACCCTGAGCTTGTGCAGATATTTTCTCATAGTATTTTCTGGAAACTGGTTTTTATCCCATCTTTGGTAAAGTAGGAAGCAATAGTGTTTTAACTCTGTGGTGTGCTGTCTGGTTTCTCTCTCCTTTCATCTATCTCACACTTTGTAACCAGGCTCCTGGTCTGTTAAACAATAGCTCAGATAGCTTATATGTGTAAAGTCCACAGCATATTACTCAGCGCACAGTCAGAATTAACTTCAAAAGCGTAACTCATTCTCCAAACCTGCCCTTAAGTGAGATATGTCTTATACCATTTCATTTTTTTCTCAGCACTGGTTAGGGAATAGCTCTATTGCCAGACTCACCTCTGCAGAGTACAGCAAAACAGATCTTGTTTTAAAATTAGTTATTCGAGTGTCTCTCTCCAGTAGATTGTGAGCTGTTTTGGGTACTCACAAATATGACAGGGTACTTCCTGTCCACTGTAACAGGGGAACCTGTTTTGGAGCAAATGTTTAAATATTAATAATTTTTGAATTTCAGAGAGCAGCAAATATTATAACTTACACATTGTAGGACCTCAAGAATTTTTTTTTTTTTTGGTCTTTTTAGGGCTGCAACCATGGCATATGGAGATTCCCAGGTTAGGGGTCCAGTTGAAGCTGTAGCTGCCAGCCTACTCCACAGCCACAGCAATATGGGATCTGAGTGGTGTCTGCGACCTACACTTTAGCTCACAGCAACGCTGGATCTTTAACCCACTGAGCAAGGCCGGGATTGAACCTGAGTCTTTATATATGCTAGTTGGTTTCCTTAACTTCTGAGGTGCAATGGGAACTCCTTTTTTTTTTAAGAATAGTTTTTTGAATCCTTTTGATCATCAAGTGGTCCTACTCATTTTTCTTTCCTAGCATGAGTTTATAACAATTATCTAATTATAAGAGTAATTTTTCTGCAAAATATTTTGTGAAAGTATAAAGGTAGGAATAGGTAGAGACCTCCTACCCTTGTTGCTGTGCTGTTCCCAGAACACATCAGGTAGGACAAAAAAGGATTTTTCCTTAAAGAATTGGATAAACTCAGAGGAAAGTCCTAGAAATACCAATACTTGAGGTCAAGGGTCTTCTAAAAAAAAAGCTACCACATAATCACCTGAAGTGAAGCCTACCACCAATATTGGTGTTTCCTTGACTTTGCTCTCCTCACAAACTAGAACTAACCACTATTTAAAAATAACACACCACTGGGAGAATCCAAGAACATGGAGGCTGAAGCACCCCTGTACCATAGAGACAGGGAGAGTCTGCGTTAGGAGGAAAGAGAAGCAGCTACATGTTGACCACATTGCCCCTCCCTGAGGCCAGCGTAGCCCTGCAGGGAGGTCTCTCTTCAGCTTCTGTTTTCTCCAGTGGGAAAAGAGAGCACCGGAGGGGCAACCAGAGACCCTTAGCATCCTGGTTTCTGTTATGGGAACCCCTAGTTGTTTGTTTGTCATGTAGGGCCACACCCACAGCATATAGAAGTTCCCAGGCTAAGGTTCTAATTGGAGCTCCAGCTGCCAGCCTATGCCACAGCCATAGCAATGCCAGATCTGAACCTTGTCTATGACCTATACCACAGCTCACAGAAATGCCAGATCCTTAACCCAGTGAGCAAGGCCAGGGATCGAACCTGCATCCTCATAGATACTAGTCAGATTCATTACCTCTGTTCCTCACTGAGAACTCCCTGGAAACCCTTACTCTGATTTCACACCATGAGGATC
This sequence comes from Catagonus wagneri, assembly GCA_004024745.2. NCBI lineage: Eukaryota > Metazoa > Chordata > Mammalia > Artiodactyla > Tayassuidae > Catagonus > Catagonus wagneri. The sequence continues at coordinate 15,032,807 of PVHT020000521.1, read as the reverse complement.
ACAGGGGAATCTGACTCTGATGGAGAAGGAGGGAGGGGCTTACAACCACCAGCACGTAAATTTTAGCAAATGGAGGTCACATCTGTGGGGCTAAAGTAGTATCACAACCTGTGGCTTGCTCATCTGCAGAACCAGTTGGGTGGTGAACTCTGACCAGGGAGCTTGAAGAGTGCAGATTTGGCTTATTTGGATCTTCAAATGAGCATTTTGTTGGCCCTAGTGTCTGGTTTGCTCATTTCCAGGCAAGCAGATGAGTTTCAGCCTCACCTTCTGACCACATCTAACCAGAGCAGCTGGTAGGAACACATGGAAGCTGTGTAGCCCACTAATCCTTGAGTAGAGAGGTGAATGGGTGGAGCTGATTGCCCCCACAGCAAAACCAGTACTGAGCATGCAGATTTCCTCCCGCTGTGCATAAGCTTGGATTGATCCATGGCCAAGGCTGAGGGTACTTCCTGTCCATTGCAACAGGAGAACCTGTTGGGAAATTGGGAGTTACCTTGAGTGGGCCCTTCCCTTTCTACACAGGCAGGAAGCTGGGATATAGCCCCACCCACTGTGGCTTCTGGCCCCATCTGACCAGAAGGACTGACAAGAATATCTGGAAACTCTCTGACAATTGGTGTTTGAATTGAGAGAAGGACTGGCAGAAATGATAGTTTGCAGACAAAAGTCAATGGGCCTGTTTAGCCAGGGAACTTGGGGTGCAGGTCACCTTGATTTAAAGCACAAAAAAGTGCTTTTCCAGCTTTGTGCTGCTTCTCCCACTGTGCTCAGGCAATGAAACTAATCCATAACCCTGCTCATTCCTGAATACAGCCTCCAGTGTACCTGACCAGGAAGCCTAAGCAGAGCGCATGGGAAGCTGTGTAGCCCATCCAGCAGAACTTTTTACAGTGACATTTGTACAGAGAACTAGCCTGTGGCTCTTCCTGTCTGGAGAGCAAAACTGGTGGCCTCACCTGACCAGGGTATTCAGTGCACTTTCTTGACTTCATAAGGTCCCCAAACAAATAAGGTCCCTGAGGCTTACAGGACTTGGGTCTCCTCCTATTGCCCTGCCATGGAGGGAAGCTAATCAATAGCCCCATCTACTGCTGAATATAGTACCCATTCCTGACCATCTAGTAAACTTAACCAGAGAATCCAGGCAACAGTGGAGCCCATCCTCACTTGGATGGAGAACCAGGCCAGCAGTCCTACCCAGCTATTCTTAGCCAGTGTGGTTCCCATTCCTGACCTCAGAGTCTGAACATTTGCCTCACTGAAATCAGATCATGTTAATAGACCCCATCTGACAATGGACTTTACCAGAAGACACACCCAGAAATACAACTGAGCTAACTGGTGAAGATCTGTTTTTGCCAAAACAAACCTGTAAAGTTTGGAAGAGGAACACAGCTATTCAAATGCATAGCTACTAATGTGAGGAATCAAGGATCACAAGAGACAAAACAACAACAACAACAGCAGAGATAAAAATCGTGTCTTCAAATAAACTAATAAAGCTCTAATAACTGTTCCTAAAGAAAAGGAGATATATCAACACTCACGCAGAGGATTCAGAATAATCATCTTAAAGAAGTTTAGTGAACTACAAGAACACTCAGGCAACTAAGCAAAATTAGGAAAACATGGATGAATAAACAAGTTCAACAAAGCAATAGAAGCTATGAAGAAAGACACACACGCACATGCAAATCCTAGAGTTGAAAATAAGTGAACTGAATTAATTTAATAGAGCATTTCAAAAGAAGACTCCACTATGCAGTAGAATCAGTGATCTGGAGGATAGGATATTAGACATTTTCCAGTCAAAGAGCAAAAAGAAAAGAAAGAAAATATGAAGAAAACCTATGAGAATTATGGGACACAATTAAAAGATATAATATTCACATTGTGGGAATTCCAAGAAGAGAAAGGGATAGATCATATATTTAAAACCATAATGGCTAAAAACTTCTTGAATCTGGGGAAAGAAGTGAGCATACATATTTGCAAGGTCTTAAGGAGCCCAAATGGTTAAACTTTAATAGAATTACACTAAAACACTTAAAATTAAACTGTCAAAAGTCAAGGACAAAAAAATAATTTTAAAAGCATCAAGAGAAAAGAGAGAAGTTACATATCAGGGAGACCTCATAAGGCCATCATTGAATTTCTCAATGGAAACATGTAAGTCTAGGAGAGAACTAGATGACATATTTAAAATATTGAAAGAAAACTACTGTCAACCAAAAATACTATATCTGGCAAAGCTGTCCTTTAGAAATGAAGGAGGAATAAAAACTCCCAAACAAATAAAAGCTGAGGGAGCTCATTACCACTAGCCTTGCAAGAAGAGTTATTTGAATGGAAGTAAAAGGATGCTAATTAGCATCATAAACACATAAAGAGGTAGTGTAAAACTCACTGGTTATGGTAAATGTGTAGTCAAAGTTAGATTCTGTAATTTGATAATGATGGTATATAATTTACTTACAACTCTAGTTTAAAAGTTTAAAAAAAGCAAATATTATGACCAATAAGGGATTAACATCCAACATAATATAAACAGTTAACTTGGCTCAACATAGACAAACAAACAAACAAAAAACTTGATTAAAAAGTGGACAGAAGAACTAAATAGACATTTTTTCCAAAGAGGAAAAGAAATGCAGATGACCAACAGGCACATGAAAAGATGCTCAGCATCTCTAATCATCAGAGAAATGCAAATCAAAATCACAATGAGATTATATCTTATACCTATCAGAACGTTTATCATCAGAAAGTCTACAAATAATAAATGTTGATAAGATTTGGAGAAAACAGAATTATCCAACACTGTGGTATATAATCTGGTGGAGCCACTGTGGAAAACAATATATAGGTTTCTCAAAAACAACTAAAAATAGAGCTACCATATGACCCAGCAATTCCACTGCTGGGTATATATCCAAAAAACACAAAGAAACAAACATAAAACACACCACAATAAGCAACAACAAAAACAAAACACATTAACATTAATTTAATTTAATATATTGTTATTTTTTTTCTTTTTGTCCTTTTATGGCCACACCCACAGCATATGGAGTTTCCCAGGCTAGGGGTAAAATCAGAGCTGTAGCCCCTGGCCTATGCCAGAGCCACAGCAACACCAGATCTGAGCTGTGTCTGTGAACCACACCACAACTCACACAACACTGGATCCTTAACCCACTGGGAGAGGCCAGGGATTGAACCCACAACCTCATGGTTCCTAGTCGGAATTTTTTTTGCTGTGCCACAGTGGGAACTCCATAAACATTAATTTTAAAAGATACATGTACTGTATTGTTCATAGTAGCATTATTTACAATTGCCAAGTTAGGGAAGAAAACTAAGTGTCCATCAACAAATGAATTGATCAAGATGTTGGGGGTGGAGGGAGTGGTATGGACTGGGAGTTGGGGTTAATAGATGCATATTACTGCATTTAGAATGGATAAGCAATGAGGTCCTACTGTATAGCACAGGGAACTATATCCAATGTCTTGATACAGACCATGATGGAAAATAGTATAAGAAAAAGAATGTACATATGTATATGATTAGGTCACTTTGCTGTACAGTAGAAATTTGCTGTTAATCAGTAAAAACATGGCAGGGGTTTTTATTGATGAATAATAACCTTAATTGTAAATGGATAAACTGTCTAATCAAAAGATATAGAATGGCTGAGTGGATTAAAAGGAAAAACAATGTTCAATGATATACTGCCTACAGAAGACTCACTTTAGCATTAAAGGCACACATAGATGTAGAATGAAGAGATGGAAAAGTCATTTCAAGTATATGGTAATCAAGAATAAGCATTAATAGATATATTTATATCAGAAAAAATAGATTTTAAACTAAAAATAGTAAGAAGAGAGAATGAACGTCATTGCATAATGATAAAGTGGTCAGTCTATCATAGAGCTATAACAGTTGTAAACATCTGTTTTCTTAATGTTGGAGTACCTAAATATATAAAGCATATACTAACAGATAAAAAGAGAAGTAAATAATAATACAATAACAGGTGGGGGCTTTAATACCCCAGTCATAACAGTGAATACATCATCCAGACTGAGAATTAATAAGGAAACAGCATATTTGAGCAATAATACAAACAGAATGGACCTAACAGACATATGCAGTACATTCAATTTAGCAATAGTAGAATGCACACTCTTCTTAAGTGCACATGTAACATTTTCCAGGATAGATCATGTATTAGGCCACAAAACAAGTTTTATAAAATTCAAGATTAAAATCATACCAAGTATCTTCTCTGACTACAGTGCCGTGAAAGTAGAGATCAATAACAGGAGGAAAACTGGAAAACTCACAAATATATGGAAATTAAACAATGTTCTCCTGAACAATGACTGGATCAAAGAAGAAATTAAATGGAAAATTGAAAGTTTCTTGAGACAAATGAAAATTGAAATACTGCAGGTGTAAGTTGGGACATACCAAAAACAATTCTAAGAGGAAAGTTCACAGCAAGAAAGCCTATGTTAAAAAGCAAGAAATTTCTCAAATAAACAAGCTAACTTTATATCATAACAAGCTAGAAAAAGAACAGAGCCCAAAGATAGCAGAAGAAAGGAAATTTAGAAATATTAGAGTAGGAGTTCTTGTTGTTGCTTAGCAGGTTAAGAACCTGACATAGTGTCAGTGAGGAAGGGGGTTTGATCCTTGGCCTCACACAGTGGGTTAAGGATCCACCATTGCTGCATGCTGCCACATAGGTTGCAGATGCAGCTCATATCTGGTGTTGCTGGGGATGCAGCTTCAGTTTGACTCCTAGGCTGGGAACTTCTATATGCCTTAGGTGCAGCACCCTCTCCCCCCCAAAAAAAAGAGAGAAAAATGAAAAATGAAAAATATATTAGAGCAGAAACAAGTGAAGTAGAGAATAGAAAAGCAGGAGAAAAGAGTGACCAAACTAGGAGTTGCTTCTTTGATAAGATAAACAAAATTGAAAACAGTCTGTCTAGATTAACTAAGGCAAAAAAGAGAACAACCAAATTAATGAAATTATAAATGAGAATGGATACAACTGATATCATAGAAATACAAAGGATCCCAAGAGGCTACTATGAACAACAACATGCCAATAAAATGGACAACCTAATAGTAACGGAAAGAGTCTTAGAAATATACAACTTAGTAAGACTGAATCAGGGAGAAACAGAAAATCTGAATAGTTGGATTGATAGTAAAGAGATGGAATTGGTAATTAAAAATCTCCCAACAACAACAAAAAAAGTTGACTAGATGGCTTCACTAGTGAGTTTTGCCTAATATTTAAAGAAGAACTTATACCAGTATTTCTCATACTCTTAAAAAAATCAAAGAGGAGAGGATAGTCTCAAACTCATTTTACAAGGTTGGCATGATCCTGATACCAAAACCGGAAACTGATAATACTGGAAAAGAAAACTCTAAGCCACTATCCCTAATAAATATAGATGCACACATTCTCAATAAAATACTTACAGACTGAATTCAACAGTTTGCACATTGAAAGGATCATTCACCATGATAAAGTGATATGCAACAGTGGTTCAAATATACCAAATTAATCAATGTGTACCTCATACTAATAGAATGAAAGAATCCTTATTTGACAAAATTTAACATCTGTTCATGATAAAAATCTAACAAATTAGGCATAGAAGGGATATATCTCACCACAATAAAGATCATATATGACAAACCCTCAGCTAACATCATACTCAATGGTGAAAACTTGAAAATTTTCTTCAAGATCAAGGACAAGATAGGCATGTCCACCATCACAACTCCTCCTATTCAGTTTTGTACTGGAAGTCCTGATTAGAACAGTCAGGGAAGAAAAAGAAATCAAAATATCAGAATTTGAAAGGAAGAAGTAAAATTGTCTGTTTGAAAATTGCATGATTTTATATGTAGAAAATTCTAAAGACTCAACAAAAAGACTGTTAGATCTGATCAATGAATTCAGTAATATTCAGGATACCAAGTTAACATACAAAAAGGCAGTGATTCTATACACTAGCAACAAATTTTCTGAAGAAGAAATAAGTCAATCCCATTTATAATAGACTTTAAAAGCAATAAAGTACTCAGAAGTAAATTTAACCAAGGAGGTGAAAGATCTCTATTTTGAAAACTATAACACACTGATGAAAGAATTTGAAGAAGATGCAAATAAAGGGAACTCCATCTCCTGCTCATGGATTAGAGGAATTAATATTGTTAAAATGTCAATAATTCCAAAAGCTATCTATAGTTTAATGCAATCCTTATTAAGATTCCAATGACATTTTTTTTACAGAAATAGGAAAAAAAAGAATCCTAAAATTTATATGAAATCACAAAAGACCTTGAATAACCAATAAAATCCTGAAAAAGAACAAAGCAGAAGGCATCATATTTCCTGATTTCATGCTCTACTATAGAGTTATAGTCATTAAATCAGTATGGTACTGCATAAAAACTGGCATATAGATCAGTGGAACATAGTCAATAGCCCAGATGTAAACCCACATATATAGTTAACTAATATTTCACAAGGGAGTCAAAAACATTCAATGGAGAAAAGACGTAAATGGTGCTGGGATAATTGGATATTCAATATAGAATGAAATTGGACCATATCTTATTCCAGTTACAAAAATTAACTCAAAGTAGAGTAAATACTTGAATTTAAGGCCTGAAACCATAAAATTTCTAGGAGAAAACCTAGAAAAAAAAACCGCTTGGTATGAGTCTTGGTAATATGACACCTAAAGCACAAGCAACAAAATAAAAAATAAACAGGTGGTATTGTATCAAACTAAAAAGCTTCTGTCCAGGAAAAGGAATCATCAACAAAGTGAAAAGACCACTTATGGAATGGGAAAAATATTTGCAAACCATATATCAATAAGAGGTGAATATTCAAAATTATGAAGAACTCATAGAACACAATAGCAAACAACAACAAATAAACCAATTAAAAAATGTCCAAAGAACCTGAATAGTCATTTTTCCAAAGAAGATATATGAAGGGCCAACAGGTAGATGAAAAGATGCTCAGCATCACTGCTCATTAGGGAAATGCAAATTCAAGCCACAATGAGCTATCAGCTCACTCTTTTCAGAATGGCCTTCAGCACAAGAGAAGAGATAACTGATGCTGTGTGGATGAGGGAAGAGGGAAGCCCTGTACATTGTCGGTGAGATTTCCTCAGTGGAACAGCCATTATAGAAAAGCACTGTGGAGGGAGGATTCTCAATAAATTAAAAATAGAACTGTCATATGATCCATCAGTTCCACTTCTGGGTACATAAAAAGAAACAGAAACACTAACTCAAAATTATCTGCACTGCCATGTACATGGTGGCATTATTTACAGCCAAGACATGTAAACAACCAAAATATCTTTCTATGGATGAATGAATAAAGAAATTGTGGTGTGTGTGTGTATGTTTGTGTGTGTGTGTGTGTGTGTGTGTGAATATTATTCAGCTGTGTAAAAGGAAGAAATTCACCATTTGCAACAACATGGATGGACGCTGAAGGCATTATACTAAGTGAAATTTGATAGAGAAATATAAATACTGCATGATCTCACTTGGGTGAGGTTACATATGTGAAACCTAGAGAAAAAAAAATACCGAAAATCAAAACAGAAAAAGAGATCAGATCTATGGTTACCAAAGGTGGAGTAGAGGGAGGAAGTAGAAATTAGAGGAACGCAGACAAAAGGCACAAATTTCCAGTTATAAGATAGATAAGTATGAGGGATGTAATGGACAACATGATGATTACAGTTAACACTGCTGAATGATATATAGAAAATTTTTAAGACAGTAAATTGAGAGTTCTAATCACAAGAGAAACTTTTTTCATCTTTTCTTTTTATTGTATCTATGATAGATGTTAGCTGAACTTATTGTGGTAATTGTTTTATACTACATATAAAGAAAAACATCATGCTGTACACTTTAAACTTACACAGTGATACGTCAATTATTATTCTCAATAAAGCTGAAAGAAACAAACCAAAAAATCCAATCAATTTTAGAAGATACAGTTGAAGGATGATCAGAATCAAATGAACAAATCAAAACCAAAAGAAAGGAAAGGAAAATGTAAGAAAATTAAAATGAAAGGAAAATATAAAATCATTAAAAAATCAATTTTAGAGGACTAATAACTGATACGTAATAATTTCAGAAAGTCATAACTTAAAGAAGAAGTGATAAAATAATGGTATAACACAAGATATCTCCCAGTAATGAATTATAAGTAACTAGATTCAAAGACCCAGCAAAGGTCCAGCTAAGTTAAATGAAACAAATTTATTCCAAAGCAGAAATGGTGAAATATGAAATGTCAGAAATGAGAACATCCTAAAATTTTTCAGAGAAAAAAAATGAAAAAAAGCTTATATACTGAGAACAGGGAATAAAATTACATTGGGATTCTGGGTAGGAAGATTGGAAGCCAGAAGGTAATATATTAAAGCTTTTAAAATTCCACCCAAATAGTTATGCTTAAATGGAGAATAAAGAGACTTTTATACCCCCATACTTCAAAAGTTAATTTTTTTCCAGGAAGCCACTTAGTGATGTGTTCAAACAAAACAGTGGAATAATCCAAGAAAACAGAAATTACTGAAATATACTCTCTGCCTAAATAAAGAAAAAAAACACAAGAGCCATATGCAGAATATATAAAACAATAAGGAGTAAGACAAATGGAATTTCTAGGAAATCTGTGATGGGAGATTACAGAACTCTGGCTTGAGACCTAAAAGTCAACTGGTCTCCTTTGTAAATAGAGAAAGGGGAACACAGGAGGGAGCGTCTTAATTTAAAAATGCATTGATAGTTAAATGGGTATATTTATGGAGACTGTCTTGGTTTTCTCAGTACTATCCTGATTTATACCTATTGGTCTGGCATAATCCTTGATAATGCATACTTTCACCCTCAGAAAAGTCCTAGGTAAAATATTAAATTACATGTTCACACCATGCATGTTCTACCATGTGAAAGATTATCTTGAAAATCTTACGTATGGTGTAGGAAGAAAAAGCTATAAGCACAAAGCAAACTAAGGAAATTAAAAATTTTAAATTCCATGACACACTTTAAATTCCATGAAAATTAACTATTGTATAGAAAAGCAAATACAATCATTGTTTATCACTGAACAAAACTTATACAGATAAAAATGCAAACACTGCATCATTGGTTTAACCAAAAATACAGTAAAATTGTATTGGATGATGGAATGAGTAATCGAAGAATATTAGTTAAGATACATTCAGTTGTAACAGGGAACACCAACTCTATTTGGCTTTAAAATTAAATATAATATTTCACATAATAAGATGTTTGAAATAGGAAGCTACAGTCACAGTACTGACCAGGGTTGGTTTCCACTTCTCCATAAATGTTTAGTTTTTCCTGCCTCTCTTTTGGCTTTATCCTCAGATGGCCAGGACAATGGCTCCAGAATGTCCAAGCCTTTACATTCAGTCATGGTGCAGTCCTGAAACAAAAGAGGATCATCTGTCTTGAAGCCTCTTTCTTAGGATCTAGCAAACCTTTCAGGTGTAACTCCCTAGAAGCCTTCCCATCCAGTCTCTATAACAAGATTAGTTATATGCCCACACCTAAACCACACCACTGTCAGGTGGAATGGGCCACCATAATGGGCTTAGAATCGTACACCACAGATAAAAGCTGGATTGTGACCAACATTTTCTACTCAACTTGGCTGGGATAGGAAGTGTTCAGAAGTAGGAAGACCTATGCCCTTATCTACTGTTAAAGGTAGTACATGATGTCCAACGCTGATAAATCAAGTTTTAGAAGTAAAAGTATACTATTTAGAAATCTGATGGTTAGTATTATCAGTATAAACAAAGCAATTTACTCTGGGAAACAGGCAGATAGAGTAGAAACAAGTTTATTTTTAATATTTTCATTGTGTCTGTCCATGTGATTTGGTGTTTTAAACAAAGCATATGCACTTGATACAATGTTACTTCCAAAGTAAAATAATAAAAGACCTAATACCATAGTTTTAACAACATAACATTCCATTACAGTTTCCCATAACATTTAATCAGTCCCTTATTGAATCAGTCCCATTTAATCAGTCCCTTATTTAGGATTGTTGAAAACTTTTGCTATTATAAATCATGAAGGGATTATGAAGGGTGAGTCTTAGTTCATTTAAAACACTGTACTTATAAACATTAAATATATTTGGATTTAGGGCAAGTTATTACTAGTGAGAAAGTGCTAGTGAATTAAAATGGTGATTTTCATATGTTGTAGCACATTTGAATCATCTGCAGGAATTTTATAATATCTCACTACTTGATCTGCACCCCAGAACACCTGCATCTACACTTCTTTTGGGAAAGCTTCATAGCCAGGGGTTTATTTTGAAAATGTTTCCAGTAGTATAGTGAGCATGCAAGTTTGAGAATCACTGGATTCAGGGAGATTGTTACCCACCACCCTTCCCCCCAGTCCAAGATTATAATTATATAATTTCTTCCACTCATTTCTTTCCTCTTCATACCTTCTCTCATGTCCAGTCTTACCTTCCCTGTCACTCTGATGCTCCCACCCCAGCACCTCAAGGAAAGGAATATTAGGATGTGCAGAGTTGTAATTGACGGATATGGTTTCTTTCTTCTTCCCTTGCTTTGTATTGTAATCAGCCTTCTCATTTTTCTAGAGGAGCAGTTGATGTCTTGTCCCTACTGGCCCTTGAGAATTCTATGAGCTTGCTTAACTGACCTAACTCTCCTTTCAAATGAGGGATTAAAATTTTAGCCATTTTTACACCCTTCCCTTTTGGTTCTTTAATTATGTAACAGCCCTGATGGCTCTTGCATGTCCATGTGGATTACTTAGTTTCTACTATACATCTTTTTGGCAAATAGATTGAAATAAAGATTAAATATCTTTATTTTTGTTTATTCTGTGCTTTTTTAAGGCCTTTTTGAAAAAAAAAGCAGTGTTTGTCATTACAGGACAAGCACAGTTTATCATTTTCAAAAATTATCTGTGGAAAAGGATTTCCAAGTCTTCAGCATTTTATTCTATTATTATACTGGTAGAAAAGTGTTTTCCATTTACTTTTCTGATCAAAACCAAACTTGACAAATACATTGTACTGCTATGCCATCTGTAGCAAGCCATTATAATTGCCCATCTGTTTTGGTGATATTTGATATGATGGTGATATTTTTGAACTCTGGCATTCTGGAGATTATAAACTAGTATGTGGGATTTTGATTAAAGCATATACTTTATTCCTTAATGACTTGGTTAGGGAAATAATATTTTAAAACCAAAGAAATGTGAGATAATGCTATGTATAGCCACAAATTTCAAAAGGATTTTATCTTTAATGAAAGTTAGACTAAATGGAAGTGATTAAGTAATGATAATTTAGATTATGCTCTTTTTTCTTGTTACGGGTTATGTAAGAATTTAATGAATGTTCCTCTGAAGTTATGACTTTATTTTTATCCTTCTGTTGAAAATTATCTGTTCCTTGTATTGTGTATTGTTATGTCTTTAATATTCTGGTATCAGGATTCAAAAATGCTTTTATATGGTTTGTGTCAAAATATACCATTTTACTTTAATAAAAAATTTTATACATTTTATGTTATATATATATATACATATATATATATACACATATATATGTGTGTGTGTGTGTAGAATGGTGAACTTAACTTTCTGAGGTAAAATTTACGAAGGAACTAGGGATACTGAAGTTTATCTTGAATAAAGATTTCATTGTTGATCTTTAAGATGTAAGATAATTAATGTAGACCATTATACCATTCTCTTTATGTGATACCTTGTGTAAAGGGTGATGTAGAATATTGTAGTTTTAGAGTTATGGCTTATTAGCAATCAGTTTTATGGGCATTTTTTTCTAGGCTTTTTGAAAATATATATAATCACCTGGCAACAATGGGTGGAATGCTGCATTTGATGAATAGTAATAAAACTATTAATAACAGTGCATACATCTTTTGAATGTCTATCACATCCAGAAACTGTGCTGAAGGACTAACCTGCATCATGTCTTTTAAACTCACCAAAATAAATGATAAATATAATAACCTTTTAAGTAGGTATTATTGTTATATTTAATGTATATGAGTGAGGAGATTCTTTGAGATTATGGAATTTTCTCCAAATTCACACAGGTCTTACAGCAAATAAGAGTTTGAACCAAGTTATATGTCTTTAGTCCTCTACATTAAACAATTTTCCTTTCAAAATGCATTATGAAGTTAAGCTCCATCTTTTAAATAGAAAATACCATGGGCATTTAAAACAGATTGACTTTAGTATAGGTATTGGGAAACTGAGAGTATCAAGTAGACAGAGAGATAACCCAGAAATTGGTAGGTGTCATTGTAGCTGTAGAAGGTGACTGTCACCCCTATGGCTGGGATAACAAAGGAAGAGGCAATGGTGTGAACACCAAGTAGCCCAAGGACTGGCCACCATGGAGCCAGGACTAGAAACTGATAAGTACTATCCAGTAGACTAAGACCTTTGGGAGAGTTTAGCAGGGCTGGTTTTGTTTCTGCAGGTGTGCCTTGGGGCTGCTTCCCAGATGCCAAAGGGAGGGAAAGTTAGAGCCATCCACTATTGTTGGAAGAGTATCGACAGGAGCTGGAAACAGGAGAGTTAGCTCTCCTTACCATCTTTCTCAACTCCTGTCAGTGTCTCTTAGTGACAGAAGCTAACCAGAGCACAGCTGTAAATGAAATCTGAGAAGTGTATGTAGTTCTCAGACTTCTAGTCCCACAATCACAAAGCAAAGCATGGAAGATGTGGCTTGGGTGGGGAGATAATTGGTAAATAAATGAAACATGTAAGTTTTAAAAGATCACATTTCCAGGTAATCCCCGAGTAGACAGTTTATCTCTTTATTTGGTTTTCTAGATTTAAAATGTCAATTGCTAAGCAGTTGATCAGATTGTTTCACTTGTGTGTGTGATTGGTTAGGCCGATCAAAATAACTGAATTTACACATTTTGGTAACTGAGCAAAATGGCATGGATAGTGACCAAATTGCTTGCCAAATGCCTGAAGTGGTTGAGAAACAATTGATTTGAGTCGATCATTCATGTTGAAAGCATAGTGAAGTAGACTGATGAAGCCTATAATTAAATGTTTTAAAAGAGTGTTTTGTTTCATATAGTTTATCTAGGTGATTTAGATGAATTTGTTTGTATTTTCCAATAGCACTCTTTGTTGTATATATGAATATGTCACATGGATGTGCCAAAATAGAAAAATAATGTTATACAGGAATGAATATGAGTGCATAATCTAAAAAGGTATAATTAGCGTTAGTCTACCTTTTAAAATACTTTGAGAGAAAAAGAATTTTATATAACCATGTGTATTTTTAAAATTTTTCTGAAACTTTTCTAAGATTGGCAGTTACCTCAGCTATGGATGCCCCTCTGCCTTCATAATTGGTTCCATGAATGTTAGTTGTGTACTTTTAAACTTGGTAAACTCTAAAACAAGGGGAGAATGAATCAATGAACTCTAGTCCTTTTATACATGAAGGGGATACGATTAAGCATCTTTATTTTGCTTTAAAAATCATCTTCCTATTGGGAATTCCATGCATATTTATAATGTTAATCTGTCTACTTAATTAGACAAGAAATTCATGATATGTTTGACTCTTTTTGCTTAAAATCCATAGAATGTGTCTGCAAAATAATTTTATATTACAAACTTAAAGTATCAATTTTTTCATATAATTCTTAAAGGAAACTTGGTATCTGGAATAAATCAATGCTAAACCGAAAAATAAACTCAGCCGATTTCATTTTCTGTATCTATTACAAACAAAAGCCTCTTTATCATAAATCCAAATTGTTTTTAAACTTTCTCTGTGGTGCAACTTATTAAATGACTTCTAGAGGCTTAATCAAGGGTCTTGGCAAAATGTCTTCCTGAGTTGGGACTGCCAGGCAGTTTGTAATATTGCAAGATCTCAGTGTACCCCAGCCTGAACAGGAATGAGAGCAAGGTGCCTCTCTGCACATAACACAGGATATGTATTTGGCAGGGAAAGCAACTGCACAGGACAAGATTTTCTTCTGGTGCACTTAACCCTCAACGTGGTGATAGCTGCAGGAGCTGAGAGGTGTAGTTTTAGGCACCCAGCACAGGATGCTGAGAAGAAGAAAAAGGGGCAGAGTATGGGGCAGGAAGAAAGCGGTGCTGCCTGTCAATCTGGACCCTGTAGTGTGTGCTTACGTGGTTGTGAGGTCGACCTTCCACCTTAGATATGGCATTTAAAATTTAAATCGTCTACCTGAGTTTTTCCTTTTCACTTCATTATGGACTCTGCTTTTTAGTTTAATTCTGTTCCCACCATGCCTCCTTTGAGGATACTGTTCCTTGGAAAGGTTTTTGACTCATCATGCAAGGAATTCAGAAATGAGATGGAAATTGAGAAAGTAAAGTGAGGATTTATTTAAGTGAGAAATACACCTCTTAAAGAGAGTAGGGAAGAGAGGCCAGCAGCTGCTCTGCAGTCCTTTGGCAGATCTGTTATAAGGGACATCCAATTGAATAGCTGGAGTATTCACTGGGAAGGAGGGGTTGGGGGTCCTATTTCCTGATTTTCATTTCAGAGTCACTTTCAGAAAGGAAGAGGAATTTTTGTCCTTATTTAGCCTTGCTGGGAAGTGTCATAGCATTGGTGCATGATGGGTACTGCTTATCTGCATAGGCAATTTTATTATAATTTTATTGTAATAAGGGCATAATGAACAATAGGTTACATTCTGATGCTGGAGGTTTGTTCCCTTTTCTTCCTTTCTTTATCTACCTCCAGGGGACTTAGCACCCCAAAATGTGTGCCTCTGATTAGACAAGCTGATGTGTTTTGATTGATGCAGAGTGTAAGCATACTTTCTGTCTTTAAGGTAGTAATCCTCAGGAAAATACAGTATGAAAGCCCAGAAAGTAAGCTCTTTTAAAGAAATTTTCTATAAGCACTAACAAGAAGGTCTTTGATGAGTTATCAAGTGGACAATAAGTACTATCTGTGAAGTGCATGTTCTCCCAACGCAGTCAGTTTTTTCTGCCCATGAGATGCCACCGAATGGTCTAGCCATGAAGGATGTGAAATGAGTGGGTGTGCTAAAGCAAATAACATAAGCTTCTAAATGTGGAGGCAGGTGGAATGCTTCTTCTGGATTTCCTGAGGAAATGTCAGACAGCACTGGTGGTGTACAGTCAGTTCAGTGTATGTTAGCTGAGAATGTGAATCACAGGGTAGATAACCATTTCTGCAACAGCAACAAGTGTCCCTTTGTAAACCCTCATCCCAGAAAGTTTATTTCTGTCACTTTGTCAGCTCCTACTGGTAAGAAAGTATGACTCATATGGCAGCTGATAATTTTGGAAATAGGTCTAATGCTATGTCAACACGCTAAAGATTTGTCTAGTGGGTGTGGGGAGTAACTCGGTACCCTCCCAGAGTCCAAAGGTTATTGGTGGCAGCAAAGTGTTGATCCTGTTATTTAGCACCACGGCCCCCGAATTCAACACCTATTGGTGACAGCATCCTGATACTGTCTTGGTACCTGCCATCAGTACAGAAGGGTAATTATGAACACCTCCATTTCTCCAGTGAGAACTCTTAGGTTCACAGTGGTTCAAGCAACATGTCCTTAGGTCCCATATCTTAAGTCTTTTCCATCTGGCATTCAGAAGATATGCTAGAGAGCAATTAAGAGAGAGCCCTTCTTTTGATTTTTCAAAATCTGTTGGCCAGAACAGATACCTGTAATTGCTACAGAATCAAATATTAGGGGAGGTGGAGGGAGGGAGGGGGTGGGATGGCCTGGGAGTTTGGGCTTAGTAGATGCAGACTATTGCATTTAGAATGGATAGGCAATGAGGTCCTGCTGTACAGCACAGGGAACTCTATCCAGTCTCTTGGGATAGAACATGATGGAAGACTGTGTGAGAAAAAGAATGTATATATATGTACGTATGTATGACTGGGTCACTATGCTGTGAAGCAGAAATAGGCACAACATTGTAAGTCAATTATACTTTAATAAAAATTAAAAAAAATGAAAGCAAAAATTAGTGTGTCCTTTTTGGGAAAGTAGGCTGGTGGAAACCCCTAGAACTGTTCATTTATTTATTACCTGATGAAAGGAATACTTTTGAAACTATAAAAACTAGAGTGAAAGCTGAATTGAAAGGTAGCCATAAAGGGAATGGCAAGAACAAGAAATCCACACTTGAGGACAGGATTAAATGTGGAGGGATGACTGCATCTTCACTACATGAAGAGAGGGATGAGGCAGCTGCGGAGACTGGAAACAAACTGGGAAGGGGATACTGAGAAAGGTGTGGAAGCCCATCCTTTTCACCAGCCTTTCGTCACACAGCCTGGGCTTCTGACTTGAGCTCCACACTGCTGTTGTTGTAACTTGCTTTGGATTATTCCCTCCACATTTCATATAACCTAGTAATTGTGTCCTTTTGTATTTGATCAAAGATGTGTACCAGATTTTACATCAGTCACTTTCTATTTGCCAAAAAGGATTAAAGAAGAAATGATACATTGTTTTTGGAATGGAAGCTACCTCTTCTGGCAATATTAGATTAAACTGGCAATACAGGTTCTTAGATTAAATTGAGAGAAGAAGAGAGAAAAAAACCAACATTTGTCTCTCTCTCTCTCTTTTTTTTTTTTTTTTAGGGCTGCATCTGCAGTATATGGAGGTTCCTAGGCTAGGGATCGAATCAGAGCTACAGCTGCCAGCCTATGCCACAGCCACAGCGACGCCAGATCCGAGCTGCATCTATGACCTGCACCACAGCTCACGGCAATGCCGGATCCTTAACCCGCTGAGCAAGGCCAGGGATCGAACCTACATCCTCACAGATGCTAGTCAGATTCATTTCCACTGAGCCACGATGGGAACTCCAAAAAAAATCATTTTTGCAAGGAGTAGAAATGTCCCCCTTGAAACCGAAAGCCAGTTGAAAGCTGAGGGGGAACTCAGCTATTGAAGACCAAAGACTTAATTTAAAAACACCAACAATAACAACAACGAGAAAATATTATTGAGATATAATTTACATTCCATTAAGTTCACCCACTTTAAGCACAGAATTTACTAATTTTTGGTAAATATACTTAGTTGTCCAACCATCCTGAAAATCCAGTTTTAGAACATTTCCATGAGCCCAGTAAGGTCCTTGGTGCCCTTTTGTAGTTAATTCCCTTTCCCATTTGGCCCTAGGCAACCACTCATGTACTCTATTTTTAAACACATTTTATTGGAGTGTAGTTGACTTACAATGTTGTATTAGTTTCAGGAATACAGCACAGTGTATCAGTTATAAATATATATGTATCCTCTTTATTCCCATACAGGTTATTATAGATTATTGAGTAGATTTCTCTGTGAAATTACACCTACTGTGTACTGCAGGTCCTTGTTAGGGCTGTTCTGATTTATCCCTCCCACCCACGGTTTCCCCTTGGGTAACTATGTTTGATTTTGAAATCTGTTTGTTTCTGTTTTGTAAGTAAATTCTTTTGTATCCTTTTTATTAGATTCTACATATAAGTGATTATACGATATTTGTCCTTCTCATTCTGACTTACTTCACTTAGTATGATCATCTCTAGTGCCATGGCCGAGCAGTATTCGATTACTAAGTAATATTCGATTGTGTATATGTGCCACATCTTCTTATATGCACTTCAGATTTCCACAGATTGACTAAAGGCGTTTCCTTAAGAAGAACAAATCTTAAGAAGAACGATTTTAGGTTGCACATTGCTGTTTCTCGCTCAGCAGTGGGGCAGGGATGGTAGATATGACCTCAGGTACTGCAGTCGGAGTTTTGTGTTTTGATTTTTACCTGTTGTACCAGAGCTGGCCTTGAGTAGTGGAAGAAGTAATACAGACTCTGAATTTGTGAGGAAACCTCATATGCCCAAATGTGGCAATCTGTGGTGAAAGGCGTCTTAAGTTTACAGGCAGATTTCTCTGGGAAATGGAAACATTTTCAGAGGATGTGGACAGAGTTCTAGTACCTGCAGCCAAGGACAGTCTTCACTGACAACTCCCCACATAGGAAACCAGTGTACTTACACTTAGTAGGGGCCAGTCCTCTCCCAAATCGCTTGAGGTCTCTGGTCAGAGAAAGGGCTAAATAATCTCACACTACTTTAAAAAAATGTATGCATGTATGTATGTATTTATTTATTGCCACATCTGTGGCATATGGAAGTTCCTGGATAGGGTTAGGGTTTGAATCATAGTTGCAGCTGGTGCCACAGCCACAGCAATGTGGGACCTGAGCTGCATCTGCAGCCTATACCACAGCTCACAGCAATGTTGGATCGTTAACCCACTTGGCAAGGCCAGGGATCAAACCTGCATCCTTATGGGGACAACATTGTGTTCTTAACTCTCTGGGCCACAATGAGAACTCCTCAAACTACTTTTTAAAGAAGTTTCTCAACTATCTCTGGCAGATTTGGAAGCAAGAACGCCTTATCCTTGTTTTCCATTTACGATCTGTTCCATTGCTGGTCAATCCAAAAACCAAGTCTGAAAAATCTCCGAAAAGGCTATTTAATAGCCCAGTGGCTCTCCCTTACCTCATTCATCCATTGAATAAGAATTTGTCATTTTTAGCTTTGTTCTGGGTGTTCATCGCAACAGCTTATCAAAACTTGTTCTCCAAAAGTTAATGTTTAGGAAGGGGAGAGAAATAAATAAATAAGGTAAATTCAGACAGAAGTCAATGATAGAAATCCAAGCAGGATATTAATGAGGCATGATGGGTGATGCAGGAAGGTGGGGCTACTGTAGATACAGAGGGATCAGGAGACAACTTCTGCAAGGAGGTGGATGTTTCAGCTGAGACCAGAGTCATCCAGGGATCCAGCCCTCTGAAGATTTGCTAGATGGGACATTCCAAGCAGAGCTTGTAGCAGTTGCCAGAAGTAGATGGGAAGGAGCTTGGAATGTTTGAAAGACCCAAGCAAGATCCATTGCTGTGTCTGCAACTCAAGAAGGGAGAGAGTGATGCAAGATGAGATAAGAGAAGAGTTCCCCAGTGGTGCAGTGGGTTCAGGATTGGTGTTGTCATTGCAGTGGCTTGAGTTGTAGCTATGGCAAGAATTTTATCCCCTGCCTTGGAATTTCATGTGCCTGGATGCAGCCAAAGGAAAAAACAAAAAACACAAAAGAGATCAGAGAGGTTGGAACCCATGGTAGAGCATTTGGAATTTATTCTAAGTCAAATAGGAAACCCTGGGAGAGAGAGGAAAAGGGTGGTCATGTGATCTGACTAACACTTAATCAAGATTACACTAAGGGCTGAGTGTAAAATGGAATCTAAGGCTCATGGGAGGAAACCGTCGATTCCTTTAGAGGTGACAGTGACAGTGGCTTGTTTTAGGGTCATAATGCCTTTTACTAGTCTCACATGTTGATTTGTTTTTAATTTTTAAAGAAATTATTAAAATATGTTTGGTTTATAATTTGCCAGTTTCTGCTGTACAGCAAAGAGACCTAACCATACACACACACACACACACACACACACACACACACACACACACACACAGTCCCTTTCTTATATTATCTTCCAACGTGGTCTGGCCCAAGAGATTGGATATACTTCCTTGTGCTATACAGTAGGATCTCATTGCTTATCCATTCTAAATGCAATAGTTTGTATCTACTAACCCTAAACTCCCAGCCCATCCCATTCACTCCCCCTTCCACTTGGCAACCATAAGTTGTTTTCTATTACATGTTGATTCTTAACATGCTGCTTTGTCTCTTCATCCCTTGTGTGTCTGTCCTGAAAGTGACATATTTTCTGCTTTATTCCCCTTTTTTTTTAAATGGTCTTCCTAGAGCTGGCTAATCTATGGTAAGGATGACCCTAGACTTTAAATCACTCAAAATGTTCTGAGAGATAATATAGTGCAATTTCCTCATTGTGGCCTTGAGGTAGCAGAGGTCAAGAGCAAAGTGACTTGTCTGAGCTTATACATCTAGTTGATGACAGAGCTAAGAGGAGAGCTCAGGACTCCAGACTTTGCGTTGATTGCTCCTTCCTCTAATATCCAACCTGGTTCCTCTGCTCAGAGCAGACGCTCTTGTTAGTATTCTGTGATGTATAGGTTGGATGGATTGGTCAGTGGAAAAAGAGGCCTGAGGTAATAGGACAAGCTGGCAGAGTAGATCACCATGTCAGCCCAAGGTGGTCACTATTCTTGAGCAAGGATGACGGGGAGTCAGCGAATCGACAGGACTTTGAAAGGTCAGAGCGAAGAAGACAGCAGATGGACAGACGGTAGGGGGCAAATGCCAGGCAGGGAGTCTGTGAACCTGAGCCTGTCTGAGGGCATTACAGGGACAGTCAGCAGATGGGCTGTGCCAGCACGTGGGGTGCTCGGCGCTGTCACTGACGCTAATTACTTCTGATGGAGGTGCTTTGTAAAACATAGGGGGAAGTGGCCTTATTTCACAGGACATCTCCTGTAACAGTGGACAAGTTTGTGACAGCTTTTTACCTTAAATGAGCTCCACGGAGGAACCCGGGAAATGTTTCCTTCCCCTCTCGTTCCATGTTTGAGATGGAGAGACAGGTTAGGACACGCCACAGGGCCCGGCCAATGGCATTTCTTCTGAGAATTGCACATGTTCACAAATGAAAATTCCCTTAAAAGTAAAATATTCAGAAGTGAAACAATGCAATAACTTGACAGATGATGTGATTTTGTAACACAAATCAGCAGGTAAAACAGGAGAATCAGATGTGGGAAAAACATCAAAAACTGTCACATCATTTCTGTTGGCACAGTTGGATACTGAAAAAAAATAAAAAAAGATAGTTATCATACAAATGAAGTCAGAAAGAGAAAGACCCACCATATGATATCACTTATACATAAAATCTAAAATATGGCACAAGTAAACCTAGAGAAGAGAAAGAGATTCACAGACATGGAGAACAGACTTGTGGCTGCCATGGAGGAGGAGGAGGGAGTGGAATGGACTGGCAGTTTGGGGTTAGTGGATGCAAACTATTACATGTAGAATGGATAAGCAATAAGGTCCTACTGTGTAGCACAGGGAACTATATCCAATCTCCCAGGATAGAACATAATAAAAGATAATATTTTAAAAAACGGAGTGTATATATATATAAAAATGTATATAAAATGAATCACATTTTAAATCAACTGTAAAAAGATGATTGTTTTTTACATATACTGTCTAAACAATTAAGAGATTCAATAGAAAGTTGTATTTTTTACCTTATCAGAAAATACTAGTTATATAATTTAGCATTTTAACTCGAGTTTTTTTTTTTTTTTTTTGAGCAGTTCTAATGGGCCAAATGCAGTGCTGGATTCTAGTGAGGCAAAATTGAGCGGGGTAGGATCTCAGCTCTCAAATCACTTATGATTTAGTAATGGAGGACACATAGTAAATTATTCTAACATGACTTCTATCAATGAGGTAGGGAAAAAAATGCTTTAGTCACATGAGGGATAAGGAGAGTGCAAAATTAAAATGTGGAAGTCAACCATGATCTTGAGAAAGGTGAGTTGGCTACAAGGTGAAATTTGTAAAAAAGTCTCTTCTTTGGTTCCCTCAGTATTGTTGGACATTACTAACATGCTTGACTATGGAGTGGAGAGGGGGACCTCTTCTCTCTTGATATCTATAATTGTATCACTTTGGCTTTCAAGTCTTAAAATACTAAATTTTACCTGGGTGAGTCCCAGTGTGTCCCAGTTGAGGAGCTGGGAGAAGTGGGGAAATTTAGTAAATGGATCCATTTGTTTGCTGTTCCTTTTTTACAGCAGTGAATGAAGCATCCTTAGTCCTATAGTTTGTTTGTATTCAGTCCCCATAGCCATTTCTTCATCCCATTAAATTTTCTTCTGTCTCTCTACTTTCCTTCACATTCTCTTATTTCTTCACCATTGCCCCAAAGGCAAATTAAATTTTTCAAGAATATTTTGGAAGTTGGGTCCATAAACCTTGAATGCCAAACCACAACTGTTGACTTTCACAATTTTGGGAAGCTTGTCTGGCCCGAAAACAGAATTTCTTCCTTGGCTTCTGTCTTCTCCATCAGTCACTCTTCCATAATGAAAATTACAGAGTCCCCTTCAGCAGTCACATAAGCTATAAAGTCACATTCATGAAAACAAATTAAAATTTTACTCTTATTGTCTCTCTTGCCCAATACACCAATATATACTTTTATTTTAGACTTGGAAAAATCATTTAGTTGATTGATACAGCAATAAAAAGACATTTTAGATCAACTGAGATAAAAAGCGTGACTAAACTGTCTTTGTTTCACAATAATCTTCCGTCTCAAGTTACCAAGACCATACTTAAATGACTAAAGCATGGTACATAAAATTTGTTCTCTAACACAACTTCCACTGATTAAAGGCTGTAACTGATCTGAAGGGGTTTCCATCTTAAAGTGTCATTTGCTTCTGTGTAAATCATAGAAACTAACTTACTTGTTTCTTTCTTGGTAGTCTAGTTATTTCTATCTTTTTTTTATTTTTACTTTTTTTATTAAAGTGTGGTCGATTCATGGTTTTGTCCCAATTTCTCCTGTACAGCAAAGTATCCAGTCATACATACATATACATTCTTTTTCTCATACTATCTTCCAGCATGTTCTATCCCAAGAGATCGAATATAGTTTCCTGTGCTATATAGTAGGACCTCATTGCTTATCCATTCTAAATGTAATGATTTGCATGTACTAGCTGGAAACTTCTTGTCCATCCCACTCCATTCCCCCTCCCCCTTGGCAACCATGAGTCTGTTCTGTCTATGAGGCAGTTTCTGTTTTGTAGGTAGGTTCATTCGTGGTATGTTTTAGATTCCACATGTAAGTGAAATCATATTGTATTTGTCTCTCTTTCTGACTTACTTCACTTAGTATGAGAATCTCTAGTTGCATTCATGTTGCTGCAAATGCCATTATCTCATTCTTTTTTATGGCTGAGTAATACTCCATTACAACTCAACAACAAAACCAAAAATAAACAACCCAATCAAAAAATGGGTAGAAGACATGTGGATAACCAACAGGCACATGAAAAGATGCTCAACATCTGTAATTATTAGGGAATGCAAATCAAAGCTGCAACGAGGTACCACCTTACACTGGTCAGAATGGCCATCATTATCAATTTTACAGACGTTCCCATTGTGGCTCAGTGGAAGTGAATCTGACTAGGAACCATGGGGTTGCGGGTTTGATCCCTGGCCTTGCTCAGTGGGTTAAGGATCTGGCTTTGCCATGAGCTGCAGTGTAGTTTGCAGATGCGGCTCAGATTTGGCATTGCTGTGGCTGTAGTGTAGGCTGGCAGCTGTAGCTCTGATTTAACCCCTAGCCTAGGAACCTCCATATGCCTCTAGTGTGGCCCTAAAAAATCAAAACAAAACAAAAAAACAAAACAATTTTACAAATAACAATTGCTGAAGAAGGTGTGGAGAAAAGGAAATCCTCCTTCACTGTTGGTAGGAATGTAAATGGGTACAAACACTGTGGAAAACAGTATGGATGTTCCTCAGAAAACTAAATACAGAACTACCCAGGATCCAGCAATCCCACTCCTAGTCGTATATCTGGACAAAACTGTAATTCAAAAAGATGCATGAACCTTTATGTTCATTGCAGCCCTGTTCATAACAGGCAAGCCATGGTAACGACCTAAATGTCCATCAACAGATAAATGGATTCAGGGAGTTCCCTTTGTGGCTCAGTGGTTAAGGAACCCAACTAGGATCCATGTGAATTCGGACTCCATCCCTGGCCTTGCTCAGTGGGTTAAGGATCCAGTTGCTGTGAGCTGTGGTGTAGGTCATAGACTTGGCTCAGATCCTGTGTGGCTGTGATGTACGCCAGTGGCTACAGCTCCAGTTGGACCCCTAGCCTGGAACTTCCATATGCCACAGGTGCAGCCCTAAAAAGCAAAAACAAACAAGCAAAAAAACAGATAAATGGGTTAAGAAGATGTGTTATAGGAGCTCCTGTCATGGCGCAGTGGTTAACAAATCCAACTAGGAACCATGAGGTTGTGGGTTCGATCCCTGGCCTTGCTCAGTGGGTTAACGATCCAGCGTTGCCATGAGCTGTGGTGTAGGTTGCAGATGCGGCTCGGATCCTGCGTTGCTGTGACTGCGGTGTAGGCCAGTGGCTACAGCTCCGATTAGACCCTTAGCCTGGGAACCTCCACATGCCACGGGTGCGGCCCTAAAATGACAAAAAGGCAAAAAAAAAAAAAAGATGTGGTATAAATATACCATGGAATAGTTATTTCTGACATACCTGTTTTAGTGTGAGATCTTCCAGTAGCAGATCCAGAGATCAGGACTGAGGGAATAAAATGTACTTGGAAAATGCAGGGAGAGCCTATTGTCAATAAGGAAATGGTGCAGGAAAAGGAAGGCAGCCGATAGTGGTGCGCTATTAAACCAGTGTTACAGTGGGTATCTGGAGGACAATGTACAACACACAGCTGAGGGGTGAGGAGATAGGACAATGGCACACCAAGTCTCAAGACAGGTGTTGGAGAATTTCCTGCCCCCTGGGGTGTTAACTCCTTGGCCCTTCTGGCCTGCCATGGAGTAGCACATTTGTGAGACTCACATTGCCATCATTCTAGGAACACAGGTCAGCCAACTGCCTGCAACTGAAAGTCTGCTTGCTCCTAGTACACAGAATGGTCTCAGGACAATGCAGGGACCATTGACAGCCTCAACTACAACTGGCTGGTCCAATTTTAGATTATCTGAAGAGCTGAGAAATAGAGAAAATAAAGTTAAATCCTAAAACCATTGCTCTTTTATTTTTTTTCCCCATTTTATGGCTGTACCTATAGCATATGGAGTTTACCAGGTCAGGGGCCTAATTGAAGCTGCCTCTGGGGCCTACGCAACAGCCACAGCAACACTGGATCCTTAACTCACTGAGCGAGGCCAGGTATTTAACCTGCATCCTCACAGAGACACCGTCAGGTTCTTAAACTGCTGAGCCACAATGGGAAGTCCTGTTTTTAAGGCATTATTTGTATCTTTTTTCTCCTTATCTATCATCTAATAAAGAGATTTTAGTTCTTTTGTCTTTCTCCTAATGCTCTTGGACTGGAAGAAAGACTCAGAGACAGTCACGCAGTGGGCAGTATTAAAAGAAACAAGGCTACCTGAATGATTCATAAACTGGAGAAGCAGACCATGAATAATCAAGGGTTGTCAGAAAAGGTTTTTGCAACTAAGAGGATCCTTTGGATGTTTCAGCTGTGTATAAGAACACTTCAAGGAGTGCTTCTATCTCTGTCATAATGTCACAGGTTTAGTTGGCATCTCCATTTGAATATGACACTTTCAGGCAATATAAAAAGCAAGTCAAACTGAGGTGCTTCTTTCCCCCTAGAGTCTAAAAATACGAATAAGATGTTGAAATGGATTTAAAAGCATAGTTCAGAGTGCACAAAAACAAGTGCCCATAATGGCCACGAAGGTAAAGTGAGTGAGAAAGCAAGCCAGACATAAGACGACAAGTGGTGGGTAACAGCCTCATGGTCAAGAATATATAATAGAAAGTGGTGGAATCTTTAGTAAAATGAAGAACTTGAACTCCATCTAAAGAGGACAGGTTGCCTCTGGAGATGTAGTCCCAGTGGTTATGGTTCAACCGGACCTTCCATAGTAGATATATGGGATTCATGTGACATTGTTGAAAGTTTTGAATGAGTAGGTGATTCACAAACATTTAAAACATTCTGTAACCAAATAAAAACATGTTTGCTGACCAGATTCAGCACACAGGCTCAATGGAGCTGGAGGCTTCTGACACAGAAAAATGTATGAATACCATTTGACTTGCATTGGCAAATGTGGTAGAGAGGTGTGTGTGTGTGTGTGTGTGTGTGACAGAGAGAGAGAGAACCACCCCTTTGCTTATGATGAACAAAAAAATATATATATGTGTATATATATATATATATATATATACACATATGTATATATTTCTACATGTATATAAATGTGTGCATACTTGTTATTGAAAACAATGACATAAGTATTTATTTCTGAGAGGGTGAGTGAAAGGGATATAAAGATGTGTTATTTCCAGGTACTCCTGCTATTTCCATCATGTTCCCACTTCAAGCCCAGCTCAGCCATTGCCTCATCACTGACTCCTTGCCTTTATCAGAAAAGATTTTTGCAAGAAGGGTTTTTGGTGTATAGGCAGATTTTCAAGGAAATCCATAACTGAATAGACCTGGCATTAGGTAAGAGATCTACACCGCTGATTGTGTGTGAGAGAGGTTTGCAAGGACTTTGGATTGTAGCTTGAGGATAAAAGCAGCATGTATGGAGAGTTCCTGGGTACTGAAGCCTGAGAGATATTTTGCCTCTGTTACCTCATTTGGTTCCAATAACAGTCTTATATGGTGTTAAGGAACCATTTTAGAAAGGGATAAACATACCCTCTATTAATGCACGTACAAGGTTAAAGAGCTTGCTCAAGATGATAGAAATAATGCACATAAGTACCTAGGCTCATATACAGACCATTAAAGTATGTGTGAGGACCTGTACGTAGGTTTTTCTAAATAGCAAGTATTGTTCACATTTTCCAGAAAGTAGGGAAACGGGCATTCATTTGGATTTCTCTGTGCGCTTCCTCTTTAGAGTACAGGTTGATGAGTGTTGCTCGATTTGGGGACTTTCATGATACCTGAAGTAACCTGACTGCGCTACTACCATGACCCGTTTTGTCTTCCAGAGTCTTTCCAACAGGTTAGCTCAGTGTTTCAGAGCAGTGGGTTAAGCTATTGACAAACACCTCCAGCATTTCAGAATTTGCCCCTGGAGTGAAGGGGCTGGATCACTTCCACCCAACCCAGAACGTCCTTGCTGAGAATAGCCATCTCAGAGTAGACTGTGGCAGGAACTGTGACCAGGAGGTGAGAAATGGACATTTGCCCATAGCTGTCGGATATGATGTGTCTTCAGAGCAGCAAAAGCTAAGATGGGGTTGGAGGTTGGAGAAGGGGAGGCGGACAGATCGTGAGTAATAAAGCCGAAATCACAGAAGCAGGGACCCGCAAACCTGTCTCCTGAAGTAATGGAGAGCATAACAAGGCTTTCCCACCTCCTGCGCCTCCTAAACCAAGGTCTTCTTCCTGCTTATGTTTCTGTTCTAATTTACTATTTCCTCCATTAAATACCCCCCGCCCTTTTTGGCTGCCCCGCGGCATATGGAGGTTCTGCAGCCAGGGTTCTTATCCAAGCCACAGCCTCGAACTAATCCATAGCTGTGGCAGCACCAGATCCTTAACCTACTGTGCCAGGCCAGATGTGGAACTCGTGTCCCAAGGCTCCCAAGATGCTGCTGATCCCATTGTGTCACATCAGGAGCTCTTTACCCATTTTTAATTTAAACCGGTCTGAGTATGTTTCTGTTTCTTGAAACAGAATCACCCTATGTGTGTGGGGGGCGTGGGGGGGCATTTCTAGGGAAAGTGTGATGTGAATCAGTATGGAAGCCGTCCTATCCCCCTTACTTGGGTAAAGAACATGACTGGCAAATAATTACTTAGGACTTCATCATCTTAAATCTCATGACCACCTCACTAAGAAGTGAGCTGCCCCATGGCATATGGAAGTTCCCAGGTCACCTGATCTGTCCTTCTCACTTTAAGAAGTAAATTGAGAAAACAATACTGGTCAAAGGTGGAATTGTCCATGCCATTTGGAGTCGACTGGACTTTACCGGGTCTCGTTTGTCTCTGGGTGGAATGAGGACAGAGGACATATTATCACTCAGATCAGAGTCAGTAGAAGTGTGTTCTACCTAAGAATTTTTTTTCAGCTGTCATCTTTTGATCCATCAACTGATTTTGCTCTTACAGGGTTTAGGGAATCAGATTTTTTTTTATTTTCATCTCACACAACATTTTGTTGCTTTGAACAGCAACGTGTAATTTTAAAATGTAATCATGTTAAAGTTACACTCATTTTTTAATGCATTAATCCTGTATGTGTTGACATTTGTGCCGAGATGCTGCTGTAGCATTAATTTCTGTTTTCCCTGATCTGTCTGTGCACAGGGCTAGCAGGCAGGCAGAAGTTACTTCACAATTCAGTAGGTAATTGCAAAAGACATTCAAACTGTTTTAATTACTAACGAATGCGTCAGATGCTGTTTTTAACATAGAAATGCATTAAAACACAAATTGTGTCTTTTAATAACATAATTTCATCATTAATCAGTATTCATTGGACACCTTTGGAGAGAACGTGTTAGATGCCAAACAAATATATCTGACGAATATACAGAAATGTAAATAAATGATTGAGAGAGATGTCTTTTAACTTTACTAATGAAATACTGTATTCTCTCTGATGTTGGACTGAATTGGAACCATTTATGATTAAATTTTCATGGACTAGAGTGATGGGGGAGTGGGTTATCTTTATTGAATGCATTTTCTAAGTAGTAATGGAAATTATTTTTTTCTTAAGTACTTACTGTTGAAATCTAAAGTAGTACCTTGTCTATTCTTCATCCTGAGAAGAGCAGCCCAATAAGGTAGTCAACAACTCTGGGTTCAGAATCTTCTTCCAGTACCGCCAAATTGGTCACACTAAGCATCAAGGATCATTATGAAGTTGAGGAGTGAAATGGACTCTGCTAAATCTGTAGCGAGCTAGGAGTATTCCTGATGTGGAAGCTGCTTCTCTATTTTTCCTCCCCTTTCTTTCTCTCTCTCATTTTTTTTTTTCTTTTTCAGCTGCCCCATGGCATATGGAAGTTCCCAGGCCAGGGATCAAATCTGAGCCTCATTTGTGACCTATGCTGCAGATCTAGCAATGCTGGACCCCTTAACCCACTGTGCTTGGCTGGGAATCTAACCCGAGTCCTGGCACTCAGGGATACTGGATCCTGTTGCACCACAGCAGGAAGGACCCCCCCTTCTCCTCTTTTATCTCCTCTGTAGCTCACTTTTCTCCTCTTCTTTAGTCAAAATCCTACTTAGAAAGTTGTTTTTATTGATATTTACTTGATTCTTGTAAAACTAGAGTATAAATATAAGACAAAAATCCATGCACTTGAGAGATTTAATTGGAGTTTAAAGTGTAAAACATCCCAGATAAGTTATATGCTTGATTTTTGGTAGATGTTGTCATATCCTGGATTCAGTGGGGATAGTATTTCTAAAATATAAAACCAGTGAGATTTTTATTGTTGCTATCCATTGATTTTGTGCTCTAATCACTTTGGAAAATGAGAGGCAAGTGCATAGCCACCACCAGAAGGTGGCAGAGGGTGTGACGAGGCCCTGAGGTCCCTGAGAGTGGAAGGGCAGAGGTGAAGAAGCAGTAGAAACAAGTGAACCTACATTTATGTCCTATACTACGCCCTCCAGTCACAGTGAAATAAAAATGCTTAGTCACAGAGAGAGTTTGACTTAATGACTCCTTGCCTAACCTGGGTGCTTTATGTCCTAGAAATGATTCAGATGTTCCCTGATGACATTTGGGAGATGCAGGAGCAAACTGAGCTCAAAGCCTGGTACCACATATAAAGCCTGCAGGACATATAACTTAAGCCACAGTCGAGCTATGGGACATGCTAAGACATAAAGGGTTTCCCTGCAGGAGCAAAGGATGAAGTGGGCAGAGAACTAGGCTGAATTGAACTGAAGAAAAAACAAACAAAAACAACAAAACAGCCAGGAATTCAGCAGTCACACCTTAGCAGACAATGTCACAAGTCCTCAGGACAGAGTAGAGTGGTTGCAGACCCTGATGAAAGACCCTGACTAAAATCAAGGACCCATCTAATCACTGTGGCATAACTTAAACTTCCTACTCCCCTCAACATGCCCCTTTGGCAAGAAGTTGTTTCAGAAACTCTAAAAGTTGGTCATTTATCCATGAAAGACAGAGTTTACCTCCCCAAATAAACTGATAAACTGAAAGAGACTAAAACACCTGTGTATCTTTCACTGTCTGACTAACTTCACTTGGTGTGATAATTTCTAGGTCCAACATCATAAGATAACACTTATATGTGGGATCTCAAAAAAAGGATACAAATGAGCTTATATGCAGAACACAAACAGACTCACAGACTTTGAAAAACTTACGGTTACCAAAGGGATAGGTTGGAGGGTGGGAGGGATGGACTGGGAGTTTGGGACTGGCATATGAACACTGAGGTATATGGAATTGTTGGTCAGTGGGGACCTGCTGTATACAGAGAACTCTACTCAGTATTCTGTGATCATCTATAAAGAATCTGAAAAGAGAATGGGTGTGTGCATGTGTATGACTGCATCACTTTGTTGTACAGCAGAAATGTTCACAAATTGTAAATCAGCTATACTTCGATGAAACTTTAAAAAATGAAACAAAAAAGACTTGTGTGGTAACCTTTAAAACTTCCTATTTCTCTGCTGCCTTAACATTCCCACAGACAGGCTGTGAGCACCCCGGCCAGGTGATCAGGTGCACAGGTGTGATAAAGTGCCCTCTGCCCCCACCACGAGCTCTCCTTCCTACCCTCCCTTTACCATGACTTAGTGACATTCAAATATGCCCGTGGGACTCCTTGCTCCCTAATAAATCCACTTGTTCCTTGCTCTCCTTCCCAGTTACTTGGTTGGACTCACTCCCTTGGTGTTCTTCCCCGACTGGTCTCCCAGTGGCCTGATGTGACTGTCTCTCTGGAACCTGTGACTATAATAGACTTTGTTTTTCCCCAAACCTCTTCTCTATTTCCTGTCCTGGCCATACCTCACTGATCATCTCCAAAAGAATATGAAACAAGATGGAAAAAGCAAAGCAAAGGTGAAGTCACCTTTATTAGGAGTTCCCTGGTGGCTCAGCAGGTTAAGGAAGGATCCTGCATCAGCACCGCCATGGCTCGGGCTGCTGCTGTGACATGGGTTCCATCCCTGGCCCAGGAATTTCCTCATGCCACAGACATGGCCAAAAAAATAAACTTTTTTAGAAAATTTAAGTACAGGAGTTCCCGTCGTGGCTCAGTGGTTAATGAATCCGACTAGGAACCATGAGGTTGCAGGTTCGATCCCCGGCCTTGCTCAGTGGGTTAAAGATCCCGCATTGCTGTGGCTGTGGCGTAGGCCAGCAGCTACAGCTCCTGTTAGACCCCTAGCCTGGGAACCTCCATATACCACAGGTGCGGCCCTAGATAAGGCAAAACAAAAAAAAAGAAAGAAAGAAAATTTAAGTACATTTTCCTCCTTTGTTTTTATGGAGTAGGAATATGTTTTCCTGTACACCTGAGTGTGACGTGTCAATTTCAACCTATGACTCCAGTAAAATGTCTAAGGTTCTTTTCATCCCATCTGTTGGAGGGATGGTAGAAGTGTTTCTAATGGCAAAGGCTGGAAGAGCTTTGTAGAGTTTTACAGAAGGATTTGATTATGCATAAAGTTTATCATATCAGGTGACTTGGAGTATTGGATTCCACCAACACCCTTTTGAGAGAGAGTAAGTCTTTCCTGGCTGTAGGGTAGAGACTGCCTCCTGGTGTCGATGTACAGACCTGATTTCATATACTGCAGAGGACACTGCAGTTCCTTGCAGGAGGATGGGCAGTTCAGGTCTCAGGTTCTCAAGATCCTAGTTTAAAGCTGTCACGAGAAGCAACCTAAGTGACAGCTTTGAGCAGCTTAAAATATACCTGCTGGTGGGTAAAAGAAGGAATGAGTAGCATTAATTTTCACCATCACCTGCTATTCTATGTGCCTTGAAATAATCCCAGTCACCCACGCAGACACACACCTGCTTTCCTTTTGTCCAAATCTAAAGTGCCAGGCAAGATCTGGCTCAACATTCTCCCCCTTGTTGAAGTCTTAGCTTAATATCCCATCTCTTCCTTCTTTTCAGTGTCTGTGTTTGGCATTCCTTATTTAAGGACTAGTTGTATTCCACCTCAAGAGTTATTGATGCTATTACGAGAGTGTACTGTTTCCAAGGAAAGACTATAAGCCCCGTAAAGACAGCACCCATGTTTTTTGATCTTAGTCTACACTTCTGGGCACAAAGGAGATAACTGGTACTTGGTAATTAAAATTAAAAAAATCATGCAAGAGTCTCCGTTGTGGCTCAGCAGGTTAAAAATCTGACTAGTATCCATGAGGATGTGGGTTTGCTCCCTGGCCTCGCTCAGTAGGTTAAGGATCTGGTATTGCGGTGAGCTGTGGTGTCAATTGCAAGCGTGGCTCATATCTGGTGTTGTTGTGGCTGTGGTGTAGGCTGGCAGCTGTAGCTCTGATTCAACCCTTAGCTCAGGAACTTCCATATGCTGTAGGTACTAACTAACTAACTAACTAACTAACTAACTAACTAAATTAAAACCACACAACTATCCCAGAGAGACAATGCAATCTTATAGTAATTCCTGATGAGTCCTTTTCATCAGCTCTACTCAGTCATGTTCAGTGAAAGGCTGAGCGTGATGAACTTATTTGTTGACTGAAAAAACAAGTGGAGAACTAGGAAGATTCTGGCTGAAAGTGTGGAGGATGATAGATTAAGTCAGAGATTTTGTTACTTGTTCAGTCAGGATGGTGGTTTGGATTTATCCTTTTTGCACATCGATATGAACTTGGCTGAACTCACCCCAGAAATACTGAAAAAGTATGACAGCAGGTAAGAGACGAGTTAATTCCTCAAATCTAAAAGTCTGTTTCCCTGCCCTCCTAGCATATGATTTTGGCATCTGTCTCACCAGCGAGCTGCTATGAATCTGTGGTATTATGAGGAGAAGCTCACAATATTTAAGAAATATGAGCATACTGTTTAGATGACATATTTCAAATATTGCACCTCCCCCTGAATGTCTGACTAAAGCCCAGCCAGGAAGTAATTTTGGTTCAGTGGAAGTTGCATGCCAATTCATATTTTTCAGGTTTTGCTTCAGGGCTCAGTCAAGACAATCCATCCTGTGCTAACGTGTTCAGTGTGGCACTTTTTGGAAACGGATGGAGAACAGTTGGGGCTCCAAGTCTAATTGTGTGTAATATTCCAAACTTTTGAGGGAATTGTCTCAAACATTTCACTAGAGAATTCTTTGTTAAGACCAGTCATATTTACTATTGTCTTTTTGGAAACTGCAACAGGAATGTCTCATTTTTCTCTCCAGAGGGGTTAAAAGCCCCTAACCACCTAACAATAAACTCCTAACCCTAACACTAACCATAAGCCATTCCCTAACACTAACCCTGACTGTTACTCTATCCCGTACCCTAACTCATACTTTATCCCTAACCCTAACACTAACCGTAACCCATAACCTAACACTAAACCTTAACCTAATCCTAAGCTACACGCTAGCCCTAACCCATAAAATATCCTGAGTTAGGATATAAAGGACAAGAGAAATACTGTCACCCGTGCTGCTCTGCAGCCTGCAAAGCAGAAATGTTTACTAGGCTCCCCTCACCTTCATTTTTCCCCCTCAGCTTAACTTTTCGAAACTTAAGGAGACTGTAATTGCATTTCGTTATGTGATCTAGGAACTGTGGATTTTTATCTCTCAGAATTTACCTGGGGAGCTGTATTGTGCTTTCCTAGAATCTGCAGTGTCTTGAAAAGTCTTTTAATGCTTAATCTCATTAAAAGGTAGCGTATTTTAACATGCTTTCCAATTGTGACTGCTATCTTTAGCACTTAAGAAGGGAGATTGATCCTGTGGGGTTTGATTATTAACTCTGTTATTATGTTCCTGGTGTACTCATGAAACTGTTTGGTAATGCACCCATAATTTATTTTTATTTTATATTTTGGAAGCATTGTTATAGGTTAATTGGCTCCATATTTTACAAGTTTGCATCACTAATACCAATAAAAATCTTTTGATATGGTTCTTCTGGGATTCTGATTGCATTAAGGAATGATTAGTCCTAATTAAGTTCTGCAGTCTGTGCTAATTACAATCAAATAAGACTACATAAAAATGTGAAATTATCTTGAAGTAAATGCACTTTTCATCATTAATTAGAGAACTACAAGGCACACCTCTGCAGAGGTTCTTATTTTATTTTTTAACATTAGTTACAAGAAGGAAACCTCAAGCCATTGCATATTGAAACGGTATCTCCCATAGTTGTTACAGAAGCAATCTAGTTAATTATAAATTTGAGTGAGGTTTCCTTAGTTTACTTTTCTGGAGAACGAAGCTGTCCTCAGCTGTTTCTCATCTACCCTCCAGGTAGTAATACGATGTTTACATTACAGAATAAAAATGAGAGGCTTCAGGTTTTAAGAGCATGTGTTCTATTAGATTGCCTCATTTAACTTTTATGCACTGCAGTCCTTTTCACATTTGACATTTCCCTGATTTCTTTTTAATGCCAGGGGTTCATTTGGACTCTCCTGTGTGAGATGGTAATGATACTTCTATCTGGACTTCCCTGGAGTGGTATAAACTGATGGGGAGACCTCACTTTTGCCTTCAGCACCCGACTTGTTAACACTCTTGCTTACCAGGATTGTTGAATTCCATTTGTAAATGAGGGTAGGGTGAGCAGGCTAGAATCACCATTTCTGGCCACCTACATCTTTTTCTCTCCTTTTACAGGAAGCACTAAGTGAAATACTGCCTTTAAAACACAGCATGGTTCCTGCTGCATGGAAGAGTTCAGTAAATGTTAGCTAAGATAATCATTATTGTTCGGATTACATTGCATTTGATATTTCTAGAAGTCCAATTTTAGACCAATGATTGGTATTGAGTTCATGAGGAAGAAAGAATTTCATCAGAATTCTCCCAGCAATTTCACTCCCTCTTCTCCAGTTGTTCTGCTCAGAGATGCTTTGAGTTTGGAAGCTAAAACATGTACAAAAGCCAAACTCTCCTAGCTGCTTCAGAGACCCTGAAATGCCCATTTTGATGCAGTACTAATGCTGCAATTCAGAAATATGCTCAAATCTTTGACCATTTATCCACCTTCTAACCTTAATCCACTTTTTCTAAACTACATGCTCATTCATTTTTCTCACACCTACTTACTTTTCTTTATTTTTCAACCCAGCAGCTATTTGTCTACTTTTCCTGACTTTTAATCGCACCTCAGTTTCTTTGTTCCCCCTGTTCAAACATTTTTCCTTTGCCTTTACAAATATGTTTCTTATTCAGAAACTCTCTTTCATTATTTTATACCTGTGCATTTTCTGAGGTTCCTGGTCTTCTTTCGAGCTTCTGGTCTCCAAGAGCATCCCTTCTTTTCCATCTCATTATTGTTATATATAGTTCTGACTGAATCCACGTGGGAACCAGTGAGGTATGAGTTTTGCCTATCACATATGGCTCTCATTTCTAGCCTTGGGGTTTTGTACATGACTTTTCCTTTGTCTGTAATTTTCTCTTGGGTACACTGTCAGTAATCTGCTCACCTCTCCTGCTTTAAGCGTCTCAGAATTGCATTCTTTCAAGAATATTTTACATCTCGATTATGGGGTGTGCCTCTTCAGTGACTGAACTCTTAGAATATTCTGAGGATCTCTGCAATCACATAATCCAATCTCCTCATGGTACAGGTGAGAAGACTGAGGTCCAGAATGGCTCATGTGGGCTGTCCCAGATCGTGAGAACCTTCAGTGTCAGAACAACCTGGTGGCTCCCAACCCCCATCCTTTCCTTGTACCTGCTATATCTCAGCACAAACAGGTCCTGCACATGACATTCCCCCCTTAGATTATTTTGTTAATTCTTGGAAGTCAGGAATGATACGTTGCTTCTATTCTTTGTCTCTGTCATCCTCCTTAATGTCTAACACAGACTGAATATAGTGAGCCCAAGAAGGGCTCACTATAAGTTGTTAAATATCACTAACTGATGTCTAGATCATTCTACCAGTGTTATTTTCTGTTTTCTGCTTTAATTGCTGCATATTTGATTCCATATCACTGTCCCATTTCTTTTCCTTCTTTTTCCCTCTTTTTGCCTAAATTCTCCCCCATTCTCTTTACTTGTAAATCAGTAGTTATCTGCATTATAGTAACTTTCCTTTTGTGCTCAGATTTTTTTTCCTTATATTTCTGATAACATAACTAGATTTCAGTTAGAAGATCAAAGATAGTTTAATGGCTCTTTTTTTTTTTTTTTGGCAGTTGGGCAGCAAAAACTAATAGCCGAGGTATCAAGTGTTGTTAAAGTCATTAAGCTTTATTTGTGGTGTCTGAATAAATTAACTCTCCATGTCTAACTCAAGTATGAACTCTTTGAATGTTTGACATTTTTCATTGGGAAATCTCTTTATTTGTTGGTTTGTAAATCAGTTAAAAACTATATGGTGACCTTCCTAATGTGAAGAGTTGAATCAGAAACTGTACCTCTTTGCTTTTACTGTTTGTCTTCCATCATCCTCCATAATATTTAACACAAATTGCATTATCAAGGTGAGTTCACTATATGCTGTTCAATATAACCAGGTGCTGTTTTTCTGTGTTTATGGAATGGAAACATTCAGGCATTACTTTTTATAATTGCATAGCATACAAAACTCAGAAATGTAACTTGATTATCTTGGAGCCCTGCTCCTTTAGAACAATATTGAAAAACTGAAGCTGAAAGTTTTACTAATGAAACTGGGGAAGCCTTTCCAGGAATGAGAAAAGGCATGGTTACCTGCTTAGAGGGGAGAGGGAGCAGGTTACTGTGTTTTCCTGTCTTTAACAGAAATTAGAGAGTGGATTAAAGAGAAGACTGTATCCCAGAATAGAAGAGCTGCTCAAATTCTTGAAGTCAATGACCAAAAGTCTCCCATTTGGTATCAAAAGGAAGTATAAAGCGTGGCATGGCAGCTTCTGGGATGCAAACTCATTAAACTGTCCTTTCCTTTGTAGGACTGGAAAGGCTCTTTCATATGAATTTCTTTATTTTCTTCTCTTGATGACCTTCTTCACGTAGAATGATTCCTTATAAGCCCCGTTTAATGTGTACCTCCTCTGTGTTAGGTATACATGCTCTTGGAATTTTTCCTAATTCTCAGGGAAGTGCTATCAGTCCATCTTACAGACAAGGAAAAAGAGTCACAAAAGGTCAAGTAACATGCTCTTGGTTAAGCAACGAATATGGTAAAGCTAAGATTCAAATCAGACATTTATCTGAGCTTATAGCATCACGTTTTTAGCCTAGACTTATATTTTACTTATATTACTTATATTTTATGAATTCTAGTCACAAAACCCTACCTTTTCTGTTCTCTTCCTGTCTGTTTTTTTTTGATGCCTAAAAAATCACCCTTCACCTCCACCCCCTCCCACCACCTCCTGAATGTATTTGTGCATTCAGTGCACTTACAACTCTGTCTTTGAGTCTTGATTGTGAAAAGATGGAAAGTCACTGAAAAATCAACATTCTTTGATAATTATGGAGGGAATTTTGAATTTGTCAGTCAAAAGAAAACATGTCATTATGATGAGGATTCAAAGATGGCTAAGTGTAAAATAGAGGTGTATACATTTACACATTCACAGACTGGGCTGCTGACCTTTAACCACCTTTATCCTCCTACCCTGGTTCCATTACACACAGACACACACACACACACACTCACACACACACTCTCTCTCTCTCTCATACCCATCCTCCTTATTCCAGAAGATTAATTATAAGATCATGGGACTATAGTTCTTTATTTTATAAATTACATTATTTGTTCTTAAGCGAGTAGTTTACTTATGGGTTCATGGCTGTTACTAAAGTCTTTCAATGTACCACCTATGATGGATGAAAAAAAGAAAGTGAAAACAAATGAACAGGCTTCTTCATGGGGAAAATTGCATATGACTCCGATAATTTGTCTTTTTGTAAAATTATGGCTCTATACCAAACGACAAAGAAATCCGCTTTTAAAATCCCAATAACAGTCTCTGTTTGGAGAAATAGTGTGATAATGTTGATGTCATTTCTAATTTTGTTCAAGATAATCAGCCAGCCACATGGACATTTCCTTTTTTCTTTCTCTTTTTTTTGTTACTAATTTATTTTTTTACAGTATTATAGAGTTCTTTGTTGCAGTATATGTTCTTTTTTTTAATTACTTGATGAATTTTATTACAATTATAGGTATACAAAAATCATCACAACCAAATTTTATAGCATTTCCATCCCAAACCCTCAGTGCATCCCCCCACACCCCAACTTGTCTCTTTTGGAAACCATAAATTCCACATGTAAGTGGTAGCCTTTGATGTTGGTGTCTCATTGTCTGACTGACTTCACTTTGCATGATAATTTCTAGGTCCATCCATGTTGCTATAAATGCTGTTATTTCATTCCTTTTAGTGGCTGAGTAATATTCCATTGTGTATATGTACCAGATCTTCCCTATCCACCCCTCTGTCGATGGGCATTTAGGTTGTTTCCGTGACTTGGCTATTGTATAGAGTGCTGCAGTGAACACTGGAGTACATGTGTCTTTTTGAGTACTGGATTTCTCTGGATAAATGCCCAGGAGTGGGATTGCTGGATCAAATGGTAATTGTATTTTGAGTTTTCTAAGGAATCTCCATACTGTTTTCCACAGTGGTTACACCAATTTAAATTCTCACCAACAGTGTAATAGGGTTCCTTTTTCTCCATACCCTCTCCAGCACTTATTGTTTGTAGACTTTCTGATGATAGCCATTCTGGCTGGTGTAAGGTGGTAGCTCATAGTGGTTTTGATTTGCATTTCTCTAATAATGAGTGATGTTGAACATCTTTTCATGTGTTTTTTGGCCATCTGTATGTCTTCTTTGGAGAACTGTCTGTTTAGATCTTCTGCCTATTTTTTGATTTTTTTTTTTGATATCGAGCTGTTGGGGTGTTTGTAAATTCTGGAGATGAATCCCTTGTCAGTTGATTCATTTGCAAATATTTTCTTCCATTCTGTGGGTTATCTTTTCGTTTTGTTTAGGGTCTCCTTTGCTGTACAGAAACTTTGAAGTTTAATTAAGTCCCATGTGTTTACTTCTCTTTTTATTGTCATTACTCTAAGAGGTGGATCTGAGAAGATGTTGCTATCATTTATGTCAGAGAGTGTTTGGCCTATGTTTTCCTCTAAGAGTTTTTTAGTATCTGGTCTTATATCTAGGTCTTTAATACATTTTGAGTTTATTTGAGTGTATGGTATTAGGAAGTGTTCTAATTTCACTTTTTTTACATGTGGCTGTCCTGTTTTCCCAACACCGCTTATTGAATAGACTGCCTTTTCTCCAGTGTATATTCTTGCCTCCCTTGTCATAGATTAGTTGACTATAGGTGTGTGGGTTTAATTCTGGGCTTTCTATCCTGTTCCACTGATCTATATTTCTGTCTTTGTGCCAGTACCATACGGTTTTGACGACTGTGGCTTTGTAGTATAGTCTGAAGTCAGGGAATCTGATTCCCCCAGCTCCATTTTTCTTTTTCAGGATGTCTTTGGCTATTCCAGGTCTTTTGTGCTTCCAAACAAACTTTAAAATATTTTGCTGTAGTTCTGTGAAAATAGTCCTTGGTAATTTGATAGGGATTGCATTGAATCTGTTGATTGCCTTGGATAGTATAGTCCTTTTGATAATATTGACTCTTCCAATCCAAGAGCATGGTATGTCTTTCCATCTGTTCATGTCATCCTTGATTTCTTTGATTAGCATCTTATAGTTTTCAGAATACAAGTCTTTTGTCTCTTTAGGTAGGTTTATTCCTAAGTATTTGAGTCTTTTTGATGTGATGGTAAACGGGATTACTTCCCTAATTTCTCTTTCTGATCTTTCATTGTTAGTATATAGAAATGCAGTTGATTTCTGTGTATTAATTTTGTATCCTGCAACTTTGCCAGATTCATTGATGAGCTCTAACAGTTTTCTGGTAAAGTCTTTGGTATTCTCTAGATATAGTATCATGTCATATGCAAATAGCGATAGTTTTACTTCTTCCTTTCCAATTTAGATTCCTTTTGTTTCTCTGATGGCCCTGGCTAGGACTTCCAAAACTATGTTGAATAGTAGTGGGGAGAGTGGGCATCCTTATCTTGTTCCTGATCTCAGCAAGAATTCTTTCAGCTTTTCACAATTGAAAATGATGTTAGCTCAGGGTTTTTTGTAGATGACCTTTATTATGTTGAGGTAGGTTCCCCGTATGCCCACTTTCTGAGGGGTTTTTATCAGAAAGGCTGTTGGATTTTGTCAAAAGCTTTTCCTGCGTCTGTTGAGAGATCATATGGTTTTGATTCTTCAGTTTGTTAACATGGTGTATCACACTGATTGATTTGTGGATATTGAAGAATCCTTGCATCCCTGGGATAAATCCCACTTGACCATGATGTACAATCCTTTTAATGTATTGTTGGATTCAGTTGGCTGGTATTTTGTTGAGGATTTTTGCATCCATGTTCATCAGTGAAATTGGCCTGTAAATTTCTTTTCTTTCTTTTTGGTATCTTTGTCTGGTTTTGGTATCAGGATGATGGTTGCCCCATAGAATGAATTTGGGAGTGTCCCTTCCTCTGCAATTTTTTGGAATAGTTTCAGAAGGATAGGTGTTAGCTCTTCTCTAAATGTTTGATAGAATTCATCTGTGAATCCATCTGGTCCTGGACTTTTGTTTGTTGAAAGTTTTTTAATCATAGTTTCAATTTCAGAACTTGTGATCAGTCTATTCATATGTTCTATTTCATCTTGGTTTAGTCTTGGAAGATTGTACTTTTCTAAGAATGTATCCATTTCTTCTAGGTTTTCCATTTTATTGCTGTATAGTTACATATAGTAGTCTCTTATGATCCTTTGTATTTCTGTGATATCCGTTGTTACTTCTTCTTTTTCATTTCTAATTTTCCTGATTTGTGTCCTCTCTCTTTTCTTCTTGGTAACTCTGGCTAGTGGTTTATCAATTTTGTTGATCTTTTCAAAGAACCAGCTTTTAGTTTCATTGATCTTTTTTTATGGTTTTCTTCATTTCTATTTCATTGATTTCTGCTCTGATCTTGATGATTTGTTTTCTTCTACTAACTTTAGGTCTTGTCTGTTCTCACTCTCTAGCTGCTTTAGATGTAAGGTTAGTTTGCTTATTTGAGCTCTTTCTTGCTTCCTGAGGTAGGCTTGTATTACTATAAACTTTCCTCTTAGAACAGCTTTTGCTGCATCCCATAGGTTTTGGAGTGTCGTATCTTGTTGTCATTTGCTTCTAGGTATTTTTTAATTTCCTTTTGATTTCTTCAGTGATCCATTGGTTGTTTAGTAGCATGTTGTTTAGTCTCCACATGTTTGTGCTTTTTGCCGTTTTTTTTTCTTGCTGTCGATTTCCAGTTGTATAGCATTGTGGTCAGAAGTGATGCTTGATGTGATTTCAATTTTCATAAATTTACCAAGGCTTGATTTTTTTTTTGTCTTTTTCTGGGGCCCCACTTGTGGCATATGGAGGTTCGCAGGCTAGGGGTCTAATCAGACCTGTAGCCGCCGGCCCATGCCAGAGCCACAGCAATGCCCAATCTGAGCCGCATCTGCAACATGCACCACAGCTCATGGAAACACCGGATCCTTAATCCCCTGAGTGAGGTCAGGGATTGAACTCACAACATCATGGTTCCTATTTGGATTTGTTAACCACTGAGCCATGATGGGAACTCCACCAAGGCTTGATTTGTACCCCAGGATGTAATCAATCTTAGAGAATGTTCTGTGTGCACTTGAGAAGAATGTGTATTCTGTTGCTTTTGGATGGTGTCCTATAAATATCTCCTATAAATACCTACATCCATCTGATATAATGCTTCATTCAGGGCCTGTGTTTCCTTATTGGTTTTCTGTATGGATGATCTATCCATTGCTGTAAGTGGGGTGTAAATGTCCCCCACTATGATTGTGTTATTGTTGATTTCTCCTTTTAAGGTTGTTAGCAGTTGCCTTATATATTGTGGTGAGCCTATGTTGGGTGCATAGATATTTAAAATTGTTATATCTTCTTCTTGGATTGATCCTTTGATCATTATGTAGTGTCCTTCCTTGTCTCTTAAAATTTCTTCATTTCAAGGTCTTTTTTGTCTGATATGAGTATAGTTACTCCAGCTTTCTTTTGATTCCAGTTTGCATGGAATATTTTCTTCCATTCTCTCACTTTCAATTTGTATGTGTCCCTAGAAGTGAAGTGGGTCTTGAAGACAGCATATATAATGGGTCCTGTTTTTGTATCCATTCAGCTAGTCTATGTCTTTTGGTTGGGGCATTCAGTCCATTAACATTTAAGGTAGTTATTGATATGTATATTCTTATTGCCATTTTATTAACTGTTTTGGATTTTTGTTGCTCTTTTTTCTTCCCTTATTCTCTTGATGCTTTCTCTTGTGGTTTGATGACTATCTTTAATGTTGTATTTGAGTTGATTTTTCTTATTTTTTGTGTATCAATTGTAGATTTTTGGTTTACAGTTACCCTGAAGTTTTTATATAGGGGTCTATATATAAACGAGATAGTTTTAAGTTGTTGGTATCTTAATTGCACATACGTCTCCAGTATCCTCCATTTGTTCTCTTATCTCATGATTTCTGATTTTGGTAGCACAATTGTGCATGGACGATTTTGTATTTTTACTATATATATGCCTTTACTGGTGAACCTTGTCATTTGTGGTGTTTT
Organism: Catagonus wagneri; assembly: GCA_004024745.2. Taxonomy (NCBI): domain Eukaryota; kingdom Metazoa; phylum Chordata; class Mammalia; order Artiodactyla; family Tayassuidae; genus Catagonus; species Catagonus wagneri. The sequence goes on along the minus strand of PVHT020000521.1, from coordinate 14,990,040 downwards.
TGTTTCTGGTTGTGGCCTTTTCTTTTCTGCCTAGAGAAGTTCCTTTAGGATTTGTTGTAAAGCTGGTTTAGTATTGCAGAAATCTCTTAGCTTCTGCTTATCTGTAAAGGTTTTGATTTCTCCTTCAAATCTGAATGAGAGCCTTGCTGGGTAATGTAATCTTGGCTGGAAGTTTTTTCCTTTCATCACATGAAGTATATCATGCCACTCCCTTCTTGCCTGCAGAGTTTCAGCTGAAAAATCTGCTGATAACCTTATTGGGGTTCCCTTGTATGTCGTTTGTTTCTTTTCCCTAGCTGCTTTCAATATTTTCTCTTTGTCTTTAATTTTGGTTATTTTGATTAATATGTGTCTTGGGGTGTTCCTCCTTGGGTTTATTTTATATGGTACTTGTTGCACTTCCTGGATTTGAGTGAGTGGTTCTTTTCCCATGTTAGGGAAGTTTTTGGCTATTATCTCTTGGAATGTTTTTTCTGTCCCCTTGTCTCCCTCTTCTTCCTCTGGCACCCCTATAATATGGATGTTGGTGCATTTAATGTTATCTCTAGTTCTCTGAGACTCTCCTCGTTTCCCTTCAATCTTTTATCTCTTTTCTCTTCCACATTAGTGATTTCCACTAATCTGTCCTCCACCTCACTGATATGTTCTTCTGCCTCCTGTATTCTACTGTTTTCTGCTTCTAATGAATTTTTCATTTCATTTATTGTATTTCGAATCTCTTCCTGCTTAATTTTTACATCTTGTATTTCTTTGCTCAGTGTATCCTTTAAATTATCAATCCTTGCCTCCAGTCTATTTGCAATATCTTGCATCATCTTCTGCATAAACAGTCTAAAATCTTTTTCTGGGAGGGTGATAATCTCCTCATCACTGAGCTGTTTTTCAGTTTTTTTTTTTTCCTCCCTCATCTGAGTTATAGTTCTCTGTTTTTTCATTTTTATAGGTTTTTGGTGTGGTGTCCCTTTTGAAGACAATAGAGTTGTAGCCTCTCTTACTTCTGGTGTTTGCCTCCTCTGTGGCTGAAGTTGGTATGTGAGGGCTTGCTCTAGGCTTTCTGATAGGAGGGACTGGTGCCTGCCCACTGATAGGTGGAGCTGTTTCCTATCCCTCTTGTGGATGGGGCTCTTTTTCTGGGTGAGATTAGAGGTGGCTTTGTGCCTGAGGGGTCTTTAGGCAGCCTATTTTCTGATGGGTGTGGCTGCAATCCCACCTGGGTTATTGTTTGGCCTGGGACTTCTCACTGCTGATGGGAAGGGAAAGCTTTTCCCAAAAATGGCTACCTCTAGAGAAATGCAGAGTGATGAATATTCCTGAGAGCTTTGCCTCCAGTGCCCTTCCCCTACAACAAACCACAGTCACCCCTGTTTTCCCAGGAAATCCTCCAAGAATTGCAGTCAGTTCAACCCATATTCCTATGGTGACTTTGCTTTGTCCTGGGACCCACTGCACGTGAAAGTCTGTGTGCACCTTTCAAGAACAGGGTCCCCGTTTCCCCCAGTCCTGTAGAGCTCTTGCACACAAGCCCCACTGACCTTTAATGCCAGATGCTCCAGGGGCTCTTTCTCTCTGTGCCAGATCCCCAGGTGTGGGGATTTGATATGGGGCTCAGAATTCTCAGTCTTGGAGGTGAGTCACTGTGATACGTTACTTTCCAGTCTGTGGGGCCTCTCACCCAGGAGATATGGTGTTGCTTAACATCATGTAATTGACCCTCCTTCCCGTTGATGTGGTCTCCTCTTTGTCTCTGGAGTAGAATATCTTTTTGAAAGTTTCCAGTCCATTTGGTTGAAGGTTATGCGGCATTTGGTTGTAGTTTTGTTGTTTTTATGAGAGAAGTTGAGCTCCAGTCCTTCTATTCCACCATCTTAATCCAATTTCTCTCATGTACGTTTTATTGAACCCAATTATTTGAGTAAAATTTCCCATTTCCTTGAGAATATTTACTTTCAAGAATATACAGTCAAAAAATAAGAAAAGAAATATATGATTTTCATTTTGCTAGTTTTTTATAATGTTTTGAAATATATTCATGAGTTTACTGAATTTTTATTGTGCAGTATATTCCAGCTACTCTAGGTCACTTATAAATCCCTATAAGCAGTTAAATCCTTACATTATTCTATATCTCTGTGGTTGGATAGCATATAAAAGTACTTTTTACTCATGCATGAGTACATTTTCTAACTTTCTTGCCTTTTGTAAAATACTTTTAAAAATGAACATAGTCTTATTAAATGTTACTTCTCAGAAAGTCCTATGAAATATGTGTGTTGCATATCAGAATAGTATCTTTTGCCAATCCTTTAAGGCATTATTTGATACAAAGCAGGAGAATGGAATGTTTTCAGGCTTTTTAAATGAAAATATGATTTTAGTACTTAGCCAACTCATTTCACCAAGCATTTTCATCTTGGGCCAACAAATGTTTATGAACAAGTCAGCTGGTGGAGTGGAAAGGTTCTGAAGGCTGCCAGCGTGTCAGTTGGTTTGTGTTTGAATTCCCCAAGGAAAAGAAATGTAGGGGCAGAGGCAGGAAATACCATCTGTTATCTTCTCTCCTGGGGGCACTAGCTCTGATTGGCCATCAGTGAAACTGCCCATCCTTTACTTTTCACACCTTGTGACTTTTCACATCAGTGATGATGTGAGAGGTTAGAATGCTTGGGGACCTGGCTACATGGATTGGCATGACTGTAGGAAGAAGTTGAAACATCTTAACAGAAGAAATTGTGCACCTATGTTGTTGGTGACTTTGTGCTATAATTACTTCTGTGGTTGCCAAGTGTCATGAATTTCAAGTTAACCAATTAATTTGGCTTCTCTTGTAGAGAAAAATGAACCCACAGTCTAGGCTTCTTATTATCCAAAAAAGGAGGTGGAGAAAAAAAAGCTTACTTTTCTAGATTCTTTTGTATAGATATCAAATAGCACAGTTGTGTTATATTGTTAACTGAAGTTTCACCTTCAAAAGATTTCGTTTTTGTCTCTGCCTCAGAATTAAACTAAATCTAATAAAGTATTGATTACATAGTTTTAGTATTACCAGAGTGGAGAGAGAGCTTGTTTGAGACTGTGGGTGCATGTCTGTACACATTACAATAAATCGTAGACTTACATCTTTTTCAATTTTTTAAGAAGAAAGATCTGAGCGAGTAACAATATTGAATAGAGAACAATTTTCACACCATATAAAAGCAGAATTATCTCAAAAAATGTGATAAAGGTAGCCCCATCTGAGCTGTTTTGAGGAATAAACACGGCTGTTTGTGTGAAGCATGCACATTTGATTGTGACATGGCCTGGAATTTGTGTAAAGGAAGTTAAAGAATACGTCATTCAATCCTCATTCTGCTGGTTTGTTTGATGCATCCATGCTCTTCTTCTCCTCCACCCTCTGCCACTAATTCTGGAAGAGAAAACTTAGCCCACTCTCTCACATCCTTCTGGAAATCAGCAGGACATAACTGAATAATGAAATATTTGTTTCAACTCAGGGTAACGCTATGACAGTTAGGAGTTAATTAAATATTATGTATCCCACTTTGTATTTATTGACCATTTTACAGTTTTCAAATTCTGTCATCCAGTTTTCAGTGTTCTTCATAGGTCTATAGTTACCAACTATTTCTCATCAGAGATTTGAATTTTTTTCTTTTTTTTGCTTTTTTAGGGCCACACCTGAGGCATATGGAGGTTCCCAGGCTAGGGGTCTAATTGGAGCTATAGCTGCCCGCCTAAACCACAACCACATCAGTGTAAGATCTGAGCCACATCTGCGACCTACACCACAGTTCACGGAAATGTTGGCTCCTTAACCCACTGAGTAAGGCCAGGAATCGAACCCATACCTCATGGTTACTAGTCAGATTCATTTCTGCTGTGCTACAATGGGGATTCCAGAGATTTGTGTATTTTTGAATCAGCACTCATAGACTCTATGAAACTTGGGCATCAAAAAGTAGAACATAAATAAGCTAAAGAGAATTTTCCATGATGAAAATGTACTCAAATTTTACTCAAATAAGTGTTGTACAAAACATTTTCTTCCTAGTTGTGAAGATGACAAGCAAATTAATCTTAGCGTCCTCTTAGTTTTAAAGGTATTACATTTAAATCTATTAGGATAACCTAAAAATTTTTTCTATGTCACATCATGGTCTATGACTAATAGTGAAAATTTGCATGCAGACAGGCATTCCTGAATGTGAATATGTAGGCTGTCTCAGTTCTAAGACAGTAAATATTCATGTTATCAAAAGGGGCCATAGTAAATGAAGCTGTAGTTAAATCAGACATTTTTCAGTTGAAGGGAAAGTCACTTTGTGGGCAGCTGAAATTAGGTTTGAGAAAATTTAGAAGACTAAAATGTATACTAATTATCACCAGAATGTTCGAATTACATTATGAAGCGTTTTAGCAAGTAAATGTTTCCTGTGGATATGAATCAGATTAACATCCAATAAAGACAGATGACTGCCTGCTGGAGAAATGAAGGTTGGTGCTCTCTGGGAAAGATTAGAGGTGCCCAGTTTAATATGTTTCCATATCAGAGTATAAACAACTCATGAAAAAAGTACAAGTTGATGGAAGATGGTTTGTAAAATTTTCATCAGTGAGAGATAAATGAAGTCTATTGCCCGGTCAGACCTTGAATTCTATACTCGCACCATTAATTGTTGCAAAGTTACAACATACCGAGTTAAGAATTACAAGGAGATGTTCTTCTGCCATTTTGGTGGTAACATCAAAAAAAGTGGAAGTACAGGCACAAATTATATTAATATTTCTATAGGGATCATATTGCCAATGAAAAACTTGGTCAAAGAGTTCTATATTTTTATTTAAATGTGAGTCACCTAAATACCACTTTAATTCCAGGTCAATTGATTCATCATGAGTTCTTTTAATATCTATGGAACAATTATCCTTTGTAAAATATGGAATGATATGTGGACTACTTTTCTGAGCATGATTGATATTAGTTGGCTTGGTTTCAGCAATAATTACTTGGAGGATTCTGCTATCCAGATAAATTTTATATGATGTCAAGGCTTGAAACTTAATGGTTTCATGCCTAATCCATTCTAATAGTAAAGGCATGAATAAATACTGTATTATTAGTAAAAGACTGTAGCCCAGATTGGACTAGATGAGGAAAATACCTTGTGGCCAAAATTTCTATTTGCAACCTAGATTGGAAAGCCCTTTCTAAATTCTCCACCCTTTGCAGGACATTGTTAAATGATTTAATGATAGAGGAGTGGGTGGAAACACGTCTTAATGAGAATGTCCTTTTGACAGCATGTTGAACATATATAAAGAAATTATTTTAAGAAGGCTATTTTGGAAAAAAAGTTGGAAATAAGATGGAACTCAACTTCAAAGGGAACCTGTGAAGCAGATTACTCAGCCCCGACTGTACACTGCATCTTTAGATGTCAACCTGTGAAACATCTCTGTTAGCTGTTGATAAAAACAGAGTTTATGACATATTGGACAAACCAAAATGTTTGGTGTATTTCTTTAGTCCACCAGATAAAGTATGGTCTCTTGGCATAAGATTAAGGTTGACTATGCTCTCTTGTTTGATGTAGTTGATTTCTCTGTGTTTGTACATGCGAGTCCATTCAAAATAAAAAGATCTTGAATTTTCTACAAGAGCTTATATTATAGAAAGGCTTTTATTTGCATGGATATAACATTTGCAGAACATTTTGTTTCACCTAGAAGAGGGGTACCATAGCAAATATATTATTGTTTATGACAGAAACAGTGATGGTTCATACATTGTACCTGTTGTTAATCACTGGAGATGTGACCTCCAAGTGGTTTTGTTTCATTCATTCATTTTTTAACTAAATCCTTTTTCCATAGCCATCTGCAAATGACAGTGTAATGTCTGTTGTTTGACACATCAGCCTGGTCTGTTCTTAAAGGTTGACATAAAAATGCTTCTAACAGTCTCTAAACCTAAAATGCCATGTGGGGCTTTTTGGTTCTGCAGACAGTAAAGGACAAAAATAAGTTAACAATCATGGGGAATAAGTTCCTTAAGTCTTTGATGTGCTACCTGGCACTGGATTTTAAGACCCAGAGTGATTATAACATAGGACCGATTGTGAGTGCCTGGGAGCATAGAGGACCATGGTTTCCTCTTGGGATTGTCCCAGGTGCATGGATGTAGATACGTCTAAGTGGATATAGGTGCTTTTAAGACATCTTAGATAATGTCTCTTATGGGTCTCTTATGGGGCTTATCATATTGGGTTATCACTGTTTGCATACCTTGAGTCCCTGAGGGCAGGGATTCTTTCTTTTGATATTTAAGGTCTCCACCAGGATTTCTCTCTCGGGGCTATTGACACTTGGGTGCTCTTTCATTTATTGTAGATTGTTTAACACCACATCTGGCCTCTATGGACTAGATGCCAGGATGCTCTCTCCACCAGTCAGGATAGTCAAAAATGTCTCCAGATGAGGACCAACTAAGTGTTTGGCACATGGCTGATATTTAGTAAATATATTTTGAAAAAAATAAGTGCCAGTATTGAAGCTGCATAAGGCAGTGACATCTCTACCAGTGAATCAAGAAGTTTATTCTGGGTTCGATCGGCCCTGAAAGTACCATTTAGTCATGTCAGAGTGGAAAGGCAGCTCTGATTTCAGTTCTGTTATCTAATTCTAAATACTGGGGTGACTTTCCCTACTGCCCCCACCCCTCCCTCCCATTCTCTTCACGGCTCTGCCTGAGGACTTCTAGTTGTGTGATGCTGTCAGGCTGCTAACAGCAGGTCTTCTCACTGTGTAGACATCTCCAGCTCATTTCAACTTAAGGAATGGTGGGATGCCTCACAACCAGATACAGAACCATGCGTGGACACCCTCAGAGCCAGCAGAGGTGAAAGAAACCCTGTATTGGTAGAGAGAAGATAGTGTCCCAGCTTGGGTTATGTATGTGCTGTAAAATAGCAACACTATATTCGTCTTCATATCTAAGGGCTCAGTAGATAGGTCTAAGAATCTCATCTTCACCTTTTAACTGCATGATTTGGGATGGTTCGGCTAAATTCTCTGACCTGCTGTTTTCTCACTGATAAAATTAAAAGAATAGTCATATCTTGTTACAGGTCTCTGCTCCATTCTGTATTGGGACACTTAGCACTTTATTACAACTTTTTTCATTCTTGCACTTTTCCTGGCTATAAGGTAGGTAAGGGGCAAGCTCAGATCTCTCTCACTCACCAGAGTTTCGGTTATTATATCAGCAAGTTTTATTCCTGAAATACAGGCATGAAAGAGCTTTTTTTTTTTTTTTTTGTCTTTTTGCCTTATCTAGGGCTGCACCCGTGGCATATGGAGGTTCCCAGGCTAGGGGTCTAACAGGAGCTGTAGCTGCTGGTCTTTGCCACAGCCACAGCAACGCGCGATCCGAGCCGCGTCTGCGACCTACACCACAGCTCACGGCAATGCCGGATCCTCAACCCACTGAGAAAGGTCAGGGATTGAACCCGCAACCTCATGGTTCCTAGTTGGGTTCGTTAACCACTGAGCCATGATGGGAACTCCGGCATGAAAGAGCTTTGTAATAGCATGTGCTGTATTGATGTTGGTAATTGTCATTTGTTCATTCAGTAGATGTTTAATGAGCACCTACTTTTCAGAGCCAAGGTGGGCACTCTCTAGATCCAGAAATACATAGATCAGGGAATAAAGTGCCTACCTTCATGGAGCTGGCATTCTAGTGGGCCAGAGCATCAATAAGAATTGAAACTTCTATTAATTATTAACTACCTACCTACTTAATTTCTGATAGTTGTAAACGAGTAAGTGCTATGAAGAATATATAACAAGATGAGATGAAGGTGATGAGGGGACCTATTTTACAGAGAGTAGCAAGGAAAGAGTTCTCAGGAAGTAATGAATATCATGATTTTTATTATTAGCATAATCAATATTATCCTCTAGCTGATGCTCTTAGTCTTTCATTGGGAGAACTTGTACTTTGAGTGAATTTCCTAATAGTGATGCTGAACTATTTATATTGTCTGACCTGATTCCCTTGAGACCAGCAGTAGAAAATGGATTTGTGGGTAGATTTTATTGTTTTGAAAAGGAGATTTAGAGCATGGAGTGAATCAGCATGTGGTGTTAATCAGCAAGTGTCTGCGTAAGGAAGCTTTACCTCTAAATTTAGAACTAAATTTCTTTTTTGGTCTTTTTGTCTTTTAGGGCTCCACCGGTTGCATATGGAGGTTCCCAGGCTTGGGGTCGAATTGGAGCTGTAGCCGCTGGCCTACACCAGAGCAGCAACGTGGGATCCAAGTCGTGTCTGCAACCTACACAACAGCTCATGGCAACACTGGATCGTTAACCCACTGAGCAAGGCCAGGGATCAAACCTGCATCCTCATGCAGGGCCACAATGGGAACTCCTAGAACTAAATTTCTATACTATTTATTTCCTGAACATCCCTTCCCTCCATTGTTTTTCTCTCAGTTGGTATAAAGAAGGCAACTTCAGTGAGCCACTTCAAATCCTTTTTAATTTCTTCTTATAGCAGGACTTCTCAACATTGGCACTCTTGACCATTTGGGCCAGATAATTCTTTGTTGAGGAAAGGCCAATCGAGTATATTCCAGGATGTACAGCAGTATCTCTGACTTGTACCCATGAGATGACCTGCCTCTAGCTGTAACAATTGAAAATGTTTGCGGTCATTGAAAATGTCCCCTGAGGGCCAAAAGGCAGTCTCAGCTGAAAACCATTGCCTTATAGGAAACGTCTCAGTCTTTCTAACTGTTGTATGTCTTGCTTCTTGCAAAGACTTTTGCTGCTTGTGCAGCAAGCAAACAGGTTCCTTTCTCTTCTCCAGATCATTGGAATCCTGCCCATCCTTCAAGACTCAGCTAGAATCTCACCTACATCACAAAGTCTCCTTGATACACTGAAGCTTGTACCACTTCTTCTGCTGCCCAATTCCTATTCTGAGGCTTTTCTGTTTGGGCATTCCCAACTCGCTCCATTAGCTGAGCCCACTGTTGTTCAAGGTTTACATCTTTTTATCTCAACTATATTATAAATGATCTCTGAAAGGACAGACCATGCCTTAGTCACTTGTGTGTCTGCATGAGCATCTAGAAAAATCCTCTGCCACCAACCCTATCCTTAACCCAGAGAAGTGATAAAAAACATATATAGTGTTGTCTTTATAACAATCAGTCATTTTGGAAAATTATTTTTTTTATAAACCCAACATCTAACTCCAGTGTAACAAATACTGAACCATGGAGGTTCAGTAACTGATACTGAGGGAACTGAGCTTATGAAACTACTTTTTCTGAAGGAAGATAGTAGTCTAAGGTGATCCAGAGTTTGGAGAATCAGACACTTTAAGTAATAGTCTTTCACCTCAGCAACAAAGCTCTTTATGCAAAAGATGTTTACATAACCATGTAGGACCCTGAACTTGATTATTTTTGGTAACAAAGTACTAAGGTCATTTGAGGAAATATATAGAAAGGGGCATATCGGTTCAGGTAAACCATGCATGTGTCTCTCTAGAAGTTGATGGTATGGATTAACTCTTGAAGGGAAGGTATATAACATCTCACCAAAGAAGAGCCTGCGTGTTCAATTCATGCTCTGTCTAAACACAACTCGTTATTAAAGTGTATTGGTTTTGTTTAGTAAATTCAATACTCATGTGGCATCCAGGTAGTTATTGAACATTGGAGAGACAAATTAAAGGTCTTTCTAATGGCATTTGCGATGTGTAGGGCAACCGTGTCTTTCTAATATCACCTGCTGGCATTTGTTGTTTCCCGATGTGTGTATTCTACTTGTGTCAGGATTAATAGCCTTCCCTCTGCTTTCAGATGCACATTTAACAGACTTGGGTAGGGATTTCTGAAACACAGACTTATCTCATGCTTCTTATAAATAAATTCTTTTAAACTGTAAAGTAAATCGTGTTATTTCCAAATACAACAACTGGATACAAACTGCCTGTTGTCTAGGCTTACCTAAGCCATGCCCATGTGGTGAAGAACACCAGATCCACTCAGACAGATTCATTTTGGCCATTCGGGATCCAGCTGCATTAAATGAACATTTGCTGAATTCCTTGCGAGCCAACAGTAGAGGGCTAGGTTATAACATGATGACAATTTTTTTTTGTGCTAGCTGATCCACATATAAAATGAAATCCTAAATACAACCTTCTGTGGTATTCCCCTGTAGAGCATCCTCTTTTGGGGTACATGTCATTTCAAAGAGCCTTTTTTGGTTTGTTTTTGGGCTGTGGTCATGACATGTATGTGAAAGTCCCCAGGCCAGGGATGGAACTCACACTACAGCGGTGACAGCGGTGGATCCTTAACCCACTGTACCATAGAAGAACTCCTCACAGACCTTTCCTTAAGATCCTTCTCCAGCCTTACTCTCTACCTCCCTCCAAGAGGGAGGTTATGGAGAGTCACAGTTCACCAGGTTCATGCTGGCCAAACAGAGGAAAGAGGAGAAGGTAAAGCAGAGTTCGGGTCTCAGAGCCTTTGAGAATGATTGCCTTCCACCAGCTTTCTAGTTTCTGCTTCCCTTCCCTGGGGAGTCCTGACCACAGGTCTCACCAGAAGGCTCCATGTCATCATCCTCATTCTTAAAACAAGTCATCTTCCTTAGTTTGTGCCTGTTGAGAAGTTTCTGCCAGTAACAGAGCCTTGAAAGAAATTATTTCCTCTGTTTTCCTAATAAGGAAAGGGAAGTTGAGAGAACCTAGGAACTCAGCCAGGCCTTGCAGCTAGAATGTGCCTGAGTCAGGATTCAAGCCCCATGGTCAGTATTCAGATGTTGTCACAACTACTTGTGTGGCCTTACTTTCCATCATCACAGGTTAGTGTGGCTGCAAAGAGTTACACAGTAGATATGCTGTCAGCAACCACGCACTTTCAATGGCAGTCCTTTCTGTGGTGCTGCTGTATCTGTGCGCATCTGGGCTCATTGCTTAGGATGTGTTTCCTCCCCTGCAGGCCAGGAGCGACAGTGCTCTTTGGTGCTTTTCCACTACAGCTTAGAGCCATGCCTGCTCACTTAAAGTCAGTCTTTCCCTCAGCTTAGAGTTTTCAAGTATTTTCAACCCTGGAATACTTTTCTTTGGTCTGTAAAAATTTAAATGCCTATCTTAGCTCAGGATGCATTAACAAAATACTTACAGTCTGGGTGGCTTAAACAACTGATATTTATTTCTCACGGTTCTGGAGGCTGGGAAATCTGAGATCAGGGAGCCACTGTGTTTAGGTTCTGGTGAGGGCCAGCTTCTTGGCTGACAGATTGCTGTAGGGGAAAGGTGGGGGGTGGGGAGAGAAAGGAGAACGAGAGTTCAGTGATCTCTGATCTCTTATTATGAGGCCACTAATCTCTTCATGAAGTCCCCACCCTTATGACCTGATCTAACCCTAATTCCCTCCCAAAGCCTCTATTTACCAGTATTATCACGTTGAAAATTAGGGCTTTAACATATGAATTTTAGGGGGTACATAATCTTTTAGTCCATAACAATATCCTGGACTGGAAATATTCTGTATCCAGTAAGAGAGAAATATATCCCCTATTTAATTTCCATTTAATGTCCTCATTAATTTACAGGAACACATATCACACAAGTACACCTGCGTTGCCACCACATCTAGCTCTTTGATGCTTTGCCCAATCTTGTCTGGTCCCCGTTTAAAGCTCCCTGTCCAGGCTGCTCAGTGTCTACCTCTCCCTCATCGGCTCCCTTGGGGGTTTATCTGATGTTCGTGGTCATGACAACAAGAGCTGCCCTGGCTCAAGCATGAACTTCCCTGTTCAATTCATCAGAGTTGTTCAGAGAATTTGGTCCTCCGCCATCACACCTCTGCCTCCCTCAGACCTCATCTCAAGCCATTTTCTCCGTGATTTCTATGCTCAGTCCTAACCAGACATCTTCTATTTCCTTGACTGTCTTATACTCTCACTTCTTATCTCTGTAACTTTGACCATGCTGTTCTCCAGCCCAGAGCAATTCACCTGCCTAGCTCCTTCTCACACTTTCAGGTTCAGCTTTATCTGCACTCCCTCTGGGAGGCCTTCTCTGACCCTTAGGCTTGGTTCTATCCCCTTGGGTCACTTTATCACCTACTTCCGGTACCATAACACTATTTGTTAAAATAACTTTTAAAGTACCTGTCTCTCTTGGTATAAACTCCCAAAGGGTGGTGACCTTATCTCTTGCTCACTTTTGTTCACCCATAGACCATTACAAGTATAGTCACAATGGTGATAACTAGAGTAAAGGATGTGGAGTTCCCATCGTGGCGCAATGGAAATGAATCCAACTAGGAACCATGAGGTTGTGGGTTTGATCCCTGGCCTCGCTCAGTGGTTAAGGATCTGGAGTTTCCGTGAACTGCGGTGTGGGTCGCAGATGTGGCTCAGATCTGGCATTGCTGTGGCTCTGGTGTAGGCCAGCAGCTGTAGCTCTGATTAGACCCCTAGCCTGGGAACCTCCATGTGCTGCTGCTGCAGCCCTAAAAAGACAAAAGACAAAAAAATAAAGTAGAGGATGCAAGTCTCATTCTATTACTAGGTATCTAAGAAATATGGCCTTTATTGCTAGGAGTCAACACAGTTTTTGACTGTAACTCTGATGGACTGTTAGGGAATTCAACTTGGTTAGATTTGGTTATGATAAAAACCAGAGTTTTTCTAGTTACCACTCATGTCTTCACAGATGTTCTGCTGAGATATCTGTTGTTTCTGCAGCTTTCTGGTGTTTTGGTGTGAAGAATGGAACCGGAAATCGTTGGTGAGGTTGGATACCTCAAGGCCTTCTGAGTCCACCTCCCTTCATATATTTCATATAAAATTCCATATGAATTTCATTCCTCTTTGGCATACCATAATCTCTGCCTCCCTGGGTACAGTTGGTGTCATAAGAGCTGAGTTTTTATTCTAGAAGCAAGGACCTCTCTTGTACCGTTACTCCTTTAAAGAGTTTCTTCCTAATTTCAGGAAACCTCTCTTTGCCTCCTGCTTCTCTGATTCTTTATCTCTCCCCTAAATACCAGCCACTCTCTGTTTCCTTCCAAAGTAGACTTTGGTGTCCTATAAATTTCAGAATCTGAACTAGTAGCATAAGAATTGGTTCCCCTTCCTTTGAGAGCATGGTATGGGTTAATCTTCCAAACCTCCCAGGAAAGGAAGAGAAACGGCAATATTTGTGTTCCCTTTTTCTAATGCAGCAGTGAATAGTAAAACAAAATAATTAAATTTGCATAATAAAAGAGCCTGAGTGTTCATAGTCTGCTACACTAACATTTGTTGAATGCTTACAATGTGTCAGAAACTCTGCTAAATGCTTTACATAGAAAATCGCATGTAATCCTCTCAAGAATGCTTTGAAGGAGGTAATAATCTCATATGTGAGGAAACAGAAGCTCTGAGAGCTTAAGTCATGTCCTAAAATCACTGAACAGGATTTATGCCCAGCCAGACTCACCTCAGAGCCTGCAGCCTTACTTGTGCCGCTATTTCCCTTCCAAAGACTGATAAGGGTTTGGTGTATGAAAAATTAGATAATAAAGACTCTTGAGAGCTTTCCTAACCAACTAATAATAAAAGTGGATTTCTACCAGCAGCATTTGGCAAACTGGTAGCCCTATTTTTATTTCCTAAGTAAAAGAATAATAATAATTAAGAGGGTTTCAGAGTATATAAGGATATATTATCCAGTAGACTTTGGGAGACATTTTTAACAAATGTCATCTGTCACTGTCTCTCTCCAAGTACGTCTTTCAGAGAGTTTCAATTCTGAGTTCAGTTCAGAGTGATGGTGTGTACACTCTTACTCACCTCCATGGTAAGTTGGACAAACATTGACACCTGAGTGTGAAACCCATCACCATCCACCTTTCTGGGGAAACTGTTCTACAAGGCTCCAGGCAAGGAGAACAGCCATAGTTATTCTCAGGTATAAACTGTTGATTCTTGTGGGAATCATCAAGGTTTATTTCATTAAGCCAGTTCTGCATACTTACACCAGGATACATCCTCTGAGAATATTAAATGGTATGTGAAGAGTATCTAGACATGTTAATTCATTTTAATGTTATCCTGCAGTGTGAATTAGACCACACTTCTGTAGATGGGCTCCTTGTGTTGGAAACCACTGGTGTTTCATATCAGCTTCTGCATTAATCAAAGACGTAGTGTAAATTCTTTTGCAATTGCTCTTCGATATTGAGATTGATATGAAAGATATTACAGGCTTATAATCCACCACGCCCAAGTGCTCGTGGCCAGAAGCGTTTCAAAATACACATGTGGAGTTCCTGTCGTGGCTCAGTGGCTAATGAATCTAACTAGAAACCATGAGGTTGCAGGTTCTATCCCTGGCCTTGCTCAGTGGGTTACGGATCTGGCCTTGCCGTGAGCTGTGATGTAGGCTGCAGATGTGGCTCAGATCTGGCATTGCTGTGGCTCTGGTGTAGGCCAGCAGCTAACGCTCCAATTCGAGCCCTAGCCTGGGAACCTCCATATGCCGTGGGTGTGGCCCTAGAAAAGGCAAAAAAAAAAAAAAGGATTTCTCAAAAAAAAAACAAAATACAGATTTTTTGAAAAGGTAATAGATTGCATGTACACTTTATGTTTCAGAACCAGCACGCTGTCTCAATCAACCATAGTGATATTTCCACAGCAGAATATGACTATTCACTTCAAGTGTCAGTTTCCATCAGATTTTTCTGCCAAGTTCGAAGATCAGGTGTTGCCCTCAAATGAGTTGTAAAATAATTTATTTTCATAGCTTTCGGGATATTAGCATGTAGATAAGAGAGTGTGGACTAGAGGTGTGTATCCGCAGTTATTAACCCAAGAGAAAACCAGAAAAAAATGTGCTAGAACTTGAGGAAAAACTGGGATTGAAAGAAAGGGCTGTGTGTATTGTCAGTCTGTCTCTCTTTTTGTAAGACAAATTGAAACTTTAGAGGGGGTGGAATCAATTTGAGGAAGACATTGGAAGAGAGCCACGTGCCTCTGAGAGGACAAGAGGGACAGGACGGCCACCTGTCAGTCTGGCGGGGAGCTTGGGCAAATGTCTGGTCTGCGTGATGTGAATGGAGGTGAGACCGGGGAGTACAGGCTGGGTGCTCTAGTTCTCCTGTCATCTCAGGGGCATGATGTCATCTGTTCAGTGTCCGAGGGACAACATTTGGGTTGGAAATGGCAGATGACAATGTGGGAAGCAGACTGTCAAGCAGAACAACAGCGCAGAGGAGGGAGCTGAAGCGTGGGTTCCTGGTCCTGAAACATTTGATGTCAGGGCGTCCCTTATGTTCTGTCAGTTGTACAGACCTCGTTAGTGTTGATGGCCCATCTGCACCCAGTGCTGTATGATGTCTTACCTCATATGATGCTTTTGTGGCCATTTCATCTCTCGTTTGAGAAGCTGCACAAAAGCATGTTTAAGTTCTAAATATCACAAAGAAATGTCCAATTCCTTTTTCTTTAAATTCTGAGCAAATGAATTCAACATTAATGTGCACCTTAGCTTGTACCATTATAGATTTATTTCCAAAGTTTCTGCTGTGAAGCACTAAAAGAAATGATTAACATCTCTGAGGATGAAGGAAGGGAATTTGTGTCTTATTTTCATTTTGACTTTCTTGGGAGTAGATTCTTCCCTTTCCTCAGTCAGGAACTCTGATTTTGCTCAGTATCTTTAGATGTAGGTCTGTGTTGCAGTATTGAGAAAGTGAGTTTTCATTTCCCTGTTTGTTAAAAAAAATTTTTGTCTCAAAATATATGGAGAGTACATTTCCTTTTATATTAAAATATTAAGTTATAAATATCACATAGATAAAATCTTAAGCTTTGAGGAAATTTCAAAAAATATTTAAGAATATTGTAAAATAAAACAACACGGTATACTTACCTCTTACTGTGTTTCCGTGTAGGCATAGGAACGTTTTTAAGATTTCGAAACAATGATTTATTGATAGGCAATAAGGTTACAAAGATCATAGCAGGTAGAACCAAATAAACCCAAAGAAACCTAGTAAGAGCACAGTAGTAAGGCTGAAAACAAGCTGAGTTTGTCTCTGGAAATGTACAAATCTATGCTTTAAACACTGAGAACTTTTGGATACACGTCTGGATTCATAAGTACACATTTATGTTCTCAAAGTGATGCTGTCATCAAACAAAATATAGTCTCCGGAAAACCCCATTGTATATTTACAAGTGCATGTTACAGATTTGCAAGGAATTCATTTTGTACTGTGCAAGAGACCTAGCCTGTAGAGCAAGAAAGCAAATAAAATAGGGTTTATTATTTTAGTGAGCTTAAACTTACTGTGCTATTTTGATAAGTGAGATGGCTCAGTATTTACCATTATTAGCTAAGTAATGCAATAATTAGTATTAAAAGTAACATAAGTATGATGTTATTGTTATCTGGAATTCTGTTTTTTCTTTCCAATGTTTTCTTTCTATTCAGTTCTCTTTTTGTTGTGCTTGTGAATTATTGGAAATTTCCTTACTGTGTACAAAACTGAACACAGACTCTTTTTTTTTCCTGCAAACTTACTGCTTTTACTGTTCTCAGTATCTTGCCATGCCCAAAGCTCAGTGAGCTAAGGATTTCAGTCTTACTCCCTCTTCTTCTCTCTTCTTCTTCCCAGTCCCTGCCCCCACTCCAGTAAGCCACTAATTTTCTTTTTTTGGCTACATCCTCAGAATGTGGATGTTCCCAGGCCAGAGATCAAACCTGCACCATAGCAGCAACCAGAGCCACTGCAGTGACTGCACTAGATCCTTAGCCCACCATGCCACGAGGGAGCTCCAAAATATTGTAACACTTTTTATGAACAAACTCTGAAATACTCTTAAAACATATTCCTATTACAACTTAATTTCCCTCATTTTATCACCCATCTAACATCTTCCAGTCCATCCTCTAGCCATCCCCAGTGTGACGTCTCCTCCAGCGAGCTATTCCTGACACCTGTCACCTCCTGCGTTCTAACCAGTGCCCCATCCTCTGTTCTTTGTATCACCTTGCACACATCTCTGTCCAGGAGTTACCCTATTTTCTTTGATTGTTGATTTATTTGATTCTTTCCACCATCCAACTGAAAATTCTTATTTATGTCTCCAATTTCAATTCAATACCTGGTACTCAATATATACTTGATGGATAAATGAGAGAGATGCCTATCTGTTCTGATCACCAGCTGAAAAATCTTTTTGTGTCTCTAAGTTACCCACAGAACACCATCTAGCTCCTATGTGTGACAAAAGAAGCCTTTATAACCCGTTCTTGACAGTGTCTCTAGTATGCCACCGTGTTTTTCAACCCTCTGTATGCTTTTCTAGCTCTTTGCCTTTGCACATGAATTTTCTCTGTCTAGACACTATCACCCTACATCCTCCCACCCCATGCTATGCCTTGCATCAGGTCCTTTCTACCTGGTGAACTTTTATACATTTTGCAAGCCTACTGTAAATGATGTATTTCTGTGAGGCCTGATAATTCATTGTACATATCTCCACCAAATGGTATTGTGAACTTGTATGACTGTATTGTGAATATCTTTAACTTACTATTTTTTGTATTCTAGTTAAGATCCCGACATCTATTAGATGTTCTGTTGAAGTAAGAACTAGAGAAACACCCCCCGCCCCCCGGCTGAAAAGGCAGCTAGAAGCCTGTCAGCAGTTTGCTGGCCATATAGCAACCTTCTTGTAATGATGTAGCAATTACGTGCCTTATGTCCTTGCCAGCAGCCCTGCTAATTGTGCTCCAAGCATTGCCTATCAGCTTCTTAGGCAGGAACTCTGTCTGCTTGGGGAAGGGAGAGGGCTAGGGCTGCTTGGACTGGAAAAACTTAAGACCCAGAAGTCTGTATTATATAAAAGTTAGCCAGAATAAAGACCTAGTGCTCAGACTCTGGCGGCAACTCCTCTGAGCCCGCATGGTACTGAATAAACCTTGCTATTCCTCATCTCTGAGTGCTGCTTGTCTCTTTCCACTCCTATGGTTTCTGCAACACTGTAAATGTGGTTCGATTAAATGACTCTGCCCTGCTTTAATGCAATAGTACTGTTTCCTGATTTTTTGGACACACACACACACACACACACACACACACACACAAAAGATTTAGTTTGAATACTTGTTCACACACCTGCTGTGTGACCTTAGGCTACCTCCTTAACAGCTTTCATCCTCCTTTGTCTGTGAATTGGGGGTAATAATTTATATCGGGTAGGTCTGTGAGGATTAAATTAGGGAGTCTGAAAATGCTAGCCACAGAACTGGGAACAGACAGATGCCCAGTGAAATTCAGCCATTATTATTATTAGCTATGGGAATCCTGTAGCAGGCAAGATCATTTACAGTGAGTTGTATTTCCAGGATATATGATTTTACTTGGATTAAAATAGGCATGAAACCCCAATAAAAGTAAAAGGCATTATGTCTACTCTAATTTGAAAAGATACATGAACTGCAGTGTTCACTGCAGCACTGTTCACAATAACCAAGGCATGGAAGCAACTTGAATGTCTGTCGAAAGATGAATGAATAAAGAAGTGGTACATATATGCAATGAAATATTACTCAGCCATAAAAAAGAATGAAATATTGTCATTTGCAGCAACATGGATGAACCTAGAAATTTTCATACTAAGTGAAGTAAGCCAGGCAGAGAAAGACAAATATCAATATGATACCATTTATATTTAGAATCTGAAAAAGGATACAGATAGACTCATTTATGAAACAGACATAGACTCACAGACATAGAAGATGAATTTATGGTTACCAAAATTGAATGGGGTAAGGGAGAGGCATAAATTAGGAATTTGGGATTAATATACACATACTATTATATACAAAATAGGTAGCTAACAAGGATCTACTGTATAGCACAGGGAACTATATTCAGTATGTTGTAATAACCTCTAATGGAAAAGAATCTGAAATGGAATAGCCTATACAAACACACACACACACACACACACCCCACACATACATGTATGTATATATGTATGCATATGTACATGTATTGCTGCATATCTGAAACTATGTATATATACATATATACCTGTATATACATATATTGCTCAATACTTGAAACAAATGCACCATTATAAATCAACTGTACTTTAATTCAAAAATAAAGATTTAAAAAAAATATTTAACAAGCAAAAAGAACAGGCATTGTTGTGGGCAGAGGGAACAGCCTGAGCAAAGTTCTAAGAGTCAGCCAGGCAGTGTCTGAAGGAAGCAAGTAAGCTCATACGAGTGGAGGGCGGCTGCATGTAAAGGCAGCAGGCAGGAAGGTCCAAATTGTGGAGGGCCTTGAGGGCTAGGCTGAGAGCCTGTTTACTTCTTTCCAGACCTGCTCAGCTGCTGCAATCGCTTTAGACAACTGGGCCTGCTGACTTTCTCATACCGTGATCCACTTGCTGTACATTTAAAAGGAGCCCGCCCCACCCAAGACCCCACCAGTGAGAACACACGTGAGGAGCACAGTGCATGAAGCTATGCCAGGCCTCCCGTTATTCTCCACAGAAGCCAACCACGTGCTCACCAAGGACAGCAGAGCCCCTGAGACCTGCACATACCTGTCCAGGTCTCCGGGATCACAGACCATCCCTGCCTGTTTTCTCTGGCCCTTTTGTGTTGGCAAGCAGCTGGTACAGAGAGGAGCCACCATTTCATGTCATCTTCTACTTTCACCTGTCAGTTTATCAAAGAGGGGACTTTCTGAGCAGAGCATTGGCTTCTTATGAATGCATGTCATCACCGCTCATCACGCTAAACACTGTTTGTGCAGAAATAGGGTTTGGTGGGGAAAGCTGTAATCGAAAATAATTCACTTTTATTTATCTTATTTTTTTTCTTTTGAAACAAGCGAGTTTAGGGGGAAATGTACATCTTGTCTAGGAGACAAAGTCCTGTGAGCTGGCTGAGGAGCTGTCTGAAGAACAATACTTCTCTATAAGCAGTTTGTCACAACTGGTTAGTTTTTAATACCATGGAGGTTTCATTATGTCCTTTGGAATTGCTGTGTGTTTAGAGTAGACGTGTGTTTCTTTGTAGAAGGTGTGCTTTCTGGGAGTAATATTGTGGGGCCGTTTTCCTCTCTAATGCCTCAAATTTGGCTCTATTTTTAGCCATTCTAGCAAGCAAAATGATCTACAGTCACCTTGTGTACTGCTATAGCCCCTGGCTACATGTGGCTATTGGGCACTTAAAATATGGCAAGAGTAACTAAAGATTCAATTTTTTTTAAACTTCGATTAATTTTTCAAATTTAAAAACTAGTATTTGGAGTTTCTGCTGTGCCACAGAGCGGGACCGGTAGCATTTCTGCAGCACCAGGACACAGATTCAATCCCCGGCCCACACAATGAGTTAAAGGATCTAGTGTTGCTGCAGCTGCAGGGTAGGTTGCGACCGTGGCTCAGATCTGATCCCTGGCCCAGGAATTCTATATGCCATGGGGCAGCCAAAAAAGGAAAAAATAAAAACAAAACCCGAGTATTTGATTCAGTTATTGAGGCTTTCTGTTATTGGAGACACTTGTTTGTGTGAATCTCCTTTTATTAAAATTAAAATTTTTATGTTGTGAACTTGCATGCAGTTGTAAGCAATGGGACAGAGAAATCTCGTCTCCTTTATGCAGTTTGTCCAGTGATAACATTTTGCAAAATTATAGCACCAGATCATCAGCAGGATATTGACTCTGATGTAACTGGATTCAGAGCACTTCCATTACCACAACTATCCCTCAGGTACTCTTTTATAGTCTTCTAGTCACACCTACATTCTCTACACACCCCTCATCCCTGACCTTGGCACCCACTAATCTATTCTCCTTTCCTACACGTCTGTCATTCCAAGAATGCTATAGAAAAGGAATCATACACTTAGAAACTTTTTGAGTCTGTGTTCTTTCACTTGAGACTTATCCATATTGTTTCCACATTTCAATACTTAGCTTTTTTTTAATGCTAAGTAATATACCACCATTGGTGTAACTACTGACCTGTTGAAAGACACCTGCAGTTTTTCCAGGTCCAGGCTATTATGAATAAAACTATAATAAACATTTTTATACAGGTTTTTGTGTGAACACAATTTTTTATTTAAACGGATAAATGCCAAGGAGTGCAAGGTCATATAGTAGGTGCATGTTAGTTTTATGAGAAACTGCTGAATTGTTTTCAGGGTCACTGTACCATTTTGCATCTCTACCAGCAGTGTATGAGTGAGCCAGTTTCTCTGCATCTTGGCCAGCATTTAGTGTTGTCACTATTTTCTGTTTTATTCATTCTGATAGGTATGTAGTGTGTGTCTATTTTTCCAACTGTAAATTTTATGAATTCTACATAGAAATCGAGTATTTGTAGTGCAAGTTTAGCATCCAAAATAAAATATGCATGTATAAAATCATCCTGGATTTTGAAGACTTAGTACTAAAAATGTAAACTGTCTCAACAGTTTTTTATATTTGATAACATGTTGAAAGGCTTATGGGATACACTGGCTTAGATGAAATATATTTTTTGTAATTAATTTAACCTTTTTTTTGTGGCAACTAGAAAATGTCAAGTTACATGGTGGCTTACACCATGTTTCTATTGGCAATGCTGGTCCAGACTAATTGCATCACAGAGCCCACTGGGCCTCATGATGGAGGGCCTTATTTTATTTATTGCAGGAGTCAATAGACATATTCTGTGAGAGGACAGTTGGTAAATATTTTAGACAGTGCGTGCCATGAAGTTACATAAACTTTATGTTCTCAGAGCCCATCTGGTGGGAACCAGTGCCATGTTGGTAACTGCCATTAAGGGCTGGGACTGAAGTGGGGATGCCTGCCCTGTGGGACTAGACTCTGGAGGAAGTCCCATGGCTGCCCCTATCCTCTGCATCTCCAGTCTACCACAGGTGTCTTGCAGGGGGTGGTCCTATGTCAGGAAGGGAAGCTGAAAAATGTGGTACCCACAGCACAGAGCAGAGCCGGGATGCACAGGGAAGACACCTGAGAGCAATGCCTTTTCAGTGCACAGATTAGACTTAAGAAAGAATAAAATAATGTCATTTGCAGCAACATGGATGGAATTAGAGACCCTCATACTGAGTGAAGTAAGTCAGAAGGAGGAAGACAGATACCATATGGTATCACTAATAACTGGAATCTAATATACTGTACAAATGAACCTTTATGCAGAAAAGAAAATCAAGGACTTGGAGAACAGACTTGTGGTTGCCAAAAGGGTGGGGGAAAGACTGGGATGATAGGGGGGTCTGGGGTTAATAGTTGTAGACTGTTGCCTCTGGGCTTGAAAAGCAAGGAGATCCTACTGTATAGCACTGGGAA
The DNA here is from genome assembly GCA_004024745.2 of Catagonus wagneri. NCBI lineage: Eukaryota > Metazoa > Chordata > Mammalia > Artiodactyla > Tayassuidae > Catagonus > Catagonus wagneri. Next base: position 14,967,628 of record PVHT020000521.1, on the reverse strand, counting down.
CTATGTCTAACCATTTGTGATGAATCCATATATGTATGTAACCCTGTCACCATGCTGTGCAGCTGGGTATAATGGAAAAAAAAAATAAGAAAAAAAATTAAAGGGGAGTAAGGAGCTTTGAGCTAGCCTGGTGGCCAAGAACAGCATTTTGTGCCACACATTTCCTTCCTTTCTATGCACTATTTTTAGTGGTTTTACTATTTAATCCCTCAGGGAAGATGGTTAGTCAAGAAAGAATAAGATAAAAGTCCTGAGGACTAGAGTCTTCCGATGGAGTTATCAGTTCTGTCAGTAAATCAACAGGAGCAGGGGAGATGTGATGGCAGTGATGGAATGTGACCTGGCAGTTTGTCGCTGGAGGAAGTGTGACAATTTTTCCCTCAGGTGTGAGCCACCCATATAATATGAGATTGGAAAATAGGAAAACAGAATTTCAATCCAAATTCAACTAATGGACAAGACATTTTTCTTTCTCTCTCACTCTTATTTTTTTCCTTCTTCCTTTACTATCTGAAATAAGGTAAAACCCTCAATTTTGCTTCAATCTTTTCCTGAGTTCCAAGAGCTGAGTTTGAAAGTGTAAAGGAAAAGGCCATCGATGGTATAAGAGTTCCTCTTTGAAATGACAGCCATCCATTGAAAACTCCCTTCTTTTGTCCTGTTTCCTGCAGGGGTGTTTTCCAGACACTGATAACATTCACTTATTTGCATTTGTTTAAAGAGAGAGATTGGTTTCCCTTTTTTTTTTTTTTGTATATATTTCTGTGTGGGTAGCATTCCTGAACTCATGATCTATCGTCTCACTCTCTTCTCAGGACAGACTTTCCTGACTGGAGGTGGATTTGGGAAGAACAGTCTAGGTGTGTGTGGCCCAAGCCCTTCTGGGCTGGTTTCTCGGAAAACAGGCATGGCCATGTTCCGGGTTACGTGTTTAGGGAACCTCACTTCAGTGTCAGCCTGCTTTTGCTCAGAGCTGCCTGTGACAGGGAGGGGGGTGGAGCTTAGTATTAGTGAAGGTTCTTAGTCAAGCATTTAAATTTGCATCCTCTAATCGGCATCAGTGTTCATCATACACATGCTATGTAGATCTCTGTGTAAGCTGCTCCCTGGCTTTGTTTTCTCAGTTGATTTAAAATTTAAAAAGAAAAGGGGGATGTGAGATATTTATCTAAAACCTCCAAAAGTAAGCACCCCTCTCTTATTAAAATAGGGATGACCTGAAAGCCAAAAAACATATATTAAAAGTTGATATTTGGAGTTCCCTCTGTGGCACAGTGGGGTTAAGAATCTGACATGGCTGCAGCTGTGACTTGGAATCAATCCCTGGCCCAAGAACTTCCATATGCTGTGGGTGCAGCCATATAATTTTTAAAAAGTTGATATTTAATACATAACCTATGTCAGGTACTCTGATAAAAATACACACACATGTAATTCCTAGTTCTCTCACACCCAGTTAACTGAACATTCCCCCAGTTTTCCACATCTTAGTAATTAACACCATCGTCCACTCAGCTTTCCAGGTCAAACATATAAATATTATTATTTTTTCATTTTTTTCTTCACCCACAGTATCTAATCTATGGATATTTTCTTCATGCACGATATCCTTCCATGAGCTATTTCTACTCTAGCTTCAAGTTAGATACCAACCTGACCACATCTCACCGTCAGCAACACCAGCCTTTTGGCAAACCACCATCATGCCGTGGCTAGAGTCCTACAGCCTCTTGTCTGATCTTATCCTTCCATCTTGCTTGCTTTAAAGCCATCCTCCATGCAGCCAGAAGGATGAACTATATCATTTATGTCATTCTTTTGCTTCAAACCTTCCCAAGGTTTCCTGTTAGACTTAAAATCTCTCTAATGTCCTCACAAAGCCAGAAAGTCTCAAACACCAGCTAGCTCTGTCTCTCTCCCTTTTCTCTCAGTAATTTTTCCATGCTGTCTTTTTTTCATTCTTCCTCAAAAGCATCAAATTGGTTTATACCTTAAAAGTTTTCCATGCTATACTTTTTTCCCCAAATGCCTGTCCCAGAGATTTTGCCAGCTACTCCTTTTACAACTAAAATGTAACCTCTTCAGGAAATTCCCATCATGGCTCAGTGTTAATGAACCTGACTAGTATCCATGAGGATGTGGGACTGATCCCTGGCCCTACTCAGTGGGTTAAAGATCTGGCGTTGCCATGAGCTGTGGTGTAGGTCTCAGTCACAGCTCGGATATGGAGTTGCTGTGGCTTGGTGTAGGGCAGTAGCTACAGCTCCGATTTGACCCCTGGCCTTGGAAATTCCATATTCCACAGGCGCAGCCCTAAAAAAAGACCAAATAATAAATAAAAAAAATAACGTGGTAGCCTCTTCAGAGAGACCTCTGATCTTCATCTCTCAATCACCTCCAGCTAATTGGGATATAGTTCTATCCTCAACCCTGTTTTATTTTTTCTCCCAGAACTTTAATATTTAGAATTTTGTATTTGGATATGGATTGTTTAGGGTAGGCTAAGTGGTGGTAACAGAAAGATTCCCAAATAGTTTCCTGGTTCTGCTTCTGTAGAAGTTAATCTGTTGCTTGTATCATGATTCAAGGTACATGTTCCTGTTTGGCAGACAAATCTTCACATGAGGCTTCAGGTCCCAGATCTCTCTCATCTTGGGGCTCTTGTTCTCTTTAGTCTGAAGTCAACAGGAGAAAAAGAGTGTATGGGAAGAATGCTCTCTTCTTAAAATGTTTGGTTCAGGACTGGCACATATCGTTTCTGTTCAAATTATTTTGACGGTAACTAGTCACATGGCCTCACCTACTTGCAAGGAGGTAGAGGTGATGACACTGAGGTCCTAACTGGCACACTGCCCCCAGCAATACATATAACAATATACTGTGGAAGGAGAAGAACAGTTTTTTGTTTTTTTTTTTGTTTTCGTTGGCAATTAGACACCTCTGCCACACCTGCTTCTCTGGACACAAATTTCTGTGCATGGACTTTTTTCATATTGAACAGAGCTCACCATCTCATTAAGTAAGACAACTCAAAGTCCCCTTTCAGATACTGAATCCATTTCAGTGTCCAGAATCTCTAAATCATGCTTAGTTCTCTCCATCAGGTCCAGATGTGGTTCCTTGTGTTCTAATGATTTAATTGAAAGATGAGCTGTCATTCTCCTACCCTTAAATAAAAGGGTAGGACAGGGACCACGTACGTACAGCACAGTTCCCACTCAGTAAAGGGAACACTGAGAACCACACAATCAGTAGTGCAGGACAGTAATGGAATCTTTGGGACAGGGATTGTAAAGACTCTGCTTCCCATGGTAGAGTTTTCCTGGTTAGAAGCTGGATTGCATCTGGGAGCAATTCCCTTCTCCGTTGTTGTATGTAGTTCTTTGCTTTGCCTTCTTAGAAGCTCTGTCCTGTTCAGTTTCTTCCTTGGCCACATCTGCAGTGAGCTTTAGGAGTCAGTCTTAAGAGAATCTGTGTAATGTAATGCAACTTGCTTCCTGGACACCTTAGGGAGACTAAGGATTGCTTTAAGAATTTGAGAGTCCTAAGTCTCCTTAAAGACTAGGCTTATTGTTTTCTTGTCAGGAAAGTTCCCTCAAAACTTATTAGCCTTTTGATCTATTTGCTTCCACTCAGTGTCATGTGTATATAGTCCTACCTACGATTTTTCTTATATATCTGTCCTGAAATTTCTTTGGTTCTTTGCTTCCTCAAAGCAATCCCTCTCACCCTTGGCCTTAAGGCAGCCACTTGAAACAATATGTATGAGTTGAAACTCAACAGTCATAAGCTTATTTTTGTTTCTAGCTGAGTCTGTTTGTTTAAATTAGAATTTTTAAAAAGCATTGGTTCTCATCTTTCATTCTCATCTCCTCATATTTATGAGGAAATCATTTTTGTCTCTGTCCCAGCAAAGTCCTTTAATTTCTGTTTGCTAAGCAGTCAACTTTCCCCTGAGCTTATTAGTTTTTGTTTGTTTGTTTGTCTTAATAATACATTGGAAAAAGCAGTAACCGTAGCTCAATACAAACTGATACTCAGAAGTTATACCCCTTGGAACTATAGGCTAAGTAGATGCTTGGCTAGCCTTCCCTGTTGTCATAGGCAACAGTGTTCTCAAATATTTTATAACTATATAATGTTCATCTTCACATTTCTAGCTGGTGATATCTCTTCCATGCCACTCAGTGGTTGGCCAATAAATTGACATCACATATTTAGGTAATTTTCATGGCAAAACCCAAATCAAGGCATCATATTATGTATTGTTTAGGACAGTGCCAGCTGCTATAACAAACAGCCCTCGCAATATAATGGCTTAGCCCATAGATGACTGTTTATCACTCATAGAGCAGTCCAGGACTTGTCCTCCTGGTTGGCAAACATCTTTCCTTTAAGAAGAAATGCGGAAACTCATACACATTCCCTATGGAGGCTCCTCTGGTTCTTAGGACTTTATTATTTCCTTCATTCAAATCACAGAAGGAGAAATAAGTGGGGATTGCATCCCACACATGATTCCTTGAAGCCTTTGTTCAAAAAGAACACAAATCTCTTTAGCTCATATTCAGTTGGCAAGAAGTAGTCTAGTAACGTGGCTGTATCGATATGCGCAAGGGGCTGAGAAATTGAATCCTGGCTGAACAACTGTTTCTCAGTGACAAATATCTTCTATGAAAGAGGAAATATATGCTTTGGTGGACTTTTAGCCACCTTTGCCACATGCACACATGTGCTCAAGTGTCTATCTTGATTAAAATGTAAGCTCCAAAAACCCAGGGGCTGTGTTTATTTGTTGGTATACTCCCAGGACACAGAGCAATGTCTTTATTAAAGTAGAAACTCAATAAATATTTGTAAAAGGAATGACTGTGATTAATAAATTGGATTCTGGGGTTTGTAGTTCTGACTCTGATGTTTATTGTAAATTCAAGGTAGTTACTTCAATTTCCCTCTCATCAAAATGTGCGATCATATTATCTACCTCATAAAGTGAGGGTCAAATTAAGCCTCTTAGCATTAGTCCCAATATATAGTAAGCATTCTTGCTGAATGTTAAGTATTATTATTATTCCTATAACTATATATATATTATATATCTATCCTAAGTACCATACCATGAAAATTTGAGGATCATTAAATAAAATTTCACTTCTGGAATTAAAACAAATTTTGTTATTACAATAGTTGTTTTTGGACCTAAGTAGGAGTTTGATGTTAAAACAGTTTACTGTTGTGATACAGCTCCTGTTAGACCCCTAGCCTGGGAACTTCCACATGCCGCGGGTGCGGCTCTACATAAAGGCAAAAAGACAAAAAAAAAAAAACAGTTTACTGTTGTGATTCACAAATTTAGAGGACTGTATTCTAATCTGAAGCAAATTAAGAGCCTCATGTAGGAGCATATATAACTGTATAGTACTTATATTGTCATGCCGGTTAAATTATATAATATATGGCAGAAATCTATATTATCTTCTAACTGATTATGGAGGAAATGGCTTGTAGATAAAATTTCATGGGAAATTTAAATTATTGACAAGTTAATAAGAAAAAACAGCTGCTTTAATAAAATATATCATTTGAACGGGGGGATTTAATTGTTGTTTCGGAACACTGATGTTATATTATCTTTGCCGCCCTTATGCAGCACATTCAGGAAATGAGAGAGCATACAAACTTTCAGTTATTCAGTAAATGTTTATTTAACACCTACCACCTATATTCCATCACTGTGGCAGTCATTGAGTTTATAGAGATGAGCTAGAGAGCTTATAGTCTAGAGTGTCTATAAACAAGTGAGTGAGAAAATGAAATTCCAGTTTATAAATGCCATGATAGGAACAAATACAGCATAAGGTATCTACTACAGATATGGGGTTCTGGATAGTTTCTCAGGAGAGCCTGTATCTAAGTTCAGATCACAAAAATAAGTAGGAGCTAGTCAGGTGAACAAAACTTTCGCTCTTTCTGATGACCTAGAATTGGCTTTTTATTTTGTAGTGAGTTATATTAAAAATGTAGAAAAATATGTGACTCTGTATATACATTTCCATATCCAATCAACTAAAGAAACCATAGTTAATTGTCCAGTATATTTCTGTGTCAACTTTATATAACTGAAATAGTACAATATAAAATATTTCCTGTTTTGTCACTAAGAACAATATTAGAAGCATTTTATACTTCATAAGCATTGTTTTAATAGCTAAAAGATAGTTCATTTTGTGGATACATCCAACTCTTACCTCATTACTGTACATTTAGATTGTTTCTTTTTTTTTTCACATTTTAAAAACCACTAGCAGAGTTTCCCATGGTGGTTTAATGATCTGGCTCGTCTCTGTGGCATTGCTGGTTCAATCCCCACCTGGCACTGTGGTTTAGGGATCCTGTCTTGCTGCAGCTGTGATGTAGGTTGAAGGTGCAGCTCGGATACGATCCTTGGCTCAGGAACTTTCATATCCCATGGATATGGCTAAAAAAGTGAAAATGAAAAGAAACCCATCTCTTAAAAAAAATCGATGGCAATTAGTAACTATTGTAAAGACCTTCAAAGGTATGCAGTCATACTTGATCATTCTCTGGCAAAGTCTACAGCTCCTGAGTTTAGCTCAAAAAGTAATATTGAGGAGGAATTAATTTTCCCTGGCTACTATGATTATACAAGTAATATTCTGCTATTTACAGTCTCTCTAGATCATTCTCCCAAAGTCAGTGTTCTCTTGTGTGTTCTTCTGTGTTATATGAATGAACAAGTTCATCAAAATGTTACCTAGTATTAAAACAGTTTATTGTGGGATTTCTTGGCACCGTTAATATCCTAACCCACACTGCTAATCTCCAAGAGCAGAGGTATATCACTGTGTTGCAATTCCAAAGTTATTTGATCATGGTATCCTGTTTATACAGAGCTCCTATGGACTCCTCCAGAGTTCCATGGAGCAGTGGTTTGTAAAGAATGATTTATTACAACTTTTAGGCAACCTGTTGCAGACTGAAAAATTGTAGTGGCCAAGGTGGGAAGGGTTGTGCCTTAATTCATCTCATAGTAGCCAAATATCTCTGTTCTGTATAAGACTGCGCTACATCTTCTAGGGTAGATGTTGGCATATGAGAAGCAGATCCTGCCCTAAAAGTTTTAGTGTGTCAAGATAACTGTGCTTGAGTCATGCATGTAGAGAAGGGTTTGTAGTATAAGCATGGTATACAAACATTTTATTGTGTACAGACCACAATATATATTCCAGGAGAAGCACATGCAGGATACTTAGAGAAAGGGGATCTCACAGCTTGCTTAGGAAAGCATTTTAATATACATGTGGGTATCAGGGTGATTCCCTAGGAGCTCTTCATTTTTAGAGCTATGGAAGATTATGTTATGTTTAACTGGAATGTTTACAGATATCAGTCGGGAGAGAATGGCCTACCAGTTAAGAGCCTGAGCTGTGAGCCAGAAAGTTGTGCATGGCAATCTGAGGTCTGCAATTCAGGAATAACATTTACCTTGACAAACACCTTAAGCTTGCTAGGTCCTAGGTTCCCACATGGGGATGATCAGTGTGTTGTAAATATTTAGTGGTTGCACATTTCAAGCACTTGACACAAAGTAAGTGTTCCATAAAGACTAGGTTGTGGTTCTTAAAATTATTATTCTTCTACTAATTTTTCATAGCCAGGCCTTTACTACTTGCATACTAGAAAAAAATAAAGTGAAATCCTAAAGTAGCAAAAAACATTGACATACCACCACCAATTCTCTGTGAAGAGTAGGTCTCAGTTGTCTCTTATTTTTACCGAAGCGCCTGTATTTGGTCACACTTTGCCTCAGATGCAGTACAACAGGGATGGAACTAGACTGTGATCTCCATGAGGGCAAGGTCATGTAAGTTTTGGTCACCAGCATATACCCAGTGGCTAACCCAGTACATCACTCAGTAGTACCTCATTTAATGTATTCACAAAGGAGAATAATCAAATATATTTGTTAAATACGTTTGCTTCAAAATGACCTGTTTCACCATATCACATTCCCTCCCTCATCTTGTTGCATCATTGAGCAATCATTGCGTGTTTTTAATGAGCTCGCTGAGGGTCTCAGAAACCTTAACACAGCATTCCAAGAGCACCCTGATGAATTGAAGCTCAAGGTTAAAAAAGTATCTTTTGTTGTGCGTTGATCCTTGACTGCAGGTTTTTGTGTTTGGCACTTTGATCTCAGACTTGTTAATCTCCCTAAACAGATCACATATCCTCAAGAACAGGAACCCTCTTTTAGTCATCCTTGTATAGATTAGTGCCCAGCCCTGTACCAGGGACATAATAGGTATTATGTCCCGTAATAGGGACATAATAGGAAGTATTTTTTAGTCTATAAAGGATTGAGTGGTTCCCCAGCCGGTGAACCATAATATTGTCTGTATCCCAGGTCTTCCTCCAAAAACAAAAGACATCTCTAGCGGATGTTTACCAATGATCACAAACACTCCACTTCTCTTAGAATAGCCTTGTTGTAATAGGGAGGGACAAATTTTGCTCCATATTGGGTTTGTTTCTATGGCTTTAACCTTTATATTCTATTGCTTTTGCTTTGTGCTAACAGTGCTGCTTATAGCCTGAAATATACAGGTTAGTCCATTCTCAAGGATTTAACCTTTAAGGATATAACACCTTTCCATTCATATACAGATAAAAAGTTGTAGAATAGAGAATAGCATTTATCTTGTTGGAGGTTTACAGGAATGCTGTGGCCTGACCTACAGGGACAGCTGCAAGAACAAAGAATTCCTACACTAAGATGTTTGCATCAACCATCCAGGTCCCTCTCTCACCTTGCCTCTAAAAACTTCTTGCTGAAACCTTTTGGGGAATTTGTAGTCTGCGGCACTTGAGCAACCCATTCCTCTTGCATGGCCATGCAGTAAACCTTTCTCTGCTCTAAACTGTGATGTTTCTGTATTATTTGGCCTCACCATGTATTGGGCACAAGAACTTGTATTCAGTAACATCATGGCTCCCTCATAATGTATTAGGGTACTTAGTAAAATAAGCTTTCCACACAATTTGACAAAAAATTCCTCCAGGCAGGTCTTGGTTGGCCTGGAGTCCAAATAATAAAATACTCCTTGCATCCCATAATGTGTTTCTGAAAAATTCCTTGAAAGGTAGATTTTTCAAAAGGTATATTATGGTTGTAATGCATATTGGAGCCATCTAATAGATCATTTTCAAGGCATAAAAATATTACATAATATGTCTAGTACCCTCTAATTTATCATTTTTAGTTTTATTTTTTTTTCTTTTTATGGCTGCACTGAGGCATGTGGACGTTCCTGGGCTAGGGGTCCAATCAGAGTTGCAGCTGCAGGCTACACCACAGCCATAGCAATGCAGGATCCAAGTTGCACCTGTGACGTACACCACAGCTCATGGCCGGATCCTTAACCCACTGAGCGAGGCCAGGGATCAAACCTGCATCCTCACAGACACTACAGATTCTTAACCTGCTGAATCACAACGGACACTCCTAATTAGGCCTTTTTATAAATCTGACATTCATTTCTAGTAACATTAAGATGATACGGCACACTTGGGAATAAGCCAGAGTAGATAATTGGAATTCTCAGAGGTTTTGGATATTTTTCCTTTGTGTATTTTCTTTTTGTGACCATTTCAGATGAAAATATCTCTAAATTGTATTCATGAGTCATTGCCTTATTCAACAGAGGTCAGGGTAGAATTTATTTATTTCTTAGTGATTGAAGTTCATCATTATGGAACAGCTGCTATATGCTGAATTTCAGTTACATGAGTTTATTATGTGGTAACAAACACCTAACATTTAGAGGCCTAAACCAATAATTTTATTATTTTATTTGTATCTACATATCAGTTAGGTGGTTCTGGTGGTCTGGGCTAGACCCACCTGATCTGGGCTGGACTTGCTCTTGCATCTAGTCAGTGGGAAGGTCTGTTGGAAGCTAGCTGCCCTGAGATGGTCATAACTGATAAGATTCATTTCTGTTCCACATGATGTTTCATCCTCCAACACTCCAGCTCAGGCTAGTTCATGTTGCTGTGACAGAAGTGCACAGGAAGCAGGGTACACAATACCTCTTGAGAGCTCTTTCAGAACTGGCACAGTCACTTCCACTGAATTCTTTTGGCCAAAGTAATCACAAGTTTAGCTCAGATTCAAGGGATAAAGAAGTAAATGTCACCTCTTGGTGGACTTGCTACAGTCACACTGCTAAGGGTATAGATACAGGGAGGGTTGAAAATGTGAGGCCCTTTCTTGCAAACACCCTACTTATAGCATCATCAAGAAAAAAATGAGGAGTCCCCGTCGTGGTGCAGGGGAAACAGATCCGACTAGGAACCATGTGGTTCCAGGTTCTATCCCTGGCCTTGCTCAATGGGTTAAGGATATGGCATTGCTGTGAGCTGTGGTGTAGGTCCTAGACATGGCTCAGATCTGATGTTGCTGTGGCTGTGGTGTAGGCTGGCAGCTGTAGCTTTGATTGGACCCCTAGCCTGGGAACCTCCATATGCCATGAGTGTGGCCCCAAAAAGAGAAAGAAAGAAAGAGGAAGGAAGGAAGGAAGGAAGAAAGGAAGGAAGAAAGAAAGAGAAAGAAAGAAAGTAAGAAAGAAAGAAAGAGGGAGGGAGGGAGGAAGAAAGAAGGAGAAAGAAAGAAAGAAAGAAAGAAAAAAAGGAAGAAAGAAAGAAAGATAAAGAAAGAAAGAAAGAGGGAGGGAGGAAGGAAGAAAGAAAGGAAGAAAGAAAGAAAAAAGAAAAAATGAGCTCCAAGAATCTCAGTCTCTGATGCTAACTGGCCTCAGACCAGTGTGAACTTTAAGTCCTACTCTTGGCTTTTTGGGGAAGTATTGGGTCTCTTTTCTTATCATTAGCCTACCTGTGTTTGTTGTGATGTACCTGATTCACAAAGCCATTTAACCATACCCCTATCTTTTCTAATTTTACTTTGACTACTTGCTTAGAATCCCACTGAGGAACGTGTGTGTTAGGGATAAGTACAAAGTGAATTCTCAGTAAGATCTGTGGCAAGAAGAGCTCTCCTGTTCATACTGCAGTTTCACTCCTTGGAAGCTTAGCTAGTTGCTTCTAGAAGATATTGCAGAGAGCTATGTTGTCAGGTTGTAAGGGTGAAATCCTAGATAAAATGTATTGTATTATTTCCCACAAATGAAAGCGCTTCGTATATTTCACAGTAAATTCCAAGGTGGGGGAGGGGAGCACGGATGGTGCTTCTACTTTTTTCCATACCATTCTATCCCCAAGTCCTAGCATACTGTCTAAAGCTCATTATAGTCGAATGAATGAAAGCATGAATGATTTATAGCATTTCTCAAACTAGGAAGACTTGTGAAAATCCCCAGTGCTCTTTATGTTCTAAAAAAAGATTTTGTGGGTAATACTTCCTTGCCTCTGAGGGTATTCCAAGGATTAACTAATGTCAGGAAAGGGCTTTGATATGCTTAGATGAAGGGCGTCCCATAACTATAATGTTTTATTGTTATAATACCATAAAATGCTTTTTGGGACATACAGCATACATATTTTCCATAAAATTAATCCATAAATCATGTACAAAATGTATCAAATCCAAAAGCAATAGCTTTGACCTTAGAATTGCTGCAGCAGTGGTTTGATGATATACTACCCACTACATCAGCAGAACTCTAAAGTACATAAAATGTGCTTTCATATATTCAGAATGTGCAAACACTTAAAACAAATGACTAGCTGCCTTCAAAAAAAATTAAATGATTCAGAGTTTTTCATGTGGAATTGTAAGTATTTTTAAGACTATCATGAATGCTGTGATTTTTTGTTATTTTCACAAATGCACATGAACTGCTCACTATTCACTCAAAACCGCTTGATAGAACTACCTTAACAATTTCCTTTTTTTTAAAAGCTGATCTTTATTTCCTGATGTCCCTGCTTAATAGCCATATACAAATGTCCAGAGAGTTTTTGAAAAAGTCTAAGCACACGTAATCTTTTGGTTACCTCTTTGTTTTATGTCACCGACATGGATAATATTATATTTGCAATTTTTTGGGGGGAGGCACTCATTTCTGCTTCTCAGTTATGCTATCAAACTTAGGAGTGACTATGAATGATGGAAAGGTAGTGCCATTACGAGAGAGTGGTTAGTCACTTTAGTGTACTTGAAAGAACTTTTACAGCTTCCTAAACATGATTTTCCAAAACATAAAAAAGATATACCTGCCACAAGTAGACTTTTGCTTAAATAGGGTTATTTTGAAATACTTCCAACTGCTGTCTAGTGTCTATACCTGGACATCCTTCTGTATGTATTAAATCAGAAGGGTATATACATTCCTTTCCCAGAGAGACTTCGCAAAGAAGGGGAGTATCAGTGAAAGGCTCATGGAGGCAAGGTAACCTTTCACTCTTTGTGTAGTGTAATATCAGCCAGCAGGTTTAGAGGCCCAGCTACTCATTCCTACTGGATTCCTCAGTGGCTGGGCTGAAATTTTCTGCTTCCCTCCCATTCGATTGAAAAGATCAAGACCCTTTGGAATGAACTGCTCACATCACTCCCATATTCCACCTCCATCTTTGAAAAGAAAGTGTAGTTTTCATACTCTGCTATTCAGAAGACATCCTGTTTTCAGAGTGAATACTTTTTCTGATTCAGTGTTTCTAAAACCTTGGTACATAGATTGGAACAGCTACTCATTATTCTTTATATTTACATTATTTTAGATAAGTCTTCTTTCCCTGTGGGATTCTACATGATCTTAGGGCAGAAATGGCCTCATATTTTTTACATTTCTGATATAATTTTGATATCTATGTTCTCTACATAGATTGTTTTACAATTTTTTACATTTCTGATTAATTTTGATATCTATGTTCTTTACATAGCATTTTCTTCATACTGAATTGAATTAAGTTTATGTATGTGATCACTATAAATAGTGCTGTAATGCTATAGTAATAAATAGTATTACATTGATATTGATAGTACTTAAATAGTACTATACATACTGTTTATAGTACTTAATGGTGATTTGAATGTTTTGTGTAAGTAGGTACTATTTCAATTCTTTAAATACTTTATGCTTATGTATTAAAACGATCTAACTATAATGGACACTAGACACTAGATTATTTTACTTGGACTATGAAGAGCCATATAAATATGGAGCTCGTGTTTCTTTTCCTTTTCCTTTTTTTTTTCTTTTTAGGGCTGAACCTGCTTCATACAGAAGTTCCCAAGTTAGGGGTTGAATCAGAGCTGCAGCTATTGGCCTATGCCACAGTCACAGCAACACTGGATCTGAGCCGTGTCTGTGACCTATGCCATCACTCATGACAATGCTGGATCCTTAACCCACTGAGCGAGGCCAGGGATAGAACCTGTATCCTCATGGATCCTAGTCAGGTTCATTAACCGCTGAGCCACGAAGGGAACTCCCGGAGTTCATGTTTCTTGAACTGAATATATATACATGTATATTTAATACATATTGATACACATATAAATAGAGTTGGCCCTCTGTATCTGAGTCTTCCTTTTTTTGTGTGTGCGTGTGTTTTTACTTTATCTAGGGCCACACCCACTGCATATGGAGGTTCCCAGGCTAGGGGTCTAACAGGAGCTGTAGCTGCCAGCCTTTGCCACAGCTACAGCAACGCAGGATCTGAGCCGCATCTGCTACCTACACCACAGCTCATGGCAATGCTGGATTCTTAACTCACTGAGCAAGGCCAGGGATCGAACCAGCAATCTCATGGTTCCTAGTCGGATTTGTTAACCACTGAGCCACGACGGGAACTCCTGTATCTGAGTTAATGATCTGGGTATTCAACCAATCTCAGACTGAAAATATTTGGCAAGAAAATTCCAGAAAGTTCTAAATGGTAAACATAATTTTTTCACATGCTGGCAAATGTTTACATAGCATTTACATTGTATTTAGTATTATAAGTAATCTGACATGGTTTAAAGTATAAAGGAGGATGTGCTTGGATTGTATTCAAATATGGCAGCATTTTATACAGGGAACTAAAGTATCTATAGATTTTGTAATTCGTAGAGAATCCTGGAATCTTTCCCCTGTGGATGCTGAGGGATAATTATGTATATATAAATATATATGTGTGTGTGTATGTATACATATCTATGTATATATATATGCATACATACATATATATATATGTATGTATATATATATATATATATATATATATATATATATGGCATGCTCTGAATATTGTTCTTTTGTGCTAAAAGGACAAACCTTTATGAATCTAGCTTATTTTTCTATGTAACTTTAGCCTGCTGTTTTCATTTTTCACACTTCTGTGTCTGAGAGATGATCTTATTTTTTTTCCCAACAGGTCTTGACCTGGGAGGGGGCAGGCAGAAATCTCAGTTTTGCTTTTTTACGTCCTCTCCTCATCTCTTAAGAAGATAAATATGGATTTATCTAGCTAAAGTACTTTCTGCACTAACAAGTTGTATCTTAAGATTGCTTTTTATCACCTGCTAACGTTTCCAATTGTGTGACAAGTTAGCACAAACAGTGCAATTTATGTTAGCTGCATTCTTAAGAGTATAGAAAAGGGTATTCAGAGGACATTAAAAATAACTTTAGGGATGTTAAGGGGGATGTTTTAAATCAGGGATAATGTCCGAAGCAGAATTAGTATTGGTCATATCACCTATGATAGGAACATATTACCTATTGAATGTACCCCTGTATTATAATTTATGTATCAGATTTTCATCTTTTTAATGCTTAAGAAAAATTAAAATGTTTTCTTGATCTCTTCCTTTGGAGAATCTTTCAGAATATCATTTTAACTTTATAAAATTTTAACACAAGATAAAACTCTGACCTATAGTTTTTCATTTCACTCTGTATTTTGGGTTCAGAATGATCATATAGGGTTATGACTCAGCTTGGAATTTAAGGGGCTGTGTGTCTTTAAAAAATGTCTTTTCTTAAGAATTTTTTTCATTTTTTGAAGTTCTGGGAGTGGAGAATGATTGAAATATTTGACATTTTCTCTATGAGATTTTTAAGCATCTTGTTAAAACTTCCTTATTCATAATCACTACAGGGAATGGTTGAAAGCTGAAAAGGGTCATGTTCATGCACACCTGATGAAAAGGAATCATATGTCCATGCTGGACGGCAGCTCTTGATTCCTACTGCTAATGACCCTGGCCACTTGCCTTGGAAAAGAGCCACCGCTGCCCTTGGCCACCAACAGGAAACAGTGCTGGGCCTATTTCTACTGTCTCTTAGCCTAAATGGGGCATTTGGGTTATGCTTGCCTTGTATTCAGTTTGTTGGGGAAGTTGGATTATTTTTAATTTGTATTTCTGCAGGGAAGATATGACTATTTTTTTTCTTTTTAGGGCTGCATCTGTAGCATATGGAGGTTCCCAGGCTAGGGGTTCAATTGGAGCTGCAGCTGCCGGCCTACACCACAGCCACAGCAATGTGGTATCCAAGCCACATCTGCGACTTACACCGCAGCTAGCCACAACACCGGATACTTAACCCACTGGACGAGGACAGCAGTTGAACCTATATCCTCGTGGATACTAGTCAGGTTTTTAGCCCGCTGAGCCACAACAGGAACTCCAGGATTAATCTTTTAGAGCCTGTGGATAGGCAGAGTACATTTAACAAAAGAGAAAAAAAGTCACACCACCTAATGTTGGCCCTGCAGAAGGAGGGGGGGGCCTTCCCTCTGCAACTGTGATTTTGTACCTTTGGCTTATGCTCTGCCTAGCTGGCTGCCCTGGAGAGCTGGCTGTCCACGCAGCTGTGAGGTCCACAAAATCTGGTTTGCTTTTCTGTTGGATACAACGGTGAGATTATGTTGCTTGCCTGCAATCACATACCTAGAAGGTGGAAGGGCTGCAGTTCAAATCCAGACTGTTTGATTCCCAAGTCCAGGTTATTTCTAGAGCAGAGGAGATGGGTGAAGTGGGCCTTAATGAAGTAGCACTGAAATATATGGGGGGTGGGGGGGAAGGCTCTGGAAATTCGTTTATCAAAATTTAATAAAAATGGTGGAGAAGTAAAACATGCAGTCACATAAACATTGTTTTGGGCAGCCAGAAGTTGAACTAGAATGCTAAATATACCAGTGGCACATCTATTGTCCTTTAAAAATACCTGTTTCTAAAGATGTGGAGCACGGGGACAGAGATCAGGCTCTTGGCTCCGTGTCCTGGGTCGCCTCTTTACTACTGCTGAGATCCTGCACAGGTAGTGTGGCTTCTTTGTAGAATGGCCTGGTTAACTAGCCCCCGGGATTTTTGTTAGGATTAAATGATATAGTGTAGACCAGCAATTTTCATTTGGGGCAGTTTTGCTCCCTAGGGTGCATTTGGCAACCTCTAGAGACACTTTGACCATCACGATGTGGAGGTAGAAGGGTGCTAGTACCATGTCCTGGGTGGAGGCCAAAGGTACTTCTAACCATCCCACAAAGCCCAAGACAACCCTGCACAACAAAGAATTATCCGACACCTGGTATTGTATGGCAAACTTAGGATCAACGTTTGTGTAGATTGAGAGCCTGGTAAGAGATAACACCTCCCATTTGGACCTGCTGCCCATTCAGGGCTTGCTCTGTACCAAGCACTGTGTTAAGAGCTTTACATACATTGTCCCAGTTCTCACCAGCCTACGGGTTGAAACGAATGAAGATCGAGGCAAAAAGGACTGGTTGAGGTCACAGAGTGCCAAATGGCAAAATCAAGATTTGGTCTAAGCCTGCACAGCTCTGAAGGCCTTCCTACAAACCTGCTTTCTCCTCCTTTAAAGTAGTTGTCATCCTTGACCCTTCACTTTAGACATTTAGAAGAGGAAATTAAGGTAAACATTCGAGGCCAGTCTGTAGGGAAGCTGTGAGCAGAGCCCTGCTCACTGAAGTGTGTTTTTGTCCTTTCACCATGCCCTGGGCAGTCAGGCAAGGGACTGATTTCCTGGCTGCGGCTCCCCACCACTGTCCCTCTGCACCTTTCCACTCCTGCTCGGGCCAGGCTTCCAGACCACTGACACGTTCGCATCCATCCCAGTGGTAGGAGACTTTTATGATCTAGGATAAATTTCCATATCTAGACCATGACTTAAGTATTGATTTTTGGAGAACAAGGATGTAACAGAGTACAGTTCACTTGAAAATTACAATGAATGTAAATAAATCATTTCGTGCATGATTCAGAAATATCTGTCTGTGTCTCGTCTCCTCAGTTTCTGTGTGGTTTCCGTATGGTGAGAGAACTAAAGTTCCTTAACCTCTTCGATATCAGTATTCTTATGTTTGTGTGCAGAAATGCAGTATTTTAACTAAGGGGGATAGTTACTCATTTATTAGTGTAGAAGGCAGAGAAATAAAAAGAGACATACTAAGGTTTTGGTGGTGGGATGGGATTTGGAGATGTGGATAAGCAGAACTGTCTGTAACTGAGATGCTGCACGTTAGGGGTAGGTATTGAGATGTACCAATGAAATATACTAGGAGGTTAAGAATCAGTGGGCAACATACATACACATTTGTGTAGGTGTATGTGTGCACGCACATACACACAAAATCATACATATATATCATATCTATGATTATATATTACATATGTATTTAAATACATAATATATAATAAAATATTTAAAATATAGCATGCGTAAGAAATAGAATTGGCTTAAGCATATATATTGAACTAATATTATATGTACTATATATTTAACACAATATAATGTTAATATCATTATGTAAACACACATAAAGCATCCTGTTTATTGTGTATTATTGCAGAATATCAGATTCATTTAATGTTCCTGGGATGGCATACGGAACAGATAAAGTGTGTTCTAAACTTGGAATTGAGGATAACATTGCTATAATTCACTAATGTGTGGCCTGTAAAGTACACCTGTGAAACCCAGTACGGCACACAAGCTATGATTTAAGTGATACAGAAAATCTAAACTGAGATGACGTGTACTATATGCAGATCCTTTTATCGGGCTGTGAATTAGTGACATGTTGGATGATGGCTCTGAAGTGGTTCCTGCTTTTCCATGTGCTTTGATCTTATGTCTCAGGTCTTTAAAATTGCTCAGCTAACACTTAACAAACCGCAATCTCTGCTATGTGATTTTTATCTCTCTCCTTCTTTCAGGACATGTGGCAGGTCCTGGGGTTCTTCTGACACGTCCTGTGCTGTGTGTTTTGTGTGTTCATACCTGAGTGTTAGTCTTTGGATTGAAAGTTGCATTCTAACCTTAACCTATGATGTGGATCCTGAAATTAAAATTATAAAAATGTTTTTATTTCATATTATCTCAACCTATTAAGGTTGTAAAATGTGACCGATAGCCTCATCTAACAAGAGAAATGCATTGTACATGCAAAAGACTTTGTACATGCAAAAGACTTTGTTTGTTTGTTTGCCTATAGGAAAAGAATGAGGTAGGCAAAGAAATGTGTGAATGTCACACATTAGGGATAAATCCTTGGGGTTTTTCAATGTGTATTAAATATCTTTGACGAATCCTACAGAAAAAAAAAAACTTTAAATTTTAACTCTGCATTGTTCCCAAATTTATCTAATAACAGAGCCCCTCCTTGCCCGCTATTCTCAGAGGATGCCATCATTCCACTGAGAATATTTTAGGAATTCCCTGAATTATGATGTGTTATCTTCAGTTGGAATCTGATGAGGTGGGAAAGGCAGGGGATAGTACTTTCTTGTCCCCAGAAACTGTTAAAATCCAGTGTTTTTTTTTTTTGTTTGTTTGTTTGTTTTTCTCATTTGTGCATAGACCTTAAGTTTGTCAAGTGATAAATACTACCTTATAATAGTTATTATTTTTATTATGTGAATGAAAACTACCCCCACATCTCAAATGATATTTCTTCGACTCAATTTCAGTATAAGTTGAATTCCCACAGAGCATTCTGGGAAATTCACATGATATCCATGTGAGTGGAGGGGCACAAACATGTTGACAGAGGCTGCAGACCACTGCCCTGTGCTCAACCAGCTAGAAAAGGGTCATGAGGATAGATTTTCTCAGTGTACTGCTGAGCAAAGGACTTGACTTCCTGTGGAACTGTCAGCCTTTGGGTCAGTGGGGGGTATGTATTTATTATTACTTCTCTGATTCCCTTTAATTATATGATGGTGATTATTATACTGGGTACCCATCTCAGCTAAAAAGATTCATGTCTAACTCTCTGTAGATGGAGAAGATCATGAAGTCAGGTCAGTTTTCTTCAGTTCATTCCAGTCTGTGGCCATTTACAAGAGTATCTGATGCTCTTCAGCTCTTGAAGACCTGGCTGCCAGTTCTGCCAACAGCAACCTTTGCCTCGACGTGTTATTTTCTTGAGGTCCCACCTTCCTCCAGGGAAGATAACGTCTATTCCAGATTGTCTTATTTCATGTTGATGCAATTAAGCCTCCAAGTTCTTTGTGCTGATTTTATTCCAGCTTAGAAATGAACCAGATTTACTGCTCATTGGTCAT
>PVHT020000521.1:14908073-14943073 GCA_004024745.2 Catagonus wagneri | reverse complement strand
ATATGCAATGGGATATTATTCAGCCTGAAAAAGAAAAGATATTCTGACACATGATACAGCACAGAGGAACCTTGAGGATATTATGCTAAGTGAAATAAGTCAGTCACAAAAAGACAAACACTATATGATCTCACTTATCTGATGTATGCAGTGTAGTCAGATTTATAGATACAGGAAGTAGAATGGTGGTTAACAGGGGCTGAGGGCAGGGGCAGAAATGACTTATTGTCTGATGGGGCCAGAGTTTCAGTTTTGCAAGATGAAGAGTTCTGGAGATGGATGGTGGTGATGATTGCGTAAGAATATGAATGCACTTTAATACTACTGAACTATCTACTAAGCAATGGTTAAGATGGTAAATTTCATGTAATATTTATTTTAGCACAATTGAAAAAAAATTTTCATTCTTATTTTAAAAAAAGAGTTCCCCACTGGCTCAGTGTGTTAAGGATCTGGCATTGTCACTGCTCTGGCTTGCGACTGCTGTGGTGTGGGTTCTTTCCCTAGCCTGAGAACTTCTGCATGCCATGGGCGCAGCCAAAAAAAAAAAAAAAAAAAAACAAGAAACTTGGGCAGAGTGGACTGATATTTAGGAAATAAGGCTGATAATTGATTGGATTTGATCTTTGTAAAGTCTTTATAGGGTCTTCAGTATGCTTATTAGGAATCTTTTGTGCTCTTTTGACTGTACACCATAAAGAGGTGTTTCCGGTTGTATATAGATAGAAAAAAATATTGTGATATTCCCTTGGTTCTGCTATTTCTAAATTTTTTTTCAAATACAGTGCTTGGAAATTATTTTTCAGATGACAAGTGTAGAGCTAAAATGTCTTAAAATTACTGTTTCAAAACAGAAATAATTATTCCTTTGAAAAATAACTGGATGGACTAGATGTTCTGTACCCCAAATGCAGCCTATGTTTTGTTGTCTCACACTTGTTGGCCATAGGAAGATCTGCTTCTAGAAATAGAGATGTGTTGAGAAGCACATAGACTCTATGTAACCATTGGAAAATAGAAGTTACTGAGAAAAAGTATTATCTTAGGTCTGCTCTGTTGCAATTTTTATCTTCGACAAAATTAACTCTTAAGTTGTTTAATGGTAAATAAAATGTTTGCATACTGTCTTGTCCTTTTGCTTTATCTGTTTTTAAAGCCAGAGTGTACAGTCCCAATACTGCTGCCTTTCCAGGGAATCAGAGATAGACAATATGCAAGGCCTCCTTCATTAACCCCAACAGGTATTGATTATTCACTGTGGAAATAACACTTTATTCTTGTTTTGGGGCATCGGGATATGGCCTAAAAATTCCACCCTCCTTATCACCTGTTTCACTTCGCTTTCCTTGTGGTTTAAAGCAAACAAAAGTTTTCTGGTTCCCCTGAAGAGTCATCACTATCACTGCCTCCTGGCCATTAAGCAAAGGAAGAAAGTCCTACCAGTGAACACTGTGCAGGATTCACATTTACTTTGTCTGTGGCTTACTTTTTTTTTTCTTTTTAGGGCTACACCTGAAGTATATGGACATTCCCAGGATAGGGGTCAAATCGGAGCTGCAACTGCCAACCCATGCCACAGCTGCAACAACATGGGATCCAAGCCACAGCTGTGATGTACACCACAGCTCACAGCAACTCCGGATTCTTAACCCACTGATCAAGGCCAGGAATCGAACCCTCATCCTCATGGATACTAGTCAGGTGTGTTACCGCTGAGCCACAATAGAAACTCCTGTTGTTTTTTTTTATAATTTTTTATTAAAGTATAGTTGATTTACAATGTTGTGCCAATTTCTGCTATACAGCAAAGTGACCCAGCAATGTATATATGTATATATCCACACACATACACAGTCCTTTTCTTATATCATCTTACATCATGTTCTATCCTAAGAGATTAGATATAGTTCCCTTTGCTGTATATTGCTTATCCATTCTAAATGTAGTAGTTTGTATCCTCTAACACCAAACTCCCAGTCCATCCCTCATCCTACCCCCCACCTTTGGCAACCACAAGTCTGTTCTCCATGGCTTACTCTTCATTGTCTTTTCCACCCAACTGATACAAAACAGTGGAATAAATGATTTTCTTCTGCTTCTCCAGAGGCTTAGCTGAAGCATTCATTGTGAGTAAAGTCAAAGTTGAGCGGAGCCACATTTATGGGATGAGAACACCCCATCCATTTCCCTTGACAGGCATCAGAGCTCCTCGACTTCTGGGGCCATGCTGAAGCCAGGCCATTAAGCTGGGACTGAGGCAGGGCTGTGAGGCTTTAGGCAGGAGAGGAAGGGTGGGGACCCAAGCTCCTCACACCAGCTGCCTTCAGAACACACCCCCTTCTAAGTATATTTTCCCTAATGGGTTTTGCAAGGCTTCATTTGATCAAGAGGTATGACTTCTAAAAATAGTTAAACTACAGTTTTTGTGGGCAAAGTTTGGAGTTGATAGAACTGGAGAGCTCAGTGTCAGGGCGCCTGAACTGTTAACCTTGAGAAAGGTCTTTGACCTCAGGCTCTGATGATCTGACCTGGCAAAGCAGAACGATATCAATAAAGTGCATATAGTGTTGGGAAGACAGTAGGTGCTCAAAAAAAGTGACAGCTGTTGCTATTATTGCTATAGTTATTCCTGGGACACATTATTTCTTTTCTTCTTTTTATTGAAATATAGTTTATTTATAATGTTGTATTAGTTTCAGGTACATAGCAAAGTGATTCAACTTTATGTGTGTGTGTGTGTGTATTCTTTTTCAGATTCTTTTACCTTATAGGTTATTACAAAATATTGAGTAGAGCTCCCTGTGCTATACAGAACCTGTGCAATAATAGGTTCTTTTTGGTTATCTATTTTATATATAGTTGTGTGTATCCATTAATACCATACTCCTCATTTATCCCACCCCCTCCCCCCTTCGGTAGTCATAAATTTGTTTTCTATGTCTATAGGTCTATTTCTATTTTGTGTATAAATTCACTTGTATCATTTCTTTTTTAGATTCCACATATAAGAAATATCATACGATATTTGTCTTTCTCTATCTGGCTTCTATGCCATTTGTAGCAATATTGATGGACCTAAAGATGATCGTACTAAGTGAAATAAGCAGACACATAATTTCTTACTGGTGCCTGAGGTTTCCTGTGTTCGCTGAAGCCCTGAACCTTGCTGCATGTACTTAAACCATAGCTGAGTCCGTGTTCTCAAGCATGCAAAAGCAGGAAGGATCCCATTTCACATAATCAATTGTGAAGGGACCCTGGAAGCAACTGTCTCCTCTGTCCTTCCAGGAGGTTAAATTCTCCCAGCATTAAAAGACAGTCAGTTTCTTGTATAATATGTGTTTTTTTATGTAGTTTCCATCTGTTTGTTATGTTTTTCCTTCCGTCCCTCCCTTCCACCTTGGGTTACAACCATTTACAGCATGCTTTCCTTGCCTTGCAACTTTAGAGTGTTGTAATGGAAGCCAGTGTGATATACTGTAAAGATCACTGGACTGGGCCTCTGGAAGGCAATTGTCAGCTCCATTTCTGCTCCAAATGACTGTGTGACCTTGGACAGGTCATTAAATTTATCTGGGCTTCATTTCCTCCTCCCTAAACTGTGTGCTGTAAGATTTCCTTTCCGTTCCTGCTAACCATCCTGCTAATCTAGGTGGTTAGCAGGCTGTAGATTTTAGTAGTCGGAAAAGACCCACTTTGTGTCAGGATGCAGTGAAGTTTGAGGTTTGAGAGGCCCTTTTAGGGTTCAGAAGTAATAGGAAGTAAAAATCAAACCAGAAATTTTGTTTTTTTGCTTGTTTTTAGTGCCATACCCCAGCATATGGACGTTCCCAGGCTATGGGCTGGATCAGAGCTACAGCCTCCAGCCTAAGCCACAGCCACAGCAATGCAGGATCCAAGCTATGTCTGCGACCCACACCACAGCTCACAGGAACACTGGATCCTTAACCCACTGAGCGAGGCCAGGGATCGAACCCACATCCTCATGGATACTAGTCAGATTCGTTTCCATTGCGCCACAATGTGAACTCCCCAAATAAGAAATAATGATAAACAGTTTTTGTAAAGGTGGTTTTCTGTCTCTGTGGTGTTTGCATTAGTTGATTAGCCATTCAGATATGTTTCTGATCTGCTTCACTGTGAGGCTTCTTTTAGTGGAAGTTCTTGTCACTGGCAACTAAGAATTTGTAATCATAAATAAGTGACAGAGGTGCTTTGTTTTTCAGGCAGAGGCATCTGTCCACAAAGATGAAATGGACTTAGAACATGCTGTTAGGTATCAAAAAAAAAAAAAGAAAAAAACAATCATGCAAAAAGCTTGTTAGCAGCAATGCATAGGTTTATTTCAAGTGTAACTATCCAGGAGTCCCCTGGTGGCTTAGTAGGTTAAAGATCTGCCATGGCTTGGATCACTGCTGTAGTGGGGGCTTGATCCCTGGCCTGTGAACTTGTGCATGCCACAGGCATGGACAAAATAAAAAGTATAAATATTTAATCCAAATAATCTGTCTTGAACTTGGAATCATCAACTGTCTTCAAAAGTAAATCTTTATACAGATAAAAATGTTTGGTAGCTTTTAACTGTTGCTGATAAATTTTTTAAAGAGAATTGCTAGAACTTTTTTAGCACACCTATTGTTCAGACCACAACCATGTATTTTGAAAATAGTTTTAGTATTAATAAGGGACTTCTTTGATTACTGTAAAAAGTGCAATGGAATTTTTCTAAATGAAATACATTAGCAACAATCCAATCAAAAAATGGGTGGAAGATCTAATTAGACATTTCTACAGAGAATACATACAGATGGTCAAAAGATACATGAAAAGGTGTTTAACATCTAATTATTAGAGGAATGCAAATCAAAAGTACTAGAAGGTACCACCTTACACCAGCCAGAATGGCCATCATTAATAAATCTACAAAGAATAAATGCTGGAGAGGGTGTGGAGAAAAGGGAACCCTCTTACACTGTTGGTGGGAATGTAAATTGGTGTAAGCACTATGGAAAACAGTATGGAGGTTCCTCAGAAAACTAAAAATAGAACTACCATATGATCCATCCCATTCCTGAGCATCTGTCATCTACCTAGAGAAAACTGTGACTCAAAAAGATACATGTGCCCAATGTTCACTGAAGCACTGTTTACAATAGCCAAGACATTAAAGCATCCTAAATGTCTGTCAACAGAGGAATGGATAAAGATATGGCATGTGCATACAATGGAATATTACTCAGATCTGAAAAGAATGAAATAATGGCATTTGCAGCAACATGGATGGACCTAGAAATTACCATACTAAGTTAAGTTAGACAGTGAAAGACAAGCATCATATGATATCACTTATATATGGAATCTAAAAAAAAAATGTCACACATTTGCAGATCAGAAACAGACTCACGGACATTGAAAAACTTACAGTTATCAAAGGGGACATGGGTGAGGAGGGATGGGCTGGGGGTTTTGCATTGGCTTATGTGCACTGAAGTTTATGGAATGATTGGCCAACAGAGACCTTCTGTAAAGCACAGAGAACTCTACCCAATTTTCTGTGATTATTTATGTAGGAAAAGAATCTGTAAGAGTATGGATGTGTGTCCATGGATGACTGAATCAGGTCATTGTATGGTAGAAATTACCACAACCTTGTAAATCCACTACACTTTAATAAAACTTTAAAAATGAAAAAAAAAAAGAAATGCATTAAGGTTTAAATTTCTTCCCATTAATTTTTTTTTTTCTGTTTCTCCACTTTCTATGTGGTATGTCTGCTGCTATAATATGCCTAGCTCACAAATGAATATATCTAATGATCAGGCTTTCTCTGAGAGGTTAGAAAGTTCTGGGTGGCTTTATACATCCTCTGCTAGTGGAAGGTTTTAATTATCATGACAGATTTTGAAATGTAGACTTGGGAATTATCATTTCTTCTAGCTTTCTTCAGTGTACCTGCCTCTCAAGTTCTGGTTTGTTGCTTTCAATTTAATGCGCTTTGAGAAATGAAATTTAAGATTATTAATACTGTGTACAAAGTAAGGGTAGATGGGCCTGAAGAAGGGGTCACATGTCCTCCTCATAAACAAATTGGTGTGATATTTAGTGCATTAAATATTTGTTATCTTTTAAGAAGAATTTATTGTCTCATTTTTATACTCCCAAAGTCTAATACACTACCTATTCATAGCAGGTAATGAATAATTGCTGTTTTAGTGAACGTATGCTCACTGTCCCCTTTTTTCTCATCCCTTGGGTTCTTTGATATAGTTTATAAAGTGTGATTTTCTAGATAATTGTCTACTGTGTTATGGAGCTAATACTTTAATTCTTCCATGATCAATGTGAAAGCTTTTTGAAAGAAATGGAAGTTACTACAGAAATTTCCAGCCATTTCTTGGACGTCAGGCTTCTGACAAGTAAATCAATGCTGTTTTATGTCACATTTTGCAATGCTGAGGTTTCTAGTGCTTTGGAGTGTAATTATCCACCGATACTTTGTTTAAGGCGCTATAGCTCGGCCTTGTCATTCACGTCATTCTCAATGGTCTTGCCCAAGTCAAAAATAAAGCAATGTTAGGATAATGAAAGCTGTGACTGAGAAAAAATGAGTAATAAAACAAGCATGTCCTCCTATTGCATGAATGGTATTAAATCAGCTTTGCTGCCTCGAACATTGGTGAGTAATATGTGGAAGGTACTGGGACTATGTTTATCCCTTATCCTCTAGAACACTCTTTTTTTTTTTTTTTTTTTTTCTTTGTGCAGGCTTCTTACTGAACACCACACCTAATATTTAGGCATCCAGCAGGCTGCCTTATCAGTGATGATTCAGATCTGGTGATACATTCATCTCAACTAATCCATTTAAGAATAACTTAATTAGGAGAATACAATTTGCCAGCA
This sequence comes from Catagonus wagneri, assembly GCA_004024745.2. Classification (NCBI taxonomy): domain Eukaryota; kingdom Metazoa; phylum Chordata; class Mammalia; order Artiodactyla; family Tayassuidae; genus Catagonus; species Catagonus wagneri. The sequence goes on along the minus strand of PVHT020000521.1, from coordinate 14,936,170 downwards.
CTTTTTGGCTTCTAGAGGAATATTACATTAGAGCTTTCACAGCTTTGCATTTTCTGCAAAAACACAGGCAAAAGAAAAGAGGGGTCACAGAGTTTTAAATGTAGGTATTGCCTGAGAGTTCATCTATGCTACCCTTCCCTTTCCAAAACATTTACTTCTAACCTAAAATGTTAACACATTAATTAAAATTGAGATGACTTAAAATATTGTTCAGTTTATTCCAGAGCAGCTGTGCTTATCTTAAGGGTTGCAGGTAGATGATTTTTTTTTTCATAATCTCGCTGCAGGTAAATAAGTAGAAAAATATTGCTCCTATTTTACCATAGAAATGATAAACTAATACATACCAATATATATGTGTGTATCTATCTATCTATCTATCTATCTATCTATCTATCTATCTATCTATCATCTATCTATCTAGTTTATACCACAAACTAAACCTGTTTTAGTTTAAAGCCACATTATGTACATAATTAAACTTTTAACCTTTTGATTGTTCTAAATTTTACTTTATTTGAAGTACTTGGGTATGGTTTTCAATTAAAAAATAGAAAATGATTGATGTTTAAGGATAGGTTTTTTATTTGTTTCTTTAGATTTTTATCTCAGATATACATTCTCAGTATAACCATATGTTTTATACAATATGTCAAAGTTAAAGGTGATATTCTTTGTCTTCATGCAACTGCTCAAAATTTTAATCGGCTCTTCTATTTCTGAACTTAGACAAGGGATTTAAGATTTGTCAAACTGCAGGTAACATTTTACTTCGATATGCATGTTTTTTTGAAATGGCAAAATCCCTCAGGGCTGTGTGATTTTTCACTAGTGTGTTTGTTTAAAGTTCATAGCCAAACACAACTGAATAAATCACAGAACACATTTTCTCTCCTTGCCTGAGAAATGCAAATTGTTACAGGTCAATTGCTGAGAGGTCTTGTCTCTGTCTTGTCCTGTCTTGTTTGCAATTTGTTTTTCATTTATCCTAAGCATACCCAATTCACTTTACATTTGCTTGTTATTCACGTGTTTTTCAGTTGCCTGCAAAGTTTGCTTTATCAGGAGGAAACACTATTCTCCCCCAACTGTATCTTCCTAAATACACTGACTAATGTTTATAAACATACCTGTGTCTTATTATGCAAGAGCTGCTACCCTAAATTTCCAGGACTCGGAGGCAGAATCATGGTGCAGACACCAGCTTGGTGACTTGGTCTACTCACATCCAAAGAGATATTAACAAACAAATTGGAGAGATCATAGCTAAGAGAAGAAACTGATCCACCTTGTGTTGTTAGGCTCACACACACCTAAGCACATCCTGGAAAAGACTCTTTTCAAATGCAGGGTGAGAACCCAAGCAAAAGATCATGCAGATCTGGAGTCCCATTCTAGTCTAGCATGTTCTAGCTGGGTAACCTTGGGTGTGCGTTGTAATTTCTATGAGCTTCATTTTCTGTTACTGATAAAATGAGCAATCCAGCCCCACCTCATGGGACTGTTGTAAGGAACAGGAAGGAAGGAAGGGAGGCACTTTGTCAAGTTACCAGTGGTGTATCTGGCTCTCTGTTTAAAAGACTTGATTGGCCTTGATTTGTAGTGTGATGTAAATACCCCTGCCATGGATGATTTCCAACCATGAATGATTTAACAACCACCTGGTAAAGTTCCTGAATATTTAACCATCCGCTGGTAGCAGCCAAACCCAGCACACCACTGCTAGCCTCCAACAAATGGTAGTGATTATTTCTTAACAGTTATATTTTGTCTTCCATTGATCTAGGAAAAATTTGGCCGTTGGTTAAAATTCTGTATAGATAGAGAAAGCTAAGGGAAGAATGGTAATCCATACAGTTTAAAATATTATTGATTTCGCATAACAAAAAAGTGCTACCTTATTAATTTTGAAAGCAGGCAAAAAATTAGAAAAGAAGAAAACAGCATGTTAATAATAAGATAATATGTTTGACAAATGTTTAAAAGTAAGAATAAGGATCACTTTGTAAGATGTTCTAGACTGATTAAATTTAATGTTAACTCTTTCAAGATTGGTTAGAGGTAGCTCCACTTTTCTAGTCTTACATTCTTAATTCTACCCAAAAAAATCCTAAGTGGAAAATTGTGTGTCTGATTCCTAAGCAAATAAGAAGAAACTGAGAGCCTCTATTTTAAAACCCAGCACTTTAAAAAAGGCTTTTATTTGCCCACTTTATGCAATAACTTTTATACCATTCTAGATGAATCTTAAGATTTTAAAAATTTGCTGCAATCGTAGATTTTTTTTTTTTTTTGAAATAGGCTGAATACCTGTGCGTTTTTGTTTTGTGCTTGTTTGTTTTTGGTAATAATGATCATTGCATGCTGGTCAATAATGACATGCCGGCCAGGGAGTGGACTGGAACTGAAACTGCTCCAGAACATCTGGACATGTGGAGCCTGCAAGTAACTGTCATGTAACAATGAACATCTCATTTTGCAAAGTACTGGACTGTGGGTGGTCTGGGAGGACACCACCAGAATTGAGGGCAAATGATTAAATCATCCTATGCTGAGAACCCTGATGTCCACATGCACTTACTGTACCACGAACAGGCAGTTCAGGGACAACTTACCTGGGAAAGCGTGTGGGCAAACCCAAGGGCATTTTGGGTGCTAATGGGCTGACTTACTCCAGCAAAACTGATCTGTTTATTTTAGCAAGAGAAGACTTCAGTGTGGAAGCACTGAAAGATGAGAGTATATTCCATGTTCATCTCACAAAGTGACAAAATCATCAGCACCGTGTCCTGACGCGGTATTGCTTATAATATCAGGTTTGCACACCAGAACACTTGAGGAAGAACTGGGGCTGTGTACATCGGAACCCCCAAACTGTTGTCCTGCCAAAGTGAGAGATCCTCACTGAAGCATGTGGCTCCAACTATAAATACCTGTTCCTTTGGAGGAGCCTATGTCTCGTCCTAAATGCATGTGACATTGTATGCATTTACCGTCCCTAGAAATGTAGTGGATGCACGAGAGAAAATACATTCCATGAAGAATTAAGTGGCATATGGGGGTTTGATCAGATTTGGGGAAAGCGAGAAAGACTACCTTTTTTCTCTTGCCTGTATAAATTAATGTATAAATTAAAACGTTTCTCAGGGTGTGAACTGCATTCATGGTCACAAACCTAGTAAAAAGGCCAAGGTGACAGAGTTAAGCTGATAAACTTCTTTCACACTCATGTTACATATTTAAGTAGAGTGAAAGGGAGGAAACCTTTTTTTTTCCCATTGACACAAAATATGAACTACTTGTCCTTGTGGAAAGATAGATGATCAGCCTTCTGGATAAGGCCAGCTGGTATATCTACAGATTAGATACAAAAATAAAAAACATGGGAAACATCAATGGGCGGCTTTTCATCTGTCCATTTCTTGAACCCTTTCTCACAGAAAAAGCATTCAGTAATTGAAAGATTTAGAATATTGCAAGCTAATATTGGGAGTTTTACTTGGTGTCTATATGGATCAGAAATCAAAGTGGGTATACTTTAAGGCTTGTGGGAGCAAAATTTCCATAGGCAATTTAGTGCTGCTGCCTCTTTTATTACCTTACTTTCCCCCTCCCAGCCCCCACACAGCAGATTTTTCTTTCTTCATGCAATTCACTCTGCAAGCAAAAAACTAAAACTAAGATCAGCTATTTAGAAAATGAACGCATATTTAGGATGCTTATGCAAGTTACTTTTAAAAATGTATTTCTCTTCTGAGCTACTTAGGGTATGAGCTGAAGGACTGGAAACATGAAAAATCTTACTTTATTAAAATGCTAGATTGAGGGCTTTTCTTTCAGATGAACCTCTGCCTACCCGGAAAGTACTCATATTGAGTTAGATATATAGGCTTTGGGACATAATCAGTGTAATAATGCCAATCATGTTTTAAATGTGTGTTGTCTACTTGGCATCACATTATGTCACCAATCCTCAGAACAACTCTGTAAGTCTGTGTTTTTATTATCTCCTTCCTTGTGTAGGAAAGGAAACTAAGGCTGAGAAGTTTGGAGTTATTCATCCAAGTTTATTGCTGAAAGATATGGAGTGGGGATTTTAATAAGGGTCAGCTGATGTGGAATCCACATTCTTGACCTCTAAATTGTACTTCTCATCAAAATTCATAATTTCACACTGGTCGTATGGTGAAGTGTGCAGATCGACCTTTATCGTGTGGATGGCAGTGTGGAATCTCTGAGTAATTGACACCCTTGTTTTTCTGCCTGCAGGCCCCTGGGGAAGGTGTATGGGAGACTGTGGGCCAGGAGGCATCCAGAGCCGTGCCCTGTGGTGTTTCCACTTCGAGGGGTGGACGAGTCACCTGTCTAACTGTGATGAGAGCAGCAGGCCTCCAAACGAAAGAAGCTGCTTCCGAGTCTGTGACTGGCACAGAGACCTCTTCCAGTGGGAAGTTTCCAACTGGCACCACTGCGTCCTTGTTCCTCTTGCCCTGGGCCAGGCCAGGCCTGGGGCCACAGAGTGTGTGACGGCCCAGCATGGGCTGCAGCACCGGACTGTGCACTGTGTTCAGACGCTGAACAGGACCGTGGCTGTGAATGAAATATGTGAGCATTTTGCCCCTCAGCCCCCCACAGAACAAGCTTGCCTCGTCCCTTGCCCACGGGATTGCGTGGTCTCTGAGTTCTCACAGTGGTCCAAGTGTAGCAAAGGATGCGGGAAACAGTTACAGCACAGAACACGCTCAGCCCTTGCCCCGCCTCTCTATGGAGGGTCCCAGTGTCCCAATCTGACTGAGTCGAGAGCCTGTGATACTCCCATTTCATGCCCTCTTGGGGCAGAGGAATATACGTTTAGCCTTAAAGTTGGACCCTGGAATAAATGTAGACTGCCTCATCTCAAAGAACTTAACCTAAGTGGAAGAACTGTTCTGGATTTTAGCTCTGACTCAAAGGAGCGAGTCACCTTTAGACATCAAAGTTACAAGGCACATCACCATTCCAAGCCCTGGGACCTAGAGATAGGCTTTCAAACCCGGCAGGTCTGGTGTACAAGAAGTGACGGGAAAAATGCTCTGTTAAGGTAGGAGGCCTCCAGTGTTTCTATGTTTGACTCACCTAAATATTTTACAGTGTGACTTGATAAGACATCTTTATGATTTTCTGTAATAGGAAGAATTATAATCAGATTTGGAATTTGAATTTTTAGAAGTTTCATTTGAGAAGTTTTGAATTTCAGTGATAAATATCTGAGAGCATAGTCTAGGCAATCTCTGCATTCTAGCATAATTAGTAGTGCAACTCTAGAGGATAAGTCAGATATTTTCACATTTTATCAAGGTATCAGCCAGTTTAAAAAAAAAAAAGGTCTTGGCGTTCCGATAGTGGCATAGCGGAAATACATCTGACAGTAACCATGAGGTTGTGGGTTTGACCCCTGGCCTTGCTTAGTGGGTTAAGGGTATGGCATTGCCATGAGCTATGGTGTGGTTGATAGGCATGGCTTAGATCCTGTGTGGCTGTGGCTGTGGCTGTGGCTGGAAGCTGTGGCTCTGATTCAACCCCCAGCTCGAAAATCTCCATATGCCAAGGGTGCAGCCCTAAAAAGCAAAAAAAAAAAAAAAAAAAAAAAAAAAAAAAAAAAAAAAAAAAGACTTGAGCCCTAGGTTTCCCTGAACAGATGAATGTGTAAAGAAGAAGTACTACATATATGCAATGGAATACTATTCAGCCTTGAAAAAGAATGAAATCATGACATTTGCAGCAACATAGATGGGTCTAGTGATTACCATATTAAGTGAAGTATGTCAGACATAGAAAGACAAATGTTGTATGATACCATTTAGAGGTAGAATCTGAAATACAGCAGACAAGGGAATAAAGTAGAAAAGTGGCATATTAACATATACAGAGAGAAAACTAGTTACTAGCTGGGGGGAAGAAAGGGAGTAGGGACAGTATAGGGGTAGGGGAAAAAAGAGGCTATTGTGGGATTATATGAAGTTATATGTGTGCAACTTTTGAAAATTTTAAAGCACTATGTAATTTAAAGAATCTTTCCTTCCATAAAAAAATTAATTACTGTAGTCATAAAAGACAAAGCCCTTTATTATAATGACAAAAATTCAAGTTCACTCTCAAACTTAGGATATAACTTATGTAAATATTTGTTCATGTTTGTTTTTTAAACTTTTTTTACTTTGTTTTGATGATTTAGAAGGTTTTTTGATTATAGATATTTTATAGTAGTGTAATATTAACAAGTTAATTCAAGAATGTTTTCTTTCACATTGATTTGATAAAAATGTTAACTTGCACAACAGTAGTTAGAATTACAAACCTATAGAGGGAATGGACTAAAACTTTTAAAAACAATAGTTTAGGCTTCAAAACTATTTGTCATTGTTTTACATTGTATATGTCATTGTATAAATCATCATGACGTAAATCTTGGAAATATGTTTAGAGTAGTATTTATTTAATTTTCCCCAGAAGGTCTTAAATGGAATAACTGCTATATTACCCAGTTTCTCCGCAATCAAAATGCCTTTCAATAGTACTTGAATTACCAAACAATGAAACACTCATTGCTAGAATTAATCATTAACATCAGCTACTCTTTTCTCACGTCTATAGGTTTAAAGGACTGTGTTGGCTATTTGAGAACAAAGTAATGTAATGATTGATTTTTTTTTCTGTGGGTTTTTTTTTTGGCATTTGACTTCGCAAATGATCATATTTTATCTTTGAAGCTTCATTTTGATTTATGTTATGCTATATATAAATTGGCAAGTGCATTGAGTAGTGATTTTTCTGCATTTTATTGCTTGCCTCTGTGAAGCCTAAAAGATTAAGCAGATGATTTGGGTGATTATCATTTGAATATGCATAAGGGTGTCTGTACAAACATTGTTTCTTAATATTCTGTATTGGAATTTTGCATAAAATATTTTCACTTTTAGTTTGTTTTTTTTAAACCATGTTTTATTTTTTAATTAATAGATTTTTTTAGCATGATTTTAGGTTTATGGGAAAAAAATGAACAAAAAATATGGAGTTCCCATATATCTCCTCATCACTCCTCCTCCACACTTGAAGTTTCATATACACATCCTACATCAGTCTAAGTTGTGTAGTACATTGGATAAATGGATGAGCCAATATTAATACATTACTGTAGCCCCTGGTTTACATTAGAATTGACTCTGTTTTGTATACTCTATAGGTTAGGACAAATATGTAATGGTATGTATCTAGCAGTACTGTATCACACACAGTAGTTTCACTGCCCTACGAATCTCCTGTACTGCTTCTACTGATCCCACCCTTACTCTCGCTAAATCCCAGGCTTCCACTAATCTTTTTTTTTTTTTTTTTTTTTGTCTTTTTGCCTTTATGTAGAGCCACACCTGCGGCATATGGATGTTCCCAGGCTAGGGGTCTAACAGGAGCTGTAGCCGCCGGGCTTCGCCACAGCCACAGCAACGCAGGATCCAAGCCACATCTGCAACCTACACCACAGCTCATGGCAACGCCGGATCCCCAACCCACTGAGCAAGGCCAGGGATCGAACCTGCAACCTCGGATTCGTTAACTACTGAGCCACGAAGGGAACTCCCCTCTGATCTTTTTACTATCACCTCCAAGTTTTGGCAATTATAAGTAAAGCTGCTCTAAACATTCTGGTGTAGAATTGTATGTGGACACATATTTTCAACTGATTTGCATAAATACCAACTTCAGTATTTCTGGATATTATGATAAATTTATGTTTAGTTTTATAATAAATTGCCAAGCTCTCTTCAAAAGTGGCTGGCTGTATCATGGGATTTCTTTTTTGTTTCACACCATGGCCAACATTTGGTTTTCTCAGTGTTTTGGATTTTTTTAGCTATTTTAATAGATGTGTAGTGGTATCATTGTTTTCATTTGTAATTCCTTAATAACATATGATGGTTAGCATTTTTTGGTATGCTGATTTCCCATCTATCTTCCATGGTGAGTTGTCTGTTCGGTTCTTTTGCCAATTTTTAATTTTTTTCTTATTTTTGAGTTTAGAGTTCTTTGTATATTTTGGATACCAGTTTCTAATCAGATTTGTGTTTTGAAAGTATTTTTTTTCTGGTCTGTGGCCTGTCTTCTCATTCTCATTCTCTTAAACAGCATCTGTCACAGAGAGGTAGGTTTTTTTTTTTTTTTTTTTAATCTTAATGAAGTGCAATTGATCAGTATTTTTTTCATGGCTCATTCTTTGGTGTTACATTTAAAAAAAAAAAATTCCAAACCCAAGGCCAGCTAGATTTTCTCCTGTATTATCTTCCAGTAGTTTTATGGTTTTGCATAAAAGATCACTTAGGTCTGTGATCCATTTTGAATTAATTTTTGTGAAAGGTCTTGTGGTCTGTGTCTGGATTTAATTTTTTGTGTGCGTGTGGATGTCCAGTTGTTCTAACACCATTTGTTAAAAAGACTGTCTTTTCTTCATTGAATTGCCTTTGTTTCTTTGTCAAATATCAGTTGACTGTATTTGTGTGGATCTATTTCTGAACTTTCTATCTTTATTCCATTCCTCTGTTTATTTATTTCTTGCCAGTAACACATTGTCTTAAATACTGAAGATTTATAGTAAGTCTTGAAGCTGAGTGGTATCAGTCTTCTGAATTTGTTTTTAATGTTCAGTTGACTGTTCTGGAACTTTTCCATTTTCATATAAACTAGAATGAGTTTGTCAATGTTCACAAAATAACTTGCTAGGATTTTGATTGGAAATGCTCATAATGTATAAATCAATTTGGAAAGAACTAACATCTTGATAATATTGAATGTTTCTGTTCATGTGCATGGAATATTTCTCCATAGCTTTATTATTTATTTGTTTATTTATTTATTTAGTTTTCTTTAATGTCTTTTAAATTTTGTCCCTAGAGATCATCTACATCCTCTTTGATTTATTCCTGTGAATGTCACATTCTCAAGACAATTTTAAATACTTGTAAAGGCGACCTTTTTAAACATTTGTTTTTAGTCTATAGAAATGCAGTTTTAGAAACTGACCTTGAATCTAGTAATCTTGCTAAACTCCCTTCTTTTCTTTGGTCTTTTTTAAGGCTGCACGCTTGGCACGTGGAAGTTCCCAGGCTAGGGGTTGAATAGCCGCATCTGTAACCTACACCACAGCTCATGGCAACTCCAGATCCTTGACCCACTGAGTGAGGCCAGGGATCGTGCCCACATCCTCATGGATACTAGTAAGGTTTGTTACCACTGAGCCACAATGGAAACTCCTGAACTCTCTTCTTAATGCAAAAAATTCATCTATAAATTCTTTGGGTTTTCCGTATCATCAGTCGTGCCTGTACATAGGCACTTTGGTTCCTCTTGTCCAGTCTTTACGACAGTGCCTGCCCCCTCCCCTCCCAGGCCCCTTGTCTCTCTATGCCAGCTGGGCCAGGACGATGTTCATATGGGTGATGACAGTGGGCCCTTTCCCTGTTCCTGATCTTAAGGGAACACTGTCATATATGAAGCTCGCGTTATCAGGTTAAGTAAATTTCCTTCTGTCTCTAGCTTGCTAAGAATTTTTATGATGAATACATGCTAAATTTTATCAAATGCTTCTTCTACATCTGATAAGCCTATGACTTTTTGATTTGTTTTTTTATTAATTGTTGAATTTTATTACATTTATAAATAGGTGTAAAAAAATCGTCACAACTAAATTTTTTAGCATTTCCAACCCAAACCTTCAGTGCATCCATATTTTTAAATCTTTGACTTCTTTCCTCAGAGATTTGTACTTCTCATATAGGTCTTGTATGTTTATTATTAGTCAATTACTTAAGTATTTTATATATTATTGGTGTAACATAAATTTATTGTATTTTTACTTTCAAGTTCTTATTATTCATTGCTGTTATACAAGAAAGCAATTGACTTAGTTTATTAACCTTGTATCCTGCAGTCTTGTTATATATATTTTTTTATTTTATTCAGGAAGGGATTTTTTTTTGGTTATTATTGATATTTTGATTCTTTGGAATTATCTAGTTAGACAAAAATAATTTGCTAAGAAGACAGCTATATGTCTTCCTTTTCAGTATATACAAAATTTATTTATTCTTCTTGCCTTATTGCATTATCTATAACTTCCAATATGATATCAAATAGGAGTGGTAAGAGGGACATTCTTGCCTTGCCCCTGATCTTGGCAGGGTAGCATCTGATTTCTCATCATTAGGTATGATGCTAACTGTAATTTTTTTATAGAGATTCTTTATCAAGTTGAAGTCCTCTTCTATTCGCAGTTTGCTGAGAATTTTTATCATGCATTGGTATTGGTTTTTGTCAATTGCTTTTTCTGCATGTATATATATACATATATGTATGTACTTATATATGCATGCATACAAAGATATTATATAATTTTTACTGTGTTTATAGGATAGATTACATTAATTATCAAATATTGAACCCACTTTGCACAATTAGAATAAATCATACTTGGTTATGATATATTAATCTTTTTATATATTGTTGGATGTTATTTGCTAATATTTTGTTGAGAATATTTGTGTACATGTTCATGAGAGATATTGCACTTAGTCTTTCATGATGTTTTTATCTGGTTTTGGTATTAGAGTAATGCTGGCCTTATATAAAGAACTAGGAAACAGGTCCTCTGCTTTGATTTTTAGAAATAGGTTGTCAAGAATTTATATTAATTTTCCTTGAATTTTTGATAGAATTCAACCCATCTGGGCCTGGTGTTTGCTGTTTGGGTAGGTTATTAATTACTGATTAAATTTATTTACTAGACATAGATATATTCAGATTATAGCTTTATCCTTATGTGAATTTTAACAGATTGTGTCTTTTAAGGGCTTGATGAGTTCATCTAAGTTAACAGATTTGTGGGTATACGTTGTTCATAATATTATTTTATTGTCCTTTAATGTCCATGGAAAATGTTAGTGACAGTGATGACCTCTCTTTTATTACTGCTATTAATACTATGTATTCTCTCTCTCTCTCACTCATTTCTTTCTCCTTTTTTTCTTATTTAACCCATCTAGAGGTTTGTCAATTTTATTGAACTTTTCAAAAAACCAGGTTTTGGTTTCAGTTATTTTCTCTATTGATTTTCTGTTTCTCATTTTATTGATTTCAAATCTAATTTTCATTATTTTCATTCTGCTTACTTTGGATTTAATTTGATCTTCTAGTTTTTTTAAGGTGGAAGTTTAGGTTATTGATTTTAGATAATTCTTCCTTTCTAATATATGAATTCAGTGCTGTAAATTTCCCTGTAAGCACTTTTACTACATCCCACACATTTTAATAAGTTCTATTTTTATTTTAAAATATTGTTTACTTTTTCTTGAAATTTATTCATTGCTCATGTATTATTTAAAAATGTTCTATTTAATCCTCAAGTATTTGGGGGTTTCCCAGCCTTATTTATGCTATTGATTTGTAGTTTAATTCCATTGTGTCCCGAAAGCATACTTTGTAAGATTTCTACTCTTCTAGGTATGTTAAAGTGTGCTTTATGGCCCAGAAATATGGTCAGTCTTCGAGAATTTTTATTCCAGCCAAGCTGAGGACTATAGCCAGGGAGACAAGAGATTCATGAAACACTTGAATTGTGTTCCACAGGACTACAAAACGGGGAAGATGTATATACGTAAAAACCATAGTTACATGAATTATTTGACAAGAATTGTAGCTATAAAGAAGTAAGAATGTTTAGAGTTCCTCTTGCGGCTTGGCAGGTTAAGAACCCGACTAGTATCCCTGTGGTTGCAGGTTCGATATCTGGTCTCTTGCTTGGTGGGGTAAGGATCAGCCTTGCCGCAAGCTGCAGCATAGGTCTCAGATGCGGCTCAGATCCCGCATTGCTATGGCCATGGCATAGGTGGGTAACTGCAGTTCTGATTTGATCCCTAGCATGGGAACTTCCAAATGCTGCAGGTGTGGCCCTAAAAGGAAAACAAAACAGAAGTGAGGGTGCTTGATAAACAAAGACTGGTTGGAGTCCAAAAATGGTTTAATAATTACAAGGAGAGACTTTGAGACCATAATGTTGCACTTGGCAAATGCTAGCAGATAATGTTTGGAAAATGGCTAATGGCTGGTGGGGTCCTTGAGTTTGACATACTTTAGAAATTTCAACATCTTAGTGATACAGGAACATGTGCAAAACCATATCTATAATGGTCACCTGGCTCCATTTTGGATGCCTGAACCATAGTTACTCCATTTTTATTTTTAAATGATCTTAAATACATCATCATGAACTATATATTTTCTTTTCTATGAAGAACTACTTTCAATGTTTCCTGCAAAGCAGGTCTCGTGGTAATAAATTCCCTCAATTTTATTTGATAAAGTCTTTATATTTCAACTTTTGAAAGATACTTTTACTGGATATCAAATTTAAGTTGGTGGTATTTTTTCTTTCAACATTCCACTCTCATTTTTCTGGAATGGTTTCTGAAAAGAAATTTGGAGAAATGCCTATCCTTCTTCCTCTTCAGATCAGGTATTTCTTTACTGCCCATCCTCACTTCCAGCTTCTTTCAAGATTTTTCCCTTTGTGTTTGATTTTATGCAGTGTGAATATGCTATACTCAGGTGTTGCTTTTTGAAAATTTATCATACACCTTGTGTTCCCTGAGTATCCTGGATGTGTGGTTTTGTTGTTTGTCATTAATTTTGGAAAATCTCACTCATAGTTTCTTTAAACATGTTCCTTTTTTTTTCCTTCTGATTTTCCCATTAAATGGGTGTTATACCATTTGTATTGTCCTGTAGTCCTTGGATATTCTGTCTTAATTATTTTTTCCTTACATTTAAGTTTTAGAAGTTCCTATTGACACCTTAAAGTTCAGTGATTCTTTCCTTGGCTCTATCCGGTCTACTGATGGACCCATCAAAAGCATTCTTCATTTCTGTTTCCATGCTTGTGATTTCTATCATTTTCTTTTGATTCTTTCATAGGATTTCCATCTCCATGATCATAATATTCATCTTTGGTTGCATATTGTCTTTTTTTAATATTAGAGCCTTTAGCATATTAATCATAGTTGTTTGTATTTCCCAGTGTGATGATGTCAACATTTCTGCTTTATCTAAGTCTGAATGTGATTTTTCCTAAGTCTTTTCAAATGCTGCGTTTTGTTTTTCAGTATGCCTTATATTCTTTTATTGAAAGCTTGACATGATGTATTGAGTGTAAGGAATGGAGATAAATAGGATTTTAGTTTGAGGTGGAGTTAGGCTGTGTTTGCTGTAGCTATAGGTGTTATAGGCTAAGATTTTCCTCTGGCATCCTTATTTGTTTTTGTTTTCCTTTTCCTTCCTTTTGGGGGTGATTCCTTAGAGAATTCTTCCTAAAGTCTGGAACATGCATTTTTTTCTGTTTTAATCTCCTTTTATAAGGAGACGTTGGTGATATGACAGGTTTAGAGGAGAGAGGAAGTATTTTATAGTCAACCTTTCATTAACCTGTGTCTGATTATGTGGCCTTCAAGAATATTCCTCAGTCCTTCTTCCCCACTTAGGTAATGCAGGAAGGCTACAGAGGTGAAGTTGAGTATTTTCATTCCCCCAGGTCTATTAAGCTCTGCTAAAATCCCAGTTTGTTAGGCCTGGATAAAGTAGTTTCCTTTGAGGGCAGGCTTTTTAAAGAACTCTTGTGGTGTATTTCAAAATAGCTAGGTTTCCTTCCCGTGCTGGAAGCGTGAAGAGATTTCTGTCTTCACTAGTGATAACCTGGTAGAACTTCTGGAGGTGGGACTCATGAAAATATGGAATCTCTATGAGGATTCTCCCTGCTCCACATTGGAGTTTTTAAGTAAAAAGACTGTCTGTACTGAAACACCAGTAATGTGTCAATTACAGTTCAAGTTTTCCTACCATGTTTCTGGCTCCACTGGCAGTTTCTGCTCCAATGCTGTTCCTCCAATAGTAATTCATGATGTTGTATACCTATCTTTGTCTCTCCAGTTTCTGGAGCAGAAATATCTGCCTCATGCCTACAAATCTCTGATTACTCTTAGAAACATTATTGATTTTCAGTTTGTTTAGTCTTGTTGTGAGGACAGAAGCCACACCTTCCAAGCTGCTTAGATGCTGGAATGGAAGCCAGAAGTCACCCTCTCTTTTGAGTACTAGCTAGCGTATCATACCAAAACAACTTTTTAAAAGCATTATTCCATGAAATCTAGAGTATACTTTTTTGAAATCTAAAATATACTTTTCCACTTAGTCATGGAAGGATTATAAAGTGACTCACAAATGACCATGAAATGATTGGGTTCCTAGGAAAATATGTTGTTCAGTGGAGACGTTTCTATTTCTCTACCTTCTACCATAAGAAATGGAAACAGTACCCTTGATGGCTGTGAGGTTTAATTTTGGACAATATTATGTTATTTCTATTGGCTAAGTCCACCAGGTTTTTGCTAAAAAGGTTCAAATCCATCTCTAAAATGTACATATTTTTCTTTTTGTGAATTTGATGCTTTCAAGAAAACATTGTCATTTTTTGTGACTATTGACGTCTAGCATGAACTTTATTTCCCTTAAATATTGTCTTCAAGTACAAATTGTCCTTATATCTACCTTTAGATTGTGATACTATAGAGACAAAGGGCATTTTGCTTCTTCTGTTTTGATGATGGCAATGGCTGGTTGTTGTAGCAGTTAGAATAGGAGGACTTCATCTTTACTTCCATAAATAATGCAAGCTCCTGCTTGTGCTTTGCTGGAAAGTCACTTTCTTAATTTAGGATGCCATAGAGCTTTAATTAATGCCCTTTAATCACTCTCTCATTGATTACTCTAACTTTTGATAATTACCTCCAGCAATTTTCCCCTCATAGTTGTATGTGCAATGTGGTGGGCATTCATATTACTTTTGCTGACACTCTGCTTCCTTATCATTCACTGCCTCTTGGGTTTAAAGATTTTTTTTTTGTTGTTGTTCATTGTCTTATTAAATATCTTATTTTTTCTTTTATTTTGACAGAAGTTTTTCTGAAGTTCCGTTATGACATTTTAAAATAGCTACCTTACAGCCTGGTAGCCATTCCTTTTCTCAGATATCAGGGATGCTATTATTGAACTTTGACAATGCCTTAACTTAATGAAATTGAGTTGTTTTCTCTATTCAGTTTTTTTTGTTTGTTTGTTTCATTTCACTTTGTTTCTTTTTATTTTAAAATACAAGCTTAGCTGATTTAGGAATTCTTAGTTTTAGACTAAGCAGTCTGTTTATATGAGTAGGAAATTATTCATGTGTATTGTTTGGATGAATAAAACTCACATGAATGATTTTTACTTTTATTTTAATGTAGAGGCACATTTGGCATGCATGGTCTTTTAAGAGCTATGCTCATTTGGTACATATTAAACATACTTTTAATTCTTACACCATTGTAATTAAATAAATACTCTGTGATTTCCCCTGAAAGGAGTTCCCAAGGGATAATAAATTTTAAGATGCTTCTTTTAAAGCATCATTTCTAAAGCTCAACTCTAATATTATTACTGTGTGTGTTTGATTTTTACCTCTACCACCAAAATAGATTTGGAAAGAAATTTCTGTTCTTATAGCTCCATAAACATAAACAAATGCACAACTTCAACCAAAAATTATTCCCATACTTTGTTCTTTGAAAGTAATAGAGAACATTTTATTGCTTTTGTTGTATTGGTGGGAATAGGAATGCACAAGTTTTTGTTCTTTTTTTCAGTTTTAAGTTTTTTTTTTTTTTTTGGTCTTTTGTTTTTTTAGGGCTGCACCCAGGGCATATGGAGTTTCCCAGGCTAGGAATTAATTTGGAGCTTTAGCTGCTGGCCTACGTCATAGCCACAGCAAGGTGGGATCCGAGCCGCATCTATGACGTACACCACAGCTCATGGCAAAGCCGTATCCTTAACCCACTAAGCGAGGCCAGAGATCAAACCCACATCCTCATGGATACTAGTCAGGTTCTTTAACAACTGAGCCATGACTGGAACTCCAGTTTTCTTTAATTGTACTCCCCCGCATATCTTTATTGATTTAATTAAAATATACTTAATATTAGCATGTTCCTAAAAGCCAAGCGTGTCTGTAAAGTTAAGTGGAAAGAAGTTTTACTTTATCCTAAATATTTTCATCATATGTCTTCTAACTCTTGTAGATAATGAACTTTCTTATTTTCCAGTTTACCTTCCCTGTGTTTCTTTATATTTTCTCTTCTTTCTTACACAAAGGAGAGCATGCTATATCATTTCTTTTGCTTTTTTTTAACTTAATGTTATTTCTGGGAAATTGCTCCACATCTGTTGTTCAAAGTCTTCATTCTTTTTTTTTTACATTTGCATAGTACTTCATTGACTATGTACACCAAAACTTATTTGAACAAACTCCTAAGCTTGGGTGTCTTGATATTTTCCAACATTTTTCAATCACAAATAATTCTTCAGTAAATAAACTTGGAGTATATATTTTTAAAAAAAATGTAAGGCCATACCAGTGAAGTACAGATGGATCATATATTTTTATTTTTATTTTGTCATTCTAGGGCTGCACTTGCGGCACATGAAGGTTCCCAGGTTAGGGATCTAATCAGAGCTGTAGCCACTGGCCTATGCCCCCTCCACAGCAACACGGGATCCGAGCCGGATCTGTGACCTACACCACAGCTTACGGCAGCGCCGGATCCTTAACCCACTGAGTGAGGCCAGGAATCGAACCCGCAACCTCATCGTTCCTAGTCGGATTCGTTAACCATTGAGCCATGACAGGAACTCCTATTTTGATATTGTTGAAGGTATATCTTCAGGATAAATTCCTGGAAGTGTGATTACTGGGTAAAAGGATCAATACATACAAGTTTTATTAGATACTGACAAAATCTCCTTCATAGGAGTGATGCCATCTTGTATAGTTCCATCAACAAAGTTACAAAGAGAGTATAATGTCAAGTTTTTGAACTTTCTGCCATTCTGAAATGTGAGAAATGATATCATAGTTGCATTTCTCCTGACATGTATGAATTTGAACATTTGCCCATATGTTTAGGGGACATACTTCTAGAGCATCTTGCTCATTGTCTGTTTATGTTGTTTGCCTTGATTTTGATAAGAAGTATTTGGACTTTGCTGTCAAGTCCAAATCTTTGTAGTTAAGGATATTGCCCCTGTATCTGTGATATGTATTCTAACTTTGTCTCTTAGTTGGCAATTTGTTCTTTGACTTTGCCTATGGTAATTTTTGTTACATAAAAGTTTAAAAATATTTCTAAATAATAATGTTGGTCCCTATATATAGTTTATTACATTTGGAAATTTAGTCATGGCCTTTCCCACACCTAGTTTAAATGTATTTAATAGTTTAAATGTAGTTTAATAGCTGTTTCTCCTAGTATGTGCCTAATTTTGTTTTTTATATTTGAATCTTTGCTGAATTTGCACTGTGTTCTTATATATGGTGTGGGGAATGGATCTAATTTTTATCTTTCCTGAAAAGTTTATAAAAAAGATAGCTCTTTGATCTTGTAATTGAGATACCATCTTTATCATGTATTAGATTTCTTCTGTATAGCGGAGTCTCTTACTGTCTTTATTTAACTTATTTTTTTTTCTTTTTTTAGGGCGACTCCTGCGGCATATGGAAGTTCCCAGGCTAGAGTCAACTCAAAGCTGCTGGTCTACACCGCAGGCACAGCAATGCAGAATCCCAGCCTCATCTGGGACTTATGCCACAGCTTGCAGCAACTCCAGAACCTTATCCCACTGAATGAAGCCAGGGATTGAACCCTGTCCTCATGGATACTAGTCGATTCTTAACCCACTGAGCCACAATGGGAACTCCTCTCTACTATTTTAATTCAAAAGGCTTCAATACCATACATTTAATATCTAATTGGGTAGTTCTTTATCATTATTATTCTTTTTCTGTATTTCCTTGCTTTCTTGAAAGATAATCATTTCTTATAGAAAGCATGATCAATTTGTCTAGCTCAATAAAACTGACTCATTGGAATATTTCTTTTGATTATATTAAATTTATAAATTTAACATAGAACTAATATATTTTAATAACATATGTTAGAAAATGTTCTAAATTACTTCTCTTACATGTGGTTGTCTAATTTTCCTAGCACCATTTATTGAAGAGACTATCTTTCCTCCACTGTATGTTCTTGCCTCCTTTGTCATAGATTAATTGATCACAGGTATTTGGGTTTATTTCAGCAGAAATTGACAGAACATTGTAAATCAATTACAATGAAAAATTTAAAAAATAATGTATGTTCCTCTATTTTAAAAATATTGAGATATGCTTGGTATATAACATTATATTAGTTTCAGATATATAATATAATGATTCAATATTGGTGTATGTTGCAAAATAATTACAATAAGTCCAATTAACATCCATCACCATATTAGTTACAAAAATATTTTTTCTCGTGATAAGAGATTTTAAGATCTATGCTCTTAGTAACTTTGAAATATTCAATGCAATATTATTAACTGTACTCACCATGCTGTATATTATATGTCAATTCTTATTTATTTTAAAACTAGATATTTGTACCTTTTAGTTTCTTCACTCATTTCTCCCCACTCACTTTTCACCTCTGGCAATTACCAATATATTCTCTATATCTTTGAGTTTGTTTTTTTGTTTTAGATTCCGCATATAAATGAGATCGTATGATATTTGTCTTTCTCTTTCTGATTTATTTCACTTACCATTTTGCCCTCAAAGACCATCCAGATTTTAATGGCAAGATTTCCTTCTTTATGACTAAATAATATTCCATTATGTATAAAATATACAAAAAATGTATAAATATATAGAACTGTGTATGTGTGTGCATATAGACACATACCACATTATCTTTATCTATTCATCTTTAGGTGGATAGGTTTTTCTATATCTTAGCTATTATAAATAATGCTGAATTGGACATGAGGATGCATATGACTTTTAGAATTAGTTTTTTATTTTTCTTCAGATACACAGAAGTAGAATTGCTGTCTTATATAATAGTATTACCTTTAATATTTTGAGGAACCTCCCTAATGTTTTCTATAGTGGCTGTACCAGTTTACTTTCCCACCAACAGTGCATAAGTGTTCTCTTTTCTCCACATCCTTGCCAACATTTGCTTTTCTTTGTCTTTTTGAATATAGCCATTCTGAACATGTGTGGGGCAATATCTTATTGCAGTTTTAACTTGCATTTTCCTCCTGATTAGTGATGCTGAGTGCCTTTCATGAATGTTTCAGCCATCTGTTGGCCTTCTTTGGAAAAAATATCAATTCATATCTGCACATTTTTTATTTAGATCCCCCCTTTTTTGTTATGAAATGTTTGTGTTCTTTTATATGTCTTGACTATCAGCCCCTTATCAGATACAAGGTTTGAAAATATAGTTTTCCATTTGGTAGGCTGCCTTTTCATTTTGTTGATGGTTTTCTTTGCTGTGTGGAAGTTTTTTAGTTTGAAATAGTCCAATGTGTTTATTTTTATTTTGGTGTCAAATCCAAAAAGTTATTGTCAAAACCTATATAAACCCCTATATTTTTTTATGACTTCAGGTTTTACATCCAAATCTATAATCCATTTTGAGTTAATTTTTATATGTGGCTTCACTCTTTTGTAGGTAGGTGTCCAGTTTTCCCAACACTTACTGAAGAAACTGTATGTCCCTATTGTATGTTCTTGACTCCTTTGTTGTAAATTAATTGCCCTTACATGTGTGGCTTTATTTCCGGGCTCTCAATTCTTTTCCATTGATCTGTGCATCTATTTTTATGCAAGTACCATGCTGTTTTGAATGTGATAGTTGTGTAATATGGTTTGAAACCCAAAATCATGATGCCTCCAACTTTGTTCTTTATTAGGATTGCTCTGGCTATTTGCAGTCTTTTGTGATTACATATGAATTTTAGGATTATTTGTTCTATGAGTTTTGCCATGGGAATTTTAATAAATATTGAATTGAATCTGTAGATTGTTTTGGGTGGTATGGACTTTTTAACAATATTAGTTCCAATCCATGAGGGTGGACTATCTTGCCATTTATTTGTCTTCAATTTCTTTCATTAATGTCATAATACATTATACAGGTCTTTCATCTCATTGATTAAATTTATTCCAAGGCATTTTATTCTCATTGATGAAATTGTAAATGGGATTTGCCATCCTAATTTCTCTTTCAGAACTAACATCTGGTTGTTGAGATGTCATAACTAAAATCAAGGGGTATCTTTTCATTTTTATCAAGTTTATTTTTGTGGCTATTAGGAGAGTTTTATAGTTTTATTTATAGGGATTTTGAACAATTCAAGTTGTTTCCTTAAGTATATTAAATTTTTGTTGCTAATGGAGATAATGTTTTGTCATCTCTGATATTCCCTAAGTAGTTAATAGAAAATGGCATTGGTTTATGTATACCAATTTTATAACCTATAGCTGGATGAATTCTTTTATTATTTGAATCATTTTTTATCATTTATTTTCTAGTGAGTTTCAAATATAATGTTATATTATTAGTAAATATAGAGAGTTTTATATTTTGTGTTCTAATTATCATGCCTCTAATTGTTTTCTGGAATGTATTGAACTCAGAAAAATATTAAATAGTAGTGAAGGCAGTGAGCATTCTGGCTCTCTTAAATCTCACTGAGAATGCTTCCAGAATTTCCACATTAAGTAAGATTTGGTTTTAGGGTTAGGGTATCTGTTAGTTTCTATCACTGCTGTAACAAATTACCACAAACTTAGTTGCTGAAAACCTTGATTGTCTCATAGTTCTGGAGGTCAAAATCTGGAATGGATCTCACTGGAATAAAATTAAGTTGTAAGCAAGCTACTTTTTTCAAGAGGCTCTAGTGGAGAATCTGTTCTCTTGCCTTTTCCAGCTTCAAAAAAATGTTTTGTTTTCTTTGGCTGGTGGTGTAGTTTCTTCAAACTTCTCAGAAAGATTTCCTTGACCCTCACTCTCCCGCATCCCTGTTTCACATATAAGGAAACTAGTGATTATACTGCAGCCACCAAGAAATCTAGTGTAATTTTCCTGTTTCAAGATTCTTGATTTAGAGTTCTCTTGCGGTGCAGCAGGTTAAGGATCTGGCATTGTCAATGCAGGGGCTTGGGGAGCTACTGTGGTGCAGGTTCAGTCCCTGCCCTGGTTAACTTCCACATGCCAAAGGCATGGCCAATAAATAAATAAATAAATTCTTAATTTAATCACATGCAAAAGACCTTTTTGTCATAGCATTCATGAGTTCTGAGGATTAAACTATGGAACTGTTGGGGAAGTGGTATTCTCTCTGTCACAGTGTGTGTGACATATTGAGGAGCTATCCATCCATTCCAGTTTTTGTCAAGAGTTTGTAATAGCGGATATTGAATTCTCTCAAAAGCTTTTTGAATTTCTTTGGAGACGATCATGTGAAATTGTTCTTTGAATCTGTTCATATGGTAAATTATATCGATGTAGTTTTGAATATCAAACCATTTTTATTTGTAATGTATACTTACCTTATATATGGTGTGGAAGTTTTCCTTGATTTTCTATGTTGTAAACAATTAATATAGCCTTGGGATAGCTAAAGATTTGGTGGAATTTCTTTGTGAATCCAGCTAGTCCTGATGTGAGATATTTCTTTGAAAACTTTCTTTTTTTTTTTTTTCCTTAAATGGAGACTAGTCTTTTCATACTAGGAATGGTTTTGATAGACTGTATTCTTAAGATAAATGATGTATTCCTCTTAGAAGTTCAAATTTACTTACATAGGTATATATCCAGTATCTAGAGGTTTTTAATCCTGTTGTTTTATTTTTATATATGTGTACTTTCTCTCTTCAATTATTGTTTAAAATAATAGTTTGCCTATTTCTTTTATTAAAAAACATAGAATTTTGCTTTTTTAATTATGTTTACTTTTTTGTTGTCTACTTCATTAATTTCTGCATTTTCTTCATTATTTCTTTGTGCCTCCTTTATGTTTATTCTTTTTCTAGGTTTTTAGATAGGGGATATAATTAGTTTATCTTATTCATATTGACATAAACCTTATCAGTTATTGGTTTTCCTCAGATAGCTGCTTTAAATGAATCCCATAGATTTTTGAACATGCAATTGTTTTTATTTGTCATTTTAGTTTAAAAAATTGTATAGGTTCTTTTTGTATTTCCTCTTTCATCCAAGACATGTCTGATGAAAGATATTTTAATTTTCAGGTAGGGAGAGATTTTTGTTTTGTTTTTGTTTGTATTATTTTTAATTTCTAATTTTATTACATTGTAAGCAGATTGTTGTTTGTAGTATTTCCACTTTATATAACCTACTGATGTTTTCTTTGTGTTCTAATCTTTGCTCGATCATCATGAGTGTTCTTTGTTCACTTAGGAAGAAGGTGCATTCTCTATCATTGGTGTGTATTATTTAATATATTTTTGTACTTATTCATTATGCACTTGAGATTTTTTTGTCTTTCCTTACATTTTGTCCACCAAGCCTGACTTACAGTGAAAATGGTTCTTAAATTCTCCAATTAGTGTGCTTCTATCATTTTCTCCTGCATCTTCTGTTTTTTTTCCATGCATTGTTGCTGGTGATATTCTGTGCATAGATATTCCAAACTAGTATATCTTCATGGTGAAATATAGCTTTTAGCATTATTGTTTGTTACTTATACTATTTTTGGCTAATTTTATTTTGAAATTAGGGTTGCAACACATTCATTCTTATTGTCTTCAACTTCCTGAAAACTATTTTCTCTGTCCTTTTATTTTTATCTTTTTCAATTCATCCCATTTTGGGTGTATCTCAAATTCAGCATCAGTGTAAAGTTAGATTTTGCTTTGTGAATCAACATAAACATTAAATTTATTTTAATAAATAATTTAAGCTTATTCACATCTGTGGACTTGTAATTTGTCTCATTCTATAATATTATCTTAAGTTGAATTGCTGTGTATATAATATTCTATTTACTCTATTTTATTTGGTGTATACTTTTTATTTTTAAATATATTTTGGGTATTTAGAAATGCTTGCATTTTTACACTAGGGTTTATCTTGATATTTATACTTTTTATAGTTCTCTCACTCCCATTTTCTAATCTAATCTATTACTATATATTATATCTGTTTTAAATGAATCCCTCCTGAGAACTTTAATTTATTTTACTATTTTACTATCCCATTTTTTCTCTCTCTTATCCTTCCATCTTTTAGATAAGTTCTTTCTACCTTTCAGAACATATGACATTTATATATTATTCTTCCACTCATGATCCCACCCTCATTATAACCTTAGATTTACAGCTCTATAAATGAAATACTCAGAGTTCCCATCGAGGCTCAGTGGAAACGAATCTGACTAGCATCCGTGAGGATGCAGGTTCGATTCCTGGCATTGCTCAGTGGGTTAAGGATCCTGCGTTCCCGTGGGCTGTGGTGTAGTTTGCAGATGTCCCTTGTATCTGCATTGCTGTGGCTGTGGTGTAGGCCAGCAGCTATAGCTCCGTTTCTACCCCTAGCCAGGGAACCTCCATATGCTGTGGGTACTGCCCTAAAAGGATTAAAAACAAAACAAAACAAAACAATGAAAGAAAGAAATACTTAAGTTCAGTTCTTTTGCACAGCTTTGCAAATTGTCTTTGATTGAACCTAGCAGTTCCTATGAAAAGTCACAATATACAGTATTTCCTAAATTTGGTAGATTAAAAACTATTTGAGAAACAGCTTAGCAGGATATATTATTCTTAGTTCACATTTTCTTTTTACTTTTCTTGAGCACTGCTACTCTCTGGATCCTCAATTTATATGTTGTTTTTGAGGAGTCTGTTGCCAGCAGATTTTTGAGTGTTCATAAGTTTTTCATCTTTTTTTGCCTGAAAACAGGATTTTATTATATATATATATATATATATATTTAAAGTCTAATAGTTTTACCAATGTGTGTTTCAAAGTTGATTATTCTGGGTCATATTTCCATGGTACCTGGTGGATCCTTTCAATGTATTGATTCTGGTCTTCCTTTATTTTTGGAAAGGTTTTTTTGAGGGGGTTATATTAGGAAATATTAATTTTTTTCCAGTGTGTTGATATTTTTTCTCCCCAAGGACACCTTATACAGATATGTTTGACTTCCCTGCCTACATTTCTACTTTATCTGACCCATCTTATTTCTCTTTTTTTCTGCCTATATTTTCCTTCAAATCCTCTATTATGTTTTCATTTAAATCTTTTCTTTCTTGAGCATCTTGTAATTTGTTATTCATTTTTGAAATTATTTTTTTCTATTTTCTTTCTTAGTTCAATCAGTTCTCATTTTACTCCTTCCTGTCTTATATCCATTGTGGTCTTGGTTTTTGTATTCTTTTTTATCCAAGTATAGTTGATTTACAATGTGCCAGTTTCTGCTATACAGCAAAATGACTCAGCCACACACACACACACACACTCACACACGTATATACACACACACACACTCACTCTTTTTTTTATTTTTAGTTTACATCTACTAACTCCAAACTCCTAAACTCCTAGTCTATCCCAGGGTTTTGTCTTCTGATTCAAGTTTTTAAAAATATCTTTAAAAGCTTATTTGAGGATATTTTCTGCAGTTTTATATGTTGATTGATAGTATTTTTCTGCTTCATTCCTGGTTATTTGGTGGAAACATCTTACCATCAGAAAATCTTTCACATTTTTCTGGTTTTTCATTGTAGTTTTGAGTAGATATGGTCTGGGTTATTTCTGTTTTTATTACTATCTTGAACACAATTCCTGTTTCAAAAAGATCCTCTGCTGTTATCCATCTTTGGTGACATTTCATTTATGGATTTTGTTGCTGGTGGTGGTGGAGGGGAAGATTGCTGTCTTATTTCACCTTTACCTGTGTAGGATCCTTACTTTCCTCCACCCTTACGTTCTTTTCCTTCATTGCCTCATCTCTTTGGACTACTAGCCATCCTCTCTCTATATGATTATCCTCCAGAGGGATGCTTCTCCAAGACTGCTCTGGACTACTAAGTTCTGACAGTATTCTTTGTTTGAAGGTATTAGTGAACTTACTTTTTCTGGACATGATTTATCTGTGATTCATCTAATTCTTTAACTCTTCGTTTTTACAGATTCTCTTTGGACACCCCTCCTCTTCTTTCCATACCCAGTAACTTGCGTTTGAGGAGGGTCAGTGCATACTGTGTTAGAATGTTTTTTTTTTTTTAACTTGTGATTTGAGGGTGTGTGTGTGTGTTCAGTTTCTGTCTCCAGTAAAGGTGAACACAAGGATAACGTGTGGTTTGTTTTACTCTTCTTATTATTTTGGTGTAGTAGTGGTAAGAAATTCCACCTACTAATGGTGGTAGGAATTCAGAGTCAGGAACTGCCAGTGTTCTCCAAACCTGGAAGTCAAGACAGACTTTTTTTTACTTTTCATTGCAACTTTCAACTCTTAAAATTTGAGTTTGTGACAAGAAGAGCTCTTACATGGATTACTTGTAAACATAATTTTGGCCTAAAAGAGAGAGGAACTGAATTTTAGTCTTGGCCATTCTATATTTTTGCTGGATGCCCATTAGAAAATCACATAACTTTTTTGTATATCAGTTTTCTTCCCTAAAAATTGAAGGTAGCAGAGAAGACCTTCAGTGATTGCTGATGCTGCTTTCATATCTAAGCATTTACACACACATTCACAAATAGGTACGAACATATCATTCTTAGTACTCTAAGAAATTGGGAGAAGATAAAATCCATTTTATTCTGAGACAAACCCTGCATTTTAAATCTCTGTTGGATAATTTTTTTCTGGTAACAGGAAATGAACACAATGCTAAAAACATTACATTTTGATATAATATCACTCTCAAGGATATTTCTTCTCGAGAATGTCATATCTCTGTATTTCTGTGTGCCTATCTCTGTAATCATAGAGCAGTTTCTGTATCTTACAGAACCAACTAACTGAATAGTATATTTAAAATATAATTTCATATTGCTATTTTAGCCTTAGTGCACGATTTTAGGTTTATTATCTAATGAATACTTTAAAATGATATAAATCAAAATAAGATTTTGAGGCATTTTAATAGCTCAGTTTTATTGAGAGTTAGAAGGAAAAAAAAGTTATGTATATTTCAATCAGAGCCCCCCCCGTTAGTTATAAATTCTAACCTAACACAAATATTTTTTAGTCCAATAAGATATAGATTACCTTAGATTATTTTGGCCAAGAAGGGAGTTCAGAAAAGGAAACTCATAATCTTCTACCTAAAGTTTCTCAGTAATCCTTAACCTTTTGTCTTGGTAATTGAAAACTGTTTCTTAAAGTTTCAAAATTGTCTTCCAGACAAAATTTTAAAAGCTCAGCTTTTTCAAACATCTTTACTTGCTGAATCATGTATGTAGTGGGCTGCTCACTTTTAGTCCATTTTCTAAAACAGCCAGGGATTTCACATAAAACTTGGTGTGTACATATTTTTCCTTTAGGTTATTATTCTTATTTTTCCCAGATATTCCTATTAGTTTGACTGATGGCAAAAAAATGCTACCAGTTTGGAGTCAAAAATCATTAAATAAATTGCATATATTCTATCTGATTTCCCAAATCTATTCTCTTTAAAGTGTATCTATGTTCTGGTTCTTTTCTCTTCTTTTCATTGTTCACATTTTATTCCCTGATGTTATTTTCATGATGTCTTCTTGCAATCATTCTCCTAGTTAGAGTGTTTAAGCTACAGAAGCAACTGTTCCCTTGTTACTCTGCTACAATTTGGGTAAGCTGCTATCATATGGATAGCAGTGCTTTTGCTAAATAATTAGAATAATTGTACTTTTGAATGACCCAGAGTTTTATTAAGGTTGCTGGAGTACATTCTTAGTTAGTTGCAATTTTACTTCCATAAAAATAGTTTTTTAACAATAAAGGCTATTTGGAAGTACTAAGTTCTATTAGCAAATGTTACATAATTTAGAACAAGAATAAGAGAAATGAAAATGCTTTCACACTTCAGTGCTTTACACATAGATTTTAATTACTTCAAACCAGTATTTTTCTCATGTATAGGGTAGATTTAGCTCTAGGAATTTGTTGATTTATATATTAGAATATTATGTGGTTTTAGGAGAACTTTGTGTCAAAGAATTTTTTAGGTTTCTGGTTAAATATGGCAAAATGACCATAACCATTTGTTACTGCTATATTCTGGAATCCCACTTCAGTAATAAAGGAATAAATAAGGCATAAAGTCTCAAGGACAAATATCATAGGAAAGGATATAATAGCTAAAGAGAAATGTCCACAACTTTGGGAGCTGGAAAGTAAATGAATGAGGGGTAGTTCAACTGGCAGAGTGGGAAAAAAAAAAAAAAGCTGAAAGCTCCCCTTCAGTTGGAAGATGTAAGAAGCAGGTCATTTTACGTGACATGGCTGTAGCAGACACAAAGTCATTTGCCTATCACATTCCTGCCTCCTCTGTAGCACAAAGAAATATATTTTTCTGTCCTTTTTTTCAGTAACATTGGGGTAATTTGACTGAATCTGTCCAATGCAATGTGGGCAGAAGTAACATAAGCTGCTTCTAAGCCAGAGTCTTAAATCACTCTGGGCTATCCTCCTACTCTTTCTTCCATTCTACCAAAAGATGAACATGGAAGCCACATATTCTAGATGGTGAATTTATAAGGTGGATACAAACTGGGTCCTTAAGTTTTCAGGTAGAGAAATGCCTTCTAAGATGGCTGAAAATCTGCATCAAACTGTATTCAAAAGCAACATGAAGCCCGATTTTGTTAAATCATTGAGATTTTAGGGTTTATTTGTTACCAAAGTATAGCTTATCCTATTCTGACTAGTACAAGACTCTTGGAAGTTTTAAATGTTATAGGTAGTAAGCAATGTACCTAAATATTAGTCTCTAACCTGCAGAACACAGTCTAAGTGTGAAAAATCACTCTGAACATCCAGGTTAGGTGAAAATCACCCATAGTTTGTGAGAGTGTCTTGACAGCTTTTGGTCACTTTTCATAAAGCTAATGGTCACTCTATACACATAGAAAAAGAAATGGGAG
>PVHT020000521.1:14865488-14907073 GCA_004024745.2 Catagonus wagneri | reverse complement strand
AAAAAAAAAAAAAAGAGTAAAGACTGATGGAGACCAACATTTGAGGGCCTCCATTAAAATGGTGTGAGTTCTGCATAATCACCAAACAGAAATGCTTATCATTCAATGGGCCCCACATGTGATCAGAGAGCTTCCAATCTGTGCTTGTGGTATTTCATTCTAATCCAGTAGAGTAAAGGATCATGAAAAAAAGTTATAATTAATATTATCAAAGATATTAAGTGAGGTATTTATTTAACGAAATATAAGCAGGATAATATTAAAAATAAAGAATAAGAAAAGAAATATTGGCTGTTAAAATTTGATTGCAAAGTATGTTAATACAAAATTTAAAGAAAAATTTGACAAAATCTCTTTGAAAGCAAAAACAATGAATACAGGAAAAAACTATCAAAATTAGGTAGGTTAAACAAGAATTACAAATATGTTTAATGTTGGTTTATAAATAGGAGGTCCTTCCTATAAAACACCATACATGAAAATATTTATCGGCTGATGAGCTAAATATGAAATCAGAAATATAAAAGTTTTCTAGAAGAATAACTATAAAAGCATAATTTAGGGCACTGGGATGGGGGAAAATAGGGATGTAGTATAAAAAGCATAGACTATAAAGGGAAAGACTGAAAACCAAACTAAAATATTGGGTACCACAAAAAGACACTATAAACATAATTTAAAATAAAATTACAGGAAAAGTTATTCATAGAAAATAGAAAAAAAAGCAGGTTTCTATATAGAATCTGTCATTATTTCTCTATATGTAGCTCTTTACTGTCATCTATATTTCTATGAGTATACCTTTTTTTTCTATTTCTTTTTTGTCTTTTGTCTTTTTAGGGCCACAACCGGCATATGGAGGTTCCCAGGCTAGAGGTCTAATTGGAGCTGTAGCCGCTGGTCTACACCACGGCCACAGCAATGCGGGCTCCGACCCTCATCTGCAACCTACACCACAGCTCACGGCAACGCCTGATCCTTAACCCACTGGGTGAGTCCAGGGATTGAACCCACAACCTCATGGTTCCTAGTCGGATTTGTTTCCCACTGCACCATGACGGGAACTGCTGTATGAGTATACTTCTTCAATTCAATTAGAAAAACGCTCTCAAATAGAAAAATAGATGTATTTGTTTCCTATGGTTTCTGTAACAAGTTATAGAAAACTAAGAGGCTTAAAACAATAAAATGTATTATCCTACAGTTAAAAAATCTTGAAGACATTATTCTGTGGGTTTTTGGGAGGTTCTAGGGAAGGATCCACTTTCTTGCATTTCAGTTTCTGGAGGCTGCGCACATCCCTTGGGTCCTGGCCTTACATTATCCCAGCCTCTGATTCTGTTATCACATCTTCTTCTCTGTCTCTGGCCTCTTTGTCTCCCTCTTTTTAAAAATTAATTTATTGATTTTAATTTTATTTTTATTAGAGTATAGTTGATTTACAATGTTATGTCAATTTCTGCTGTATAGTGACCCAGTTTTATGTATATGTATGTATATATATATATATTCTTTTTCTCATACTGTCTTCCAACATGTTCTATTCCAAGAGATTGGATATAGCTCCCTGTGCAATATAGCAGGACCTAATTGCTTATCCATTCTAAATGTAACAGTTTGCATCTACCAACTCTTGTCTCTTAAAAGGACCCATATAATTACATTGTGCTCACCCGAATAAACTGGGATAATCTCTTCTCAAAATCCTTAGCCATCACATCTGTAAAGTTTCTGTTGACATGTAAGATGACATGTTACAGCTTTCAGGGATTAGGATTTGGACATCTTTGTGGGACCGTTAGTTCACCTGCATTAATGCACAAATAATGTGAATGATTAATTCATAGGATAGGGAATCAGAATCATCACTAATGAGTTGAGAAAAATCTGAGTATAGCTCAATGGTAGCCTGAGAAACCAAATGCCCTTTCTCCATATTTTTTGAAAAAGTCAATCTGATATTACTGAGAGTTTTGACCGTATAGGAAAGGTCAAATATTACAATACCAATTACATTTGTTTATATGAATATTTATGGCTCAGCTCCAGTCAAAACTACTAGAGGAAATTGCACACACGTAACAACATGGAGACATGCAGAAGGAGGACTTAGTACATAATCCTGAGGAATTACAAGAAATTAAGCACAACCAAAATTCGTACTAATGGGAAAATGAATAAATTGCCATGTATTTACATTGGGATATTACTCATTAATAAAAACAAATTTACATTATTGTCATTTATCAACATGGGTAGATCTAGAAATCATAATGTTAAGTGAGGAAAATAATTTCCAGAGTAATTTGTATAATAAAATAATATTTAAGTAAAACATTTAAAAACATTTAAGACAATGAATGCTAGTTATAAACATATACATATTTAGTTAAAATATAAAAATATGGTGGAGTATGATAGAAATCAACTTCAGGAATAGTGGCTGTGTCTTGGGAAGAGAGATGGAACTGAGATTTCAGGGACATAGTCTCTGAATTTGTAATTTTTTTTGATGATTTTTATTTTTTCCACTGTAGCTGGTTTATAGCGTTTAGTCAACTTTCTACTGCACAGCAAAGTGACTCGGTCACACATACATATATACATTCTTTTTCTCACATTATCATGCTCCATCATAAGTGACTAGATATAGTTCCCAGTGCTATACAGCAGGATCTCATTGCTTATCTGTTCCAAAGGCAATAGTTTGCATAGTTGTTTATTTATTTAATGAATTCTGAAGCACACGTTGGCCTTTGCTGAGAGTGAGTGTTTATTATTTTACTCCACATTTCTGAATGTTTGAGATAATATTATTTTAAAGTGGTAATTCAAGTGTTAATGAAATGAGAGAATTTTGCCGTTGATGTTTATCTTCTAAGAGTTTCTGACCTTATTTTGTAGGTAAAGAAATTTCTGTACATTTCCAGAGGAAGTAACAATATCTAGAGCAATTTTGGGTTTCAGGGATTTCCTTTACTGTTGAGTACTTGTGAAGTAATTTACAAATGATAACATGCTCTATAAATGTCAAGGAGCTATAATTACCATAGCTTCTTTTTTTTTAAATACAAATCAGCAGTTTATGTCTTATGAAAAAGGCATACCACCTTCTATGGAAGGATTAACTCCTTTTTCTGCACCTAGACATTAATCTTTGTTTGGGGCTTTATAGGGTGATTCTACTAGATGGTCCCACCACTTGGAGGGTAAGCAAGTCATACTTTATTATTCTGTTTTCCTGCAGATAGTGAAACTAAGGATCCATGAGACTATGGTCATGCAAATGCATTGGATGCAAAATTTGAGATACAGATATTTCTGATTCACCATTCAGTACTTATTCCATTACTTTGGAAAAAGAGAACTCACTGATCAAATTAGGCCAGGACCTTATGTGGTGCCTTTTATGATTATTTTTTTGTACCCAGGGAGGCACATTAGTAAAAAGAACATTGAAATAAGTAAAAAATGTAATCAATGCAACATATGCCCTTCCAAGAATGAGGAATCCTTATCAAAATTACCAAAACCGGAGTTCCCTTCGCGGCTCAGTGGTTAACGAATCCGACTAAGAACCATGAGGTTGCGGGTTCGATCCCTGGCCTTGCTCAGTGGGTTAAGGATCTGGCGTTGCCATGAGCTGTGGTGAAGGTTGCAGACGTGGCTCAGATCCTGCGTTGTTGTGGCTGTGGCAAAGGCCGGCAGCTACAGCTCCTCTTAGACTCCTAGCCTGGGAACCTCCATATGCCGCGGGTGCGGCTCTACATAAAGGCAAAAGACAAAAAAAAAAAAAAAAAATTTACCGAAACCCCCATTTATTCCTACAACTCCATGTGAGAGCTTGCACTGTTGGAGTCTTATTCCTTCCCTTGGTCTAACAGGAAGAGTCACCTCAGCGAAGACGAGCAATGGAGAGTGAAACCTGGTAGATGGTCAGAACCAAACCACTACTTCGTAGACAGAGGCCTGCATGGTATGGGATCTTCTTTATGAAAGGAAGAAGAAAATCCATCCTGGAAGTTAATGCGCTTTTTCTAAAAAATACACGAATTTTAAAACTTAATTAAATTTCTGTCTTGGTTTGTTAAGGCTGCCTTCACAAAGTACCAGAGACTGTGTAACTGAAACAGAAATGAGTTCTGACACAGTTCTGGGGCTGGATCATGTGTGGTGTCAGTCGGCTTGCTTTCTTCTAAGGCGTCTCTCCTTGACTCCTTGATGGCTGTCTTCTCTCCAGGTCCTCACGTGGTCTTCCCTCTGTGTTTGCCTCTGTCCTGATCTCTTTTTATAAGGACACGGTCAGGTTGGATTAGGGCCCACCCTAGTGACCACATTTTAACTCAATTACCTCTTTAAATACTCTGTGTTCAAATAAGATACATTCCAAGCTCCTAGAGGTTAGAACTTCAACATGTGAATTTTGCTGGGGACACAGCTCAGGCAGGAATAATTTCTAGAAGTTAAAACCTAGAAATTTCTGGTTGAGCAACAGGTTTCTGTTGTGTCATAAACTGGGGGGTGGAGGGGGTGGGGGCAGGAGAAAGGTCAGCCCTTCCTTCCTCCACACTGTGCACTGATCATACATTCTGAGTTAGCGGGGACATTTTCAAGGAAGCTTATTCCTATTTTGTCTTGATCCCAAGCCTCC
The DNA here is from genome assembly GCA_004024745.2 of Catagonus wagneri. Lineage (NCBI taxonomy): Eukaryota > Metazoa > Chordata > Mammalia > Artiodactyla > Tayassuidae > Catagonus > Catagonus wagneri. The sequence continues at coordinate 14,902,422 of PVHT020000521.1, read as the reverse complement.
CAAGTATCTAATTGGAATGAGTGATGGTGATGAAATATACATTGCCTTTTTCATTTTGAAAGGGATAATAGGGTCTGAATAGACTTTAAAAAAATGGTTGGACCAAAAGTTTATCTTGTATCATGTGACAATTGAAAGCCATACACACTCTCTACAGCTTCATGAAGAAAATCATTCTGGAAATCTCACTATATTTCTCTCTTCATATGGCCAGGTATGACCATATTTCACTCTCTCCTGAGCCTATCTTTTATAATTCCTTTTTCTTGGTGGCTCCTTTAATCTGCATATTTTCCCAAATCAGAAATTTGAAAACATTTTAATATATCTCCCTTTTTAAATACATACAGAGGTAACACTTCCACATCCTGTCCATAGCCTATTATTCTACCACGTTTCATAGTCTCTAATTTTGGAAGTCAGTGTTTGAACACTGACCTTTTATTTGATTTACGTTCCTGTCAGAATTATTCTTTGCTTCCTCAATGTAATGGATGCCTTTGACTGAATAAGGGAAGGGCTAACAATAAAGTTTAAAAAAAGAAAAGAATGCCAAGAAATACTTAACTGTTGTCTTCATGTGTGAGTCTGACTTTCTTCCATTTAACATTATGTAATGCTCAATTAAATCCAAATTCCTTAATTTATGATATGAAACTTTTCCAGACATACCTTTTGAATAACTACATGTGTAATATTTATCCACTTTCCTCTTCGAAACTTATATGTTATAAATTGACGAATTTATGACAATTGGCAAACTGGCCTTTACCTTCCCCCCTTGGTATGCTGGTGAATATTTGACCACCAGTTCTGGAGGGTAGAAGGGGTTAGGGTAGGGCTGGGGGCTGGGGGGGTTTGATTTATAACATTTTCTGATTTCTGTAGTGTAAGTACTCCCACCGTGGCTAATTTTAACTACTTACATGAAATCAGCTGGCTTGCCAAATTCCTGAAAATTTAGCAATTTGTCCATATTAAATAGGGAATCCACCTTTCGCATATCACTGATTCCTATACCCATAATTTCTTTTCTGTCTTTTTAGGGCTGCGCCTGTGTCATATGGAGGTTCACAGGCTAGGGATCATATCAGAGCTGTAGCCATAGGCCTACACCACAGCCACAGCAATGCCAGATCCAAGCTGTGTCTGCAACCTATACCACAGCTCACGGCAACATCGGATCATTAACCCACTGAGCGAGGTCAGAGATCAAGCCTGCATCCTCATGGATGCTAGTCAGACGCATTTCCACTGAGCCATAATGGGAACTCCTCATAATTTTTTATTGTAAATATATTTTTTTCAATTTTAAAAAAATTTTCTCGTAGTATAGTTGACTTAGAACTTTGTATCAGTTTCAACAGTGGAGTGAATCACTTACATGTATTTTAGCTCAAGGCTTCAAATATTCTACTTCCTTGACTGAAAATAGTCTTCTTTCTGTACCTAAGAAATTCCCATAAATCTTTTAAAATGTAACTTGGTTGTTCTTCTGTCTTAGAAACCTCTCATGCCCAACCCTGGCGTTTTTAGCTATTCCATCACCGCCTCATTTATTGGTCTCCTGATCATTGTAAATGCTTGTATGTTGAGTCATCTCATTATCACATCATCTTATCTTTTTATTTATCTACTTGCCAATTTCACTGTTAGTATTTGCAAGCACTTGAATTTGCAGATGAGGAAATTGATGCTGAGAGCCTAAGAGTATGAGGAAACATAATATCACATTTTTTTTAATAGCCCAGTATTCAAAGGAATGGATAAATTGATACTCTAAAGCTTGCATTTACCTTTCTTTGATCTTAGGCAAATGATTTAGTCCTCCTGACCTTAGGTATTATCATCTACAAATGGACATAAGAATATGTAAACTCATGGGAATTTGGGAAAGTGCCTGTGAAGTACAGCACAGTGTGTGACACCTAGGATCCAGTGAACAGATGCTTATGTAGGCTGTATCACAGGGGAAATGCACTAGAAGAACCTCCATTATTTCTGATAATGCTTTGGACCAGGTACAAAGTGAACTCACCTTACATATGTGTCTGCAAGAGTGAAATACCTTGACAGTTCCAGATGAAATAGAGCTTTCATTCTGAAAATGTATGTCCTTCAATATTTTATCATGATGCCTCTAACATTTAAAAATTTTTCTCCTGTTTGAAAGCTTATGCTAGTTTTCCCTTTTTTTTTTTTTTTTTCCTGAGTGAGCACCTCCTAATATTGGTTGCATTCATTAAATCTATGGCCTACTCTTTTCTGCTTCCCTTCCTGCAGCCTTTGCATGCAAGATCTCTTCCCTTTGACTGTCCGGTCCTGCCTCATACCCAAAGACTGTGAAACCACCGAGTGGTCATCCTGGAGCCCCTGCTCTAAGACGTGCCGTTCAGGGAGCCTCTCACCAGGATTTAGGAGCAGGAGCCGGGATGTGAAGCATGTTGCTATTGGTGGTGGAAAGGATTGCCCTGAACTTCTCGAGAAAGAGGCCTGTATTGTCGAAGGCGAACTTTTGCATCCATGTCCCAGGTACTGTGCATTCTTTAGTGTGAGTATTCACTGTTTGCTGTGACCTCATTTTATGGGGTAAAGGGATATTAATAATAACTGCAGCTGGGGCTCACATTTGTTGAGTCTTTACTCAATGAAGGATTTCGTATTAGGCAGAGTAGCACAGTGGGGTAAGAGCATGGGCTGTGTTGATTCACTTTCTGTGACTTTCAAATTATATGAATTTTGTCATGTGACTTAAATCTAGTGCTTCCATTTACTCTTTCACTGGCAATGCTTACTGCATCCAGCACCCAACACATCAAAAATGCTCCATGACCATTAGTTATCATTCCCTGACATGTTACATCTAATTTTATGACAACCTAAGAATCCATTCATAACATCTTCATTTTGCATAGGACACTGGTGCTCAGAGAGATGAAATAATTTCTGAGGTTACATAGCTAATGAGTGGCAGCACCCTGTTTCTAATGCTGTTCTCTCTCTAAAGATCACCGCCAGTCTGAACATTGACTCTATTTCGGAATGCCTGGGGAACTGGAGAATGTTGAGGGAATTTTTTTTTTTAAGTTTAAAATTTATTTTTATAATGATTTTTATTTTTTCCATTATAGCTGATTTACAGCGTTCTGTCAATTTTCTGCTGCACAGCAAGGTGACCCAGTCACACATACATTTATACATTCTTTTTTCCTCACATTATCATGCTCCATCACTAGTGACCAGACATAGTTCCCAATGCTATACAGTAGGATCCCATTGCTTATCCATTGGGGGAAGTGTTGACATAAATTAGTAGCTATGTTTTAATATCTCTATATTGGTTACATTTCCCCTAATTGTATAGCCTTTAGAGAGGGCTGCTGTGTATTTTGCTTATTGGCTTATGATGGGCCCAGTTTGATAATGGTAGAAATCATTGGAGCTGGCTATTCAGAAATCTATTGGGGATGAATTTGTGATAATTCCAGCTGGAAATCAGCCATGAACTGTTTCTTAAATCTGTCATTATTTTAGATAGACCTTTGCCATAGTTTCTTAGCATCTCTTAGATTTGAGATCATTTCCTCAGTGAACCATGACATGAGGCAAAAAGAAAAAAAAAAAAAAACTTCCTGTAGAAATTAATTATCTGGGAATATGGGAAGGAAAAGTGGGTTACAGATTCCCCTGAAGGGTGTTGTCAGTGGGCCTTGCTACTCCTGAAACCTGAAATAATGCATGCATGGAGTGGGGTAGGGGTGGAGGGATAGAGGGGCAAGTTCTTGTTCATAGGTCTTTAGTCACTCACCTCCTCTACTGCACTATTGAAATCAAAGCCAACTCAACATACTCCTTATATCATTGATTGCTCATTTTTTAATAAAATGACCCCTTATATTTATATAATTTCTTGCCTGAAAAGCAGCGGAAGCAGATATAATCTATGATCCTTTACAGATTAACCCATTGTCACAGAATCCTGCTTAATTTTTATTGAGATTAACCCATTGTCACAGAATCCTGCTTAATTTTATTGAGTATCTGTCCAGTCTTTCAAGACACTAATTTTGTGGCAGAGCATAGGGCTGGAAGGAAAACCTGAGGTCTCTGTCCCTTTTGAACTTGGATAGACCTTTGGTTAAATTTACATCACCATCACTTATTCAGTGTGTGTCCTTGGACAAGTTGTACCACCTCTCTGAGATAATTTCCTCTTCAACAAAATGTGTCTAAGTATACTGCCTGTGTTGGAGCTTGAATGGCTGCAGACTAACATTGTTTGTTCCAGTGCTCAGCACACAGAAGGCACTGCAAGAATACTGACTCTTGTTGTTGCCGTTTGCAAGCAGGTGATTTTCCTCCAGTAAGAGAATCTCTCCTTTCCTTGGGAGGCATACTGTAGTAATTTAATGGAGTAAAAATTTATTTCTTCTGAGTGATTTGGAAATTTCCCTATGGAGCCCTAATTTATGAGGGTTCTCAATGTTAGGCTGCCAGGAGTAGAATCTCAGTTTAATGATGACCTTGACATTGATACTTTTCTCCTTTCCTCCTATCATGGAATGGCTAATGACCTCTTCCTGATATTTTCAACAGTTTTTGATTTTATAGACATCCATCCATTTTTGTTTTATTTGCTAAAAACTCATAATTTTCTTGGAAGTCACAGTGGTGCCTTCTTGATGATGTTGAGATAGTTGAGTTGGATCAGCTTTAGTTAAATAATGACTACCTTTTATTGAGTATCTACTGTTGGCAAATACCTAGATGAAAGATTTTATAAAGATTATTCAGAATAACATAGAGTTTATCATCCAAATGGGACATTTTAAGAGTAAAAGGGGTGAAAACTGGCATTGCTCAGTTTCATATTGAAGTCCATTTGGCTTCAAAGTCAATGGTCTTTCCACTACATCACACTGACCCTCATAAAAGTCATAGTTAAAATGCATACCCAGATAAGGGTATAGACATACATGTACATGTATTCCTAAGTGTCATTTTTTTCTAACAAAATGGAATAGGGATACTTCAGGGCGTACCTAAGATTAATTTCTGTATTGAGATTCATTTGATTGAACCTTAACACCTGAAAACTGGGTCTCAAGAAGTTCAAGAGATGAGCTTGAGCTTCTAGTTATGCTGTTTGGAAGTGTTACTGAGTATGACACTTTCTAAAAGCCTTCTCAAATAGTGAATTTGTAGGAAATAGGGGTCTTAGAAACTCTACTGAATACCAACCAGTGTGTCCCAGGGAGAAGGATGTGTTAACTAAAGATTCCACTGGTTGTAGAAAGAAGAATACATAAATAACAGCCAAAAAATTAACATTGGTTGACATTTTTATTCGTCTGAAATTCAAGCCGTGGCCTCTACCACAGGAAAGCATAAAGGCTGTGTGTTAACTTTTGTTTCTAGTTTTACACCAGTGATTAAAATTCACTATGAACAAGGGAAATGGAAACCCTGATCTCTTAGGGAACAAAAATGTCCATTTCTCCTTTACCAGAATTCATGAACAATGCATATGCATCAAGCAACTTAATTCACCGTCCTTCTTCCCAGGAAAAAGAATGTCCTTTCTTAGAATGTGGTTTGGATTTTACCCCTCTACCACCTTTGCTACAGGAGATGTGTTCTTTTATTCAGTAAATGCACTCTGAACTCTTGCTATGTGCCAAGCACTACATTCAGTGTTTGGGTTACCTTGAAGAGCAGATTAGATGAAGTCCGTACTCTTTCATGGACCTAAATTTTAGTGAAGATATACCAAATAAATATAATAAAATAAACTATATACCTTTATATGAGATACGGAAAAATTAAAGCATTAGAGTAGGGTAGAGGCTTCCATGGAAACTTTCGTGGGGGCTCAGGTCATTTCACAGAATTAGAAGTGTCATTTGAGGAGCCTCATTTGAACAAGCAGGATCTGTGGGGGGTGGGAAGAATTTGAAGGAAATGAGGAAATTAGCCTTTCAGGTAATTAGAGGAAGATTATTCTAAGCAGAGATGAGCTAGAGATTTGCTTCCTTCTTGCATATGAATACTGACAAACAAAGGATTTTAGTTGCATAGCTGGGGGCTACTCTTCTCACCAGCTAGACTCCACTGATTAGCCATTTCACTACAGATGCTGAGTGCCAATCCTTCAGGCAATATTCCCTGAAGGGAATGTTGACCAGAGCAGCCCCTTCTAGAAGAGGCCCCTGAGCCAGAATACTTGGTAAATTCCTTAGGGCTGCTAGCTTGAGTTAACCTGAAAGGAGACAGACGCCAGTCTGGCAAGCTAATTGGGACATTTTAGAAGTACAGTTGATTTTTGAATAGCATGGTCAGGTTTGAACCATGCAGATTCTCTTAGATGGGGATTTTTTTCAATAGTATATACTACCATATTACACTATCTGAGGTTGGTTGAATCCTTGAATGCAGAACCGTGGATACAGAGAGCCAACTATAGCTGTTATAACAAATTTTCTGATTACATGGAGGATTATCGCCTAACCCCACATTATTCAAGGGTCAACTGTATACAGGAGTTAGCATTGTGTAGCTTTAGGCATGTTTCTAAAGTGTGCTGTTTTTCATCAAGGTATATGTAGACACCATGGAACCCCTTCCTTCAGCATTACCTGGCCTGCTTATAAGGTTGTGTACACCCCACAACGTAACGCTAAGAACTCACATTATGTATTATGGGGTTGGTGTAGAAATGAGAGTGACAGGTTAAACCTGCTTGATTCTGCCTACCTTTTCTCTTGGTGTGTTTATATCCTATCGTTACACATCATGACCTTAGATGTTACATTATTCTCTGTCTCAAAACATTGGAAGGTGTGTGTTTAATAAGGTAACTTGGCAATTTGGTTCTTTCTTATGTCCCGATGCGCATCTAAAGTATTAGATCCTACATCTCAACTAAGAGGGAGGTGAAAAGATTTTGAGTCTGTAAATGATAAGGTGGATTTTCTTTACTAGAGAGCATAAAGGAAAGGCAGAGGACACAGAGAGCTGAGACATGACCTGATGCTCGAACAGCTGTGAACCAAGATCCTTTGTGCTAAAGGAGAGAGCCTATTCTTGCTGAAGACATTGTCACACACAAGAACACTGAAAAAAAAGTCAACATCTTTCTTAGAAGTGACACTTCAGAGGACCTACCAGTGACTTCCACCATATCACCAGAAGGCAAAAGCTTTCATGCAAGAATGGCTGTTTTACCTCTTCATGATCATATGGAGCTTAAAATTAACTATAAGACAGTGTTTTTAAAAGGGTGGTGGTGACTAATACAGAGTAAAACTTTAAGAAGGTCTCAAGGCATAAGCTACATGGCTGATAGTATTATATAGACTGAGTAGTAATACTGCACAGAGAAGCCAATTTCCTAAACATTGCTTCAGCACTCTGGTCTGGCATTGAACAAATGGGGTCTTATAATCCCTCCCTTCTTACCTCTGGTACATGTGAATTTATCATTATTATGGGGGAACTAGACATTCTTTGCAAAAGGTCTGTCTGGGCAGATTCATACTGAGAAATCTATCTGAATTTCCTGTAGTCTGCTTTAATGTGCTTGTCAAACAACCTCCTGTGACCAGCCTGGTTCTTCCTAGCATCTCTTTAAGGCACTGAAGCCAGTTCCAGAGTTTTGAGATAAAACTATTTTTTTCCTTGAGAAAACTCTGTGGATTAGTTGATGGATCTTTTTTAGATGGGTGTTAAAGCCAGGAATGGAGCCAAGGGAAGAGGTGGTGGGTAAAAATTTGGCATGGTATTTGGCTTCCTTTGCCCACTGGAATGAAGTGAGTACTGGAATGAGGTTGAAATGTCATCAAGAGATGTTTGCTCAACACCTGCTACAGCCTGTCACTGTGTTAACTTCGGGAGGATTCAGGAAATTTCAGTCTGTGTTTACTTAGTTTATTCATCTTAAGAATCTTCTATAATATACTCATTAAAAAATGGAGCATCTAGAACTTGACAACCATGTTCTCTAAGAGTGTTTAACTGGTAATGTTTCCACAAATCATCCAAACATATGGATATAGGTTTTTTTGTTTATTTATTTTTCTCATTTACTTTAGAATGGATAGCACCTATAAAAGTGCCTTGGCTCAGAGAAACTTCTTGGTAAACAATGGGTAAATGAAGCAATGCTCAAAAAATGTAGGCCAGTCCTAGAACATTATGCACAGGGTACTTTATTTCATGCATAGACTTATTATATCACATGTATGAAGGACTCAAAGTCATTTCTTATAAAGAGCATCTAAAATTGGCATCATCAAGGAGGTTAAATTAGAACATCTACCCAGAAAAGGAATGGACACACAGAACTTGATGTGTTGTGGTCCCCAGTGGCTGCCTTGCTTTTGCTAAGTGTGTCTAGTTTTCCAGATAGAACTTTCTGTCTTCATCGGTTATAAGATAACAGTGGAATACTACTCAGCCAGAAAAAAGATAAAGTCATTTACAGCAACATGGATGGACCCAGAAATTATCATACTAAGTGAAGTAAGTCCGAGAAAGACAAATATCATATGAGATCACTATTATGTGAGATCTAATAGAAATGATACAATAGAACTTATAAAGAAGAAATAGTCCCAAAGATTTCAAAACCAAACTTATGCTTACCAAAAGGAAAACATGGGGGGAAGGATAAATTGAGGGGATGTAATTGATATATACACACTGTTATATATAGAATAGTTACGTAAAGGAGACTTACTGTATAATATAGGGAACTTTACTCAGTACTGTGCGTTAATTTATATGGCAAGAGAACTTGAAAAAGAATGGATTTATGTATAACTGATTTACTTTGCTGTACTCTTAAAATTAACACAATTTTGTAAATCATCTGTATTCAAATAATATTTTTTAAAAAAACAATAATATTTACAACAAACAAACAGAAAAGAGTCACTTAAAGAAGGGTGAGAAATGAGATCACAATTTGAATTTGTACAGTTTGCCTTCCAGAAAAGAATGGCACACACATTCCCTACCACATCCACTGTATCGCTTCCCTTTGGTTGATCATTTACCACAACACCTAACATCCTGCCACATAATAGGAGCTCAAGAAATGGTTGTGAAATTAATGGATGGGTTCTCTAGGGAAGCTTTTTAAAAATTGTTTTAATTAAGCAGTTTTCTGCAGCACTTGAGGAGTAAAGGAGTCATGACCCTGAAGCCTCGGGAGAATATGTATCAGGAAAGAAACAACAGTTTTAAAGAATCTGTAAATTGTTTCTGCAGAAGGAGACTGATGCCTTTTCATTGAGTCCATCTTGTACTGATGCTTATTGTTTCACGAGTCCCTGTTGTGCCACTTTCAGTTCCCCTGGGTGGAAGATTTTTTTCCCCAGCTAGTGTAAGAAAGTTAACATACTGTTAAGTGCTGTGCCAAGCGATAGAAGTCTATTAATAATACATATGTGGAGTTTGGCTGGCAAAACCATCTGCCGAAGATGCAAAGAGCTTTGCACTTCAGAGTAGCTTTCCATAATCAATAGTCTCACTCTATTCAATAAAAAATTACTAGAGCATAAAATGTACAAAGCTTGATCAGCTTCCTTTATTTCGGTCATCTGTTCAGCAAAAAAAAAAAGTGAGAAGTTAATTCTTTTCTAAATGTATTTACAACTTTAAAAGGACAACAGACATTATCATAAATTAGTCCTGCTGCAGTACACTGATTTTTAATATACACACATTTAATTTGAATACCTTGCACTGGGGTTTCAATTCCAAGAATGTTTGCAGATCTATATGTGCTTAGTCAAAACGTGACCGTTAACTACTGCAATTATTCTTTCAATCTGTCATCATTAAATCATATATGATTCTATTCTGTGTTGCTTTGCTTCAAATCCAAGCCTTTAGAAGGAGAAAGAATCCACACTTTGTAAGCAATTCTAAGCCTTCTGAAAGTGACAGAACATGCATGCTAAAGGGGAGCGGTTGCTATAAAACTTGGATGATCCTGCCATCCTACTGCTATTAGAATCACTTTATATCATATTAGTATGATACAAGTCTTTTAAAAATAGTCACTAAATATGACTACTTTTCTAATTTTGGCTTTGCTACTTTAGGGTGTCTCTATTCCTTGCTTCCGTGCAATGAATTTATTCATTACTCCTTCTGCACCCACCCCCCCCAGCCAATTTGGTGGATTCCTTGGGTTAGACAACATCACTCTTACAAAGACAAGGTGGCTTCCTAGGTGACTGAATTTCAGGACCTCAAGTAGCTTTTCATAATCTCCAGTTTGTCCTCTCTATCTTTTCATGGGACTATGTACTCCCACCATTAGACATCTCTTTCTTTGACTTAATCTTGATTTCCTCTTTTAAACTGCATATACCTTTTTAGAATAATGAAATACTTAAAGTTAATTTTCAATTGTATCATGCTAATACCTTTATTGATCATTTCCTAACAGTAGGTCTAAATTATGGAGGAAACATGAAGAAACTGGGCAGTGAGTTCCAGGTGTGGGAGAAAGATTCAGAAAGCAGATTTTAGAAGGTAAATGGAGAAGAATTGAATTTCAAAGCTCTAATACCTGGCTGTCCAGGTATCTGTGTTCTTGTCCCCTTTCCTGGGCTATCTCAAGAAGGAATTCAGTGTCAAGCAATTGTGCTGCTAATTTTAGGGACAAGACTAGTTTGGAGTCATTCTGCGCTCCTCTCTTTCTCTCCCGTCCACATCGAATCCATTAGAGGGTTCTCCCTATTTTCATAGTACATCTAGGACCTGATCACATTTCACCACCTACACTGTGACTGCCTTGGCTGAAGCCACCATCATTTCTCCTGGACTGGCAAAGCTCTCCCTTCTTCCACTCCCCTGTCATCTAGGCTTCACTCAGTGGCCAGGGTGATTCTTTAATTTTTTTTTTTTTTTTTTTTTTTTGTCTTTTTAGAACTGCACCTGAAGCATTTGGCAGTTCCCAGGCTAGGGGTCAAATCAGAGCTGTAGCTGCCCGCCTACACCACTGCCACAGCAATACCAGATCCTAGCTGTGTCTGCGATCTACACCACGACTCATGGCAATGCAGAATCCTTAACCCATTGAGCAAGGCCAGGGATCAAACCTGTGTTCTCATGGATGCTAGTCAGATTCTTTTCCTCTGAGCCATGACAGGAACTCTGATTCTTTAAACAGTTAAATAATATCTGGTATCATCACCTTCCTCAAAAGTTTGCAGTGATTTCCTACTGAATTTGGACCACCACCCACCTGCCTGTCCCAACCTCACTGGCCTTTACTTTCACAGAAAGTGCCAAGCTCTCTCCTTCCCTGGGACCTTTGAATGTGCTCTTTTCTCTGTCTAAGATGCTCCTTGACACCTCTTCTTGGGCTCGATCTTTCATTTGATTTAGGATTTTGAAGTCTTTCCTGACTGTGGCACTGAAATAGCTCACCTTGTCCATCTCTCTCTGAGGGACATATTATCGATACCTTGCTCATATTGGTTGTTTTCCTTCTGTCTGCCCCACTAGAAGGTCATCTTCCCAAGGTCAAGGGCTTTGTCCTACTCACAGCTATACTTTTCTTTTGTCTGAAATCTTTCCTGGCACATTGATGGAGCTCAAGAATTACTTCTTGAAAGAAAGGAGGAATGAACACATGGCTAAGTGATTTGATTATTATTGGGCAGGCTTATTTCTTTCCTAGGGAGTCCTAGGCCAGTTAACACCTTTCTGCCACCAGTGTCTCATCCATACCTTTATATTAATTCAAATATTCTTGTGCATTCAGTATATGAGTTTTCAGCACTCCCCATCTCAGAGGTGTAGGGTTCCAGAGTGGCTAATGATGAGTTCTCTTACCGAAGGTGCGGACATTGGAGTCATTTTCGCATGAATGGACAGTGGCAGGTTTACCCAACATTCTCAATGATCTGGGAGCCATGTAGGGGATTTGACTTCAGCCTCTTGAAAATGTAGGACGCTTCAAAAAAATTCCCTGCACCATTGAGTGGAAAATTGAATTTTTGCAATTAGAGATTCCTCTATTTGACTTATATTTTGTTTCTTTTTTGAACTTGTAATCATCTCCTGATCAAGTGCTAAAATTTGACCCTGTGTGACTACAGTGTTCCAATTATAAATGATTGGCTATATGATATTCTTCAGTCATGTTTCTGTTTGAGATTGGAAGGAAAATTATTTTGGCAGTGTGAACTATTATTGGGCAGTTGTTAGTGACAATATCATTGTCACCCATTGGGAATATTTTTTTGCTTCAGTCCAGAAAGCACTTCCTCAGAACAAGACCAACATTTACTTGTCCTCATCATGGTGTGGCAGGTAACTATCGCCTACTGGATTGCTTTCTTTCTTCTTTCTTTTTTTTTTTTTTGAGATTTAAATCTATTTAATAATATATTAAAGTTGAAATATAATTTATAATGTTACTCGTTAGCCATTAATCACTCATTAACTGGTCATTAAAAGTTGAGTTATCAAAATAACAGTAGGCATACTCCTTTCTATATCTACCAACCAAGTTTCACAAGTTTACCATTCACTGTTTTAATTTACCAGACTATCATTGCCTTAAGAAGATGTGCTTTAGAATCAGATACTCCTGACTTCGAGCCCTGCTCTTCTACTCACTTAAATTAGGGGACCTTGGAAATTTCTTTTATTCTTATGCTAATTCTCTGATCTATAAAAGAGGGAATGATATTTTCCTCTGAGGCCTGTTGGGAGAAGTACATGAAATCATGCACCTAGATTTGTTAGTGCAGTGCCTGGTTGAGCCTTAGCATTCAGAATATTGTGGTTGTTATTACTACCTGGAGGATAGGTCATGATACCTTAGAAGCCTGAATAAACAAATGCCTCATCTGTCCTGTCTGGCCAGACTGTTTGACAAGACAGATGGATCCACATTCATAAGGGGCCATGAGGAAAAACTAATTGCTTTCACGTCATGGCCATTTACTCTACCTGAGGCAGGTAGAGTAAATGGCCATGTGAATTTCCACAGTGGATTTTGAAGTGCTGCTCACCCACAAGAGGCAGGATTCTGACCTTTGAGACTCACCCTGTTTCCCTTCTAAGCAGAAGGACAACGTGAGGCTGAGTTGAAAGGCATTGCGATTGGGAGAGCGAGAGTGTGGAAAGGCCTGGTCCTTGATGAGGACTTAGCCTCTAAAGAGAATCATTCAGGAAGCCAAGTTGTCCGGAGGCTGGAAGACCATCTTTGTAACCACTTCTAAAGAAGAGAGTGAGCAACGTTTAGCTGTGCGCATGCCTTTGATTTCTTATTCTCTTAGATCTTAGAGACACTTTGCCGGGTTGGTGGAGTTCAGGCTGTTCCATTTTCATGGCTCTGGGTGATCTGTGACTAAACATAGATAGCACGTTTGCAAAATATAAAGAGAAAAGGAAAGACTGTGAAAAGACCTGCCTTTGAAAAAGGAATATAGAAGCCCTTTGCTAGTGTGCTTTTTCCTCTGCCACTTGCTGGGTTGGTATTTTCTCTGAAGTAGTAAACAATAGCTGTCGTGATAAATGCCTTCTATTTCTTTAGAAAAATTGTTGTTTGGCATTGATGAGAATTTGGGTGTTTTTGGCTAATGAGCTACCAACAGGGTTTTTTCTTACTTTATATGAAGCCATAGTCATTAAACTTTCTTTTTCATTTTTCTCCATAATGGCTTCCAGAATCCCTCCATTGCTATTTCTTATAGGGTCATGATAAATTAATTGAAAAAGCAATTCATACAGCATGGCCCGTTCCTTTCAAACAAACAAACAAATTGCTGTGACTTGTAATAATCCTAAACTCTCTAAGTTTCTCTAATGCTCCTTGCTGAACTTTGAATCCTGGAAGTTAGGCCATGGCATTCTTGGATCTGTAATATTAGGATTTTGATGAAATCAGTTAAAATCTCATAAATACAGCGTTAGTGGTGTGTGTATGTGTGTGTTTTGTGAATCAGCAGGAGGCAAAAGGCAGGTGTAGGACATAAGAATAAAGGGAATTAGCATTTATTAAACATTTATTATATACCATGACCCATGTTTGGTGGTATTATTATTATTATTAATTGGCATGCAGTATTTCCCCTGCCAGGGTGTGAACCCATGCCATAGCAGTGACCCAAGCCACAGCAGTGACAAATCCTGATCCTTGATTACCAGGCTACTAGTGCACTCTGCGTCTGGTACGATTATCCTTATTTTATAGAAAGGAAAATAGAAATGAGTCAAAATCACAAGACTAGTAAGTAGCAAAGCTCAGATTGAAACCACGTCACTCTGACTCTAAAGCAGGCTTACTGTCTATACTACACTGCCCCCCCCCCCGTCCCCGTCCCCCCCCCCGTTTTGCTTACTTTGTTACTATGTTCTAGGGCCCTTGGAGTCAGGATTATATCTGACCTCTTTAATAGCCCGAGAACTCTTCTTTTATGGAATCTTTGGAGGAAAAACTTTGAAATGAGAATGATGTAACCATCCATCGAAGTCACCCCTCCCTCACTGTGGGTGCCCTGGAACCCAGAGACACCCGTGCCTTGAGACTCAGAATCACTAGACACAAGCCTTCTGCCCGAGTGACCAAGTCTTCTGCCCGAGTGACCATGGAGCCTGGGTGACAGCTCTTGTCTGGTGGGGAGAAAGGGCTTTGGAGCTGCTCCTCTGGAGAAGGACCATCTCTGGAAGAACTGGACTTTTCTTGTTCTCTCATGCCCAGGAATGAGAAATATGTTATTGTCTGTATTCAGCTGATATAAACCAGACCTGAACTCCTCTCTTCAGACTCTTTCCCAGCCCCTGACTGATTTTTCCCTTGAAAAACTGTGCAAATGAAGCAGTGAAGCACAAGGAGAAGAATCGTGTTGTGACAAACCTCATAGAATGATTCAATTATTTTTCTACAAAGAGCTTTTTATCAGACTGATGATCTTCTGCTTTCAGCCTTTTTAGAACCATGGCATTCATTGTGAGAGGCTTTGCCCACTTTTAAGTTCCTTAGAGATTTGCTTCCTGGTTTTGATGTCTGTCACTTGATTTCAATTTTATTCTAATTTCTGTAAGGTCAGGGACTTGGTGACGCATGCTTATTTTTATTGCTGTTTTTTTTTCTTATAAATAATGACAAAATTGAGAATTTTTTTCCCTTCAATCTGAAATGGGACAACAGATATGAGAATATTCTTAGATTTTATTGTCCCAGAAGCTAATGAGTTGCCTGGTATTTATGTGAGTGCTATAAGGTTATATAGTAATGCTGTAGGCTTTAGGAATGCTTTCAGAAACCACAAAAGGAAATTCTGTCTGAAAGAATTCTCCAGGTATGAATGTAGTGCTGTTACAGTTGTTTTGTTTCCCGCAAGTTGTATGCAAACTTCACCGTGTTTTCTCCCCTTACTTGCATGTGTGCATGTGTTTCTAATAGTGTCTATCTCAACCAGTTATACACCAGGAGGACAGATTTTAAATCAGGGTAACAATAGCTTGTCTATGTATGTAAGATAACAATAGCTTGTCTGTATATGTCAAAAAGAACCACTTTGGAAACGTTATGATTCAGCGGAAACAAATCTGGCTAGGAACCATGAGGTCTTGCTCAGTGGGTTAAGGATCCAGTGTTGCCGTGAGCTATGGTGTAGGTCACAGACCTGGCATGGATCTGGCATTGTGGCTGCGGTGTAGGCCCTGGCAGCTGTAACTCTGATTTGACCCCTAGCCTGGGAACCTTCATATGCAGTGGGTGCAGCCCTAAAAAGACAAAAGAGACCAAAAAAACCAAAAAACTCATCAATTAAATATAGTGGCACATTGTGAACTCATTTTTAATATGTATACCTTTATCCCAATGAGGTCAAACAGAAATACTTTCTTATTTCTAGAAGGTTAAAAAGTTGGAGGTAATCTCTGTCTATTTAAAATAATATATTCACATACTCACACACTGTACTACTAATTAAAAAAGCAAGACCAATTTTTTCACCTAGGTTGTCAAGAGAGGTTTGTGAAATGAAACCCCAGGACAAGTTCACCTGCCATGACTTAGGCTCATTTGGTTTCCAATTCCTTCCTTTAATTCATTACTCTCATGGCTTTAGGGCCGAGTCATATCTACTGTTATTTATTCATATTGTCTTCCTTTGCTCCTCTGAGCCTTTGCTATTAGCACAATAGGCTGCTGTGATTTTTCTCTAGGAAATAAAAGGGGTTTAATATTCAAAGCCCGTAAACCTCTTTATCCATAGGCAAAGATTTGGCACTAGAAAGAGAAGTTGTTATGCATGTTTGATGTCATGACTTAAGTTTCCTGTAGAATTGTATACGTTCCTTACTTCTTCTCTTAAACCAATCAAACCAAACAGGTATTCCTGGA
Organism: Catagonus wagneri; assembly: GCA_004024745.2. Lineage (NCBI taxonomy): Eukaryota > Metazoa > Chordata > Mammalia > Artiodactyla > Tayassuidae > Catagonus > Catagonus wagneri. The sequence continues at coordinate 14,886,041 of PVHT020000521.1, read as the reverse complement.
GGACCTCCGAATGGAAAGAATGCCAAGTCTCTCTCCTCCTTGAGCAGCAGGACGCCCACTGGCATGCGACAGGACCTGTTTGTGGAGGTGGGATCCAGACCCGGGAAGTGTACTGCGCCCAGAGCACACCAGTGATCACGGCACGGAGGACAAAGGAAGGTAGGCAGCCAGCTGTGGACATCGAGTCAGCTGCTGATTGGAGGAGAAAACAACCCCAAGGCCATCCCCTTGTATCCTCCTTGATCTAATGGACCCTCAGCATTCACAGATATGTTTTGTGTTGTTTCTTTTCACACCATCCTTAAGTTCTGCTACTTGCAGTCATTTGGAATAGTTAAAAATACTGGTAATAATAACAACATCCATCTCAAAGGATCATTGTGAAAATTAAATGAGAAAATATACCTAAGATCTTAGCAGAAATGAATGCTACACACTAAGGGGTTGATATACTGGAGTGAGTCAGCTGGCAATGAATTCATAGCATTCTTTTTTTTTTTTTTCTGTTAAGAGAGCTTTTTTTTTGTGAATTTGTGAATGTGGGAATTTCCACAGACATAGCACTTTCAAATGTCAAGAATCCATTATTTTATTGCCAGATTTTAAGTGATATGAAAAGAGAAAGGATGAGGAATAGGAGGAGGAAAAACAACTTCCTCCAGAGTAGGCTTTCTGTAAGGCATGTGCAGTCCATTTGTTTCAGAGTTTGGGAGAGTGAATACATATAAGGACTGAAACACTGGCCCGGAATTTAAGTCAGTTGATTGAAACACCAATAATGTGCAATAATGCTTCCACGCTAGAAAAATGTATAGCCTCTTCCAGGCATGTTGGAGAACCCTGTGGTACCCTCTATGGAAGTGCTCAGCATAGGAATGTTTCCTTGAGTGTGTCTGCACATCCTCTACTGAAGGATATGGTTAGAGAGACAGGTGTGTGCTTTCTTGTGGTAGAAATGCATCCATTTTATCCTGTGAAGCTTTTCATACCAGATGCCTCTTTTTGTGATGTGGCCTCTCATCATTCCAGAGGCCATGGCCACAGTCTTGGCTGATTCAACACATGACTCAAAGATGGATCACCTTTATAGACCCCTTAGCATTTGCTTCAATAACTGAAGTTACAGGTACCATGTTTAAAGGGCTGGAGTTATTTTAAAAAAAGGAGGTTAATTTCTTCCTTCTCTAATGTCACCTTTGGAAAATAACAATTTATGCACTTTCTTTTCCAGGATAAAACATGACTATGCTTACTTCTCTGATTTTAGATACAAAGCTTCAGCTTATTCTTTCAGACTTTGGTGATCTTTCTCTTCCACTTTCTCCTTCTTCCCTTTTAATGTTATCTTTAGTACAGGGGTCTTCAGAGGTCAAAACTTATATAAGAATTTTGTAGAAATGGTATATTATGAACTCTTCAGCTTCTACATTTAATCTTTATTGACATTTTCATCTTCCTAAAGTTTCTTTAGTAAAAATAGCTCTTATTATGGATCACCTATTTCTAAAGTTTCTTTATCCTTAATCTTTCCAGCTTTCTAAATGGAAAGTTGCTGGGCAGAAGATTATAATTAGGAGGAAAGTGGAAGGATGGTATTCTAGAGTTGGGACTCATATGCTATATATTGAAGGATACTAAATAGAGAAGGGGTGTTATATGCAGATTAAGCAATTTATTAAGCCTTGCTACAATATTCTTCAAGCATCAAAAGAAGAAGAAAAAGATCTTAGGCCAAGGCATACTTCCACATTGATATGTTGGTTCACAGGGAAACAGAAAGTTCTTCGAAAGCCTAAGTTGGGATCTCCCCTTGTGGTGCAGCAGAAACGAATCCAGCTAGTATTCATGAGGATGAGGGTTTGATCCCTGGCCTTGCTCGGTGGGTTGGGGATCCTGCCTTGGCTTGAGCTGTGGTGTAGGTCGCAGATGCGGCTTGGATCCAGTGTTGCTGTGACTGTGCCGTAGACTGGCAGCTACAGCTCCTATCAGACCACTAGTCTGGGAGTTTCCATATGCTGCGAGCGTGGCCCTAAAAAGCCACGAAAAAAGAGAAAGGAAAAAAAAGAAAAGAAAAAAAGGGAAAAAAAGAAAGCCTAAGCCTGGTAACACAGTTCTTAGTGAGGTGCTTAGATGTGGGGACGAGATACAAACATGTGGCTGTATGATGCAAATATATACTCTAGTGCTCTTAAATTTTAATACAGCAGTCAAACTATTGCTGTGTTGGAAGATACAGCACAGCCACATTGCATTAAAGGCATGGTATAGCTAACTACTTAACTTGGTCATCACTAACAAAGGTTTGCTTTGCTCTTGTGTGGAAGTGAACCAGAAAGATTACTTGGTCATTACTTTCCTTTCCTATAAATGCTTTCATTTAATACCGTTATCATTTATGGATATACCTTGCCAAATCTGGCAACATGAAAATTTATTTTGGTTTGGGCCAGAAAGAGAGAGAAAAATTGAGTTGCAATTATAAGAGACCAGTGAGTGTGTTTGCTTAATTAAAAAGGCGGTTTTTAAATATTTCTAACCTCTTCTGCTAAAGCAGTTACAAAGGTCAAAAATGGTTACAATTTTTTTTTCTATTTCAGTTTTTGTAAACATTATCTCTCTCTCTCTCCCTCTCTTTTTTTTTTTTTTAAACTGTTGCGCCTGTGGCATATGGAAGTTCCTAGGCTAAGGGCTGAATTGGAACTGTACGCCTATGCCACAGCCATGGCAACACAAGATCTGAACCACATCTGTGGCCTATGCTGCAACTTGCAGCAACACTGGATACTTAACTCACTGAGCAAAGACAGGGATTGAACCAACATCATCATGGACACTGTGTTGGGTTCTTATCCCACTGAACCACAATGGGAATTCCAGGAGAGGGGATTTTAATAGCACTGAGTTTGGAAACTCTTTTCTCAGTCACAGTTGACTTTTCCACAAGGTTAAGTTTTCTTTAGGCTCCAGGATACTCTGCTAAATCTCTGCAGTATAATTTTTTAACTATTCTTCCTTACAAAATCCCAGCATCCAGTGTGTATTGGCTACTCTGCATTCCAAGAACCTGATTTTAGAGTGACCCAAAATCTTAGGGAAAAAGATAAGTTCCATTTACATGGATGTCTTATGAATTAAAATGCAATAGAATTTCTAGATGCAAGAATGAGAGATATAAGAAAAGAGAATGCTAATTCTCTCCAAGGGCCTCTTAATCTCTTGCTGGATGCTGAGGCTGAAGTAGGACTTCAATGTAGTCTGTTGCCAAATTATTCTTGTTAATATCCAGTTTTCCATTTGACCTCAATCCATGGTGTTTGTAGGAATATTTAATAATATCTATGGTATATTTTCCTGGTTCTGTTGTCCGTTGTCCAGGTGGTGTTTTCAATGCAGCCAAAATAGTGCTGTAATAATCAATATGAGAAACGTTACTAGTAATAGTGGCCAAGCCAACAGATTGTGAATGAAAATGTAGCAGAGTATTTATGAGTTTGTGCACCAGTTTTTGTTGTAGAGAAAACTGTGTTTCTCTTTAATAATTCAGAAGCACCAGCAAGCGTGATGGTTACCTCTAAATCTAAAATCTTGGGTGTGGTGGGACCATTTTCTTCTTGCCCTTTTCTCAGGTGAAATTAAAACCACTCAGCCTGCATTAAAGGGTCATTTCACAGAAGGTAAAACATTGAAACAAGGGACACACCTTCAAAAATCTAATAAAGACAGAGAAAATTTTATTCCAGTCATGACAGTGTAGTCTAGGGATTGGTATGTCAACAAACGTGGAGTGAAATGGCATAGAGATACAGTGTATTTATATTGTGAAGAAAACAAAACAAAAAACTCCCAATAAGAATTTGGGCAAAATTATTAATGTGATTGCAGTTAGGCAGAATTTTCCCTGGATTTTCTTCCACACATTTTAGGTTCATTATTTGGCATTAAATGGACACAGGTACTTCAAGAATGGGCACAATTTAACTTTGAATTGTTAAATGTATTAGTTGACCATTCCAAGCTGTTAAGACTGAATAGTTACTGAAAGCCTTATGACTTTATCATGATAGGCCCAGAATTGGCATTAAGATGCTACATGATAAGGGAACATGTCCTGATTTTAAATATATTGGTTTCATGAGTAAAAAGTGGACGGTGAAATTTTTCAAAAATAGTTTGTTATATACTAGCAATATTTTAGAGTCTTTCATAGGCATTGGGATTGTAAAGGTACCTCATTAATGTACAGTATTTTAATTGCAACATAATTGTACTAACAATTATGCTATAGTATTTTAGGTAATGTGTCTTAAGTACTATTTTAAGTTATATATGTAAAACACCATTTAATGATGCCTGAGAATACTCATCATAGTGGAGGTAATTCTTAAAGAGAGTTTGGAAGATCACCAGGAAAGAATGTTCTAAGCAGGCATATGGATAACATGTAGAAATAAACTGAGATGTTTATATTCAGTGTGAACTGGTATGAGGGGAGCACAGAAAATAAGGAAGTTAGTTGACATTTAAGAAATGGGCCGTGGAGTTTCCGTCATGGCACAGTGGAAACAAATCCAACTAGGAGCCACGAGGTTGTGGGTTCGATCCCTGGCCTTGCTCAGTGGGTTAACGATCTGGCATTGCTGTGAGCTGTGGTATAGGTTGCAGACGCAGCTTGGATCTGGCCTTGCTGTGGCTATGGTGTAGGCAGGCAGATGTATCTCTGATTAGACCCCTAGCCTGGGAACCTCCACATGCCAGGGGTGCAGGCCTAAAATGACAAAAGAAAAAAAAAAAGGGAAGTAGGCTGGAACGAGGACATTACATAGTGATCAAGGGATAAATCCAAGAAGATATAACAATTATAAATTGTATATGCATGCAACATAGGACCACTTAAATACATAAAGCAAGCATTAACACGTAGGAGAAATTGATGGTAACGCTATAAAAGTAGGAGATTTTAACATCGATGGGCAGATTATCCAGACAGAAAATCAGGGAGGAAATGCAGGCCTTAAAAACACATTAGACCAATGGACTTTCTCCAGATTCATGAAGACAGAAAGGGAGAGGGCCCAAATCAATAAAATCAGAAATGAAAAAGAAAAATTACAACCCACACCACAGGAATACAAAGAATCCTAACCATTTACTCTGAACAGCTATATGCCAATAAGAGAGACAACCTAAAATAAATGGTCACATCTCTAGAAATATACAACCTCCTAAGAATGAACCTGGAAGAAACTGAAAATATGAACAGACCAATTACCAGTAATGGAATTGAATCAGTAAGAAAAACAAACAAACAAACAAACAAACCTCCGTACAAACACAAGTCCAGAAACAGAAGGCTTCACAGGTGAATTCTACCAAATAGAGAAATGCTATCACCTATCCTCAAAGTATTCCAAAAAATTAAAGATGAAGGAATGCTTCTGAATTCATGCTATGTGATCGGCATCATCCTGATACCAAAACCAAAAACACCACACACACACACACACACACACACACACACAAAACAAACAAGCCAACAAACAAATAAAAAACATTATGAGCCAGTATTGCTGATGAACATAGATGAACAAATCCTCAACAAAATATTATCAATCTGAATCCAACAATACATTAAAGGGATCATACACCATTATCAGGTGGGAAATATCCCAGAGATGTAGGAATGGTTCAGTATCAACAAATCAATCAGTGGGATAAGCCACATGAACAAATTGAAGGATAAAAATTATATTATCTCAACAGATGCAGAAAAAGCCTTTGACAAAATTCAACATCCATTCATGATAAAAAAAAAAAAAAAAAACTCTGCACGAAGTGGATGTAGAGGGAACATACTTCAATTTAATAAAGGCCATGTATGATAAGCCAACAGGTATCATTATGCTCAATATTTTGAAAGTATTTCATCTAAGATCAGGAACAAGACAAAGATCCCAACTCTGAACGCTTTTTGTCAACATAGTATTTGAAGTTATAGCCACAGCATTCAGACAAGAAACATAAATAAAATGAATCCATATTGGAATAGAAGAAGTAAAACTGTCATTGTTTGCAGGTGACGGGATACTATACATAGAAAATCTTAACGATAACATCACAAAATTACTAGAGTTCATCACTGAATTCAATAAACTTGTAGGATCCAAAATTAATATACAGAAGTCAGTTGCATTTCTTTAAGCTAACAACAAACTATCAGGAAGAGAAATTAAGCCAACAGTCCCATTTATAAACACATCAAAAAGAATAAAATGCCTAGGAATAAACCTAAGTAAGGAGGTAAAAGACCTGTACCTGGAAAACTATAGACACTGATTAAAGAAATTGAAGAGAATACATGCAGATAGAAAGATACATTATGTTCCTGGATTTGAAGAATTAATATTGTTAAATTGACCATACTGCCCAATGGCAATCTATAGATTCAGTGCAATTGCTATCCAAACACTAGTGCCATTTTTCACAGAGGTAGCAAAAATAATTTACATAGAAAGCCAATAATTTACAAAAGAATAGCCAAGAAATCTTAAAAAGAGGAACTGGAAGAATCACAATCCCTGATTTCAGACTATACACAAATATATAGTTATCAAAGCAGTATGGTGCTGGTGCAGAAACAGACACATAAATCAGTGGAACAAAACTGACAACCCAGGGGTAAACCCACACACTTAAGGTAAATTAATCTACAACAAAGGAAGCAAGAACATAATGGGGAAAGGACAGTCTCTTCAATAAGTGGTACTGAGAAAACTGGACAGCTACACGCAAAAGAATGTAATCAGAACCCTCTCTAACTCTACACAAAACTAAACTCAAAATAGATTAAAGATCTAAATGTAAGACAAGATAATATAAATCTCTTAGAGGAAAACATAGGCAGAACATTCTTTGACATAAATCATAGCAATATTTTTTCTTGATCTGTCTTCTAAGGCAAAGGAAATAAAATCTAAAATAAACAAATGAGATCTAATTACACTAAAAAGCTTTTGCATGGCACAAGAAACCATCAACAAAACAAATAGGCTATTGAATGGGAGAAAAATCTCTGCAGTGCTATGACTAATAAAAGGCTGATACCCAAAATATATAAACAGCTCCTACAATACAGCATTAATTTTTTTAAATAGGCAGGAGACCTGACTAGACCTTTTTTCCAAAGACATACATATGGTCAAAAAGCATGTGAAAATATGCCTAACATCATTAATCATCAGAGAAATCCAACTTAAAACCACAATGAGATATCACCTCATACCTGCCATAATGACCATCATCAAAAAGACCACAAATAGCAGATATTGACTAGGACATAGAGAAAAGGGTACCCTTGTACACTCTTGGTGGGAAGGTAAAGTGGTGCAGCCTCTGTGGAAAACAGTATGTAGGTTTCTCAAAAAAAAAAATTGAATTACAATATAATCCAGCAATTCCACTGCTGGGTATTTGTCTGGAAAAAACAAAAATGCTAATTTGAAAAGATACATGCACCCCAATATTCATAGTGCATTATATATAATAGCCATGACATGGAAGCAACCTAAGTGTTCATCAGTATATGAGTCAATAAAGAAGATGTTGTGTATACATATATGCAATGGAATAATTACTCAGCCATAAAAAAAAATGAAAATTTTCCATTTGCAGCAAATGGATGGACATGGATGGTATTATGCTTAGTGAAATAAATCGGAGAAGGCCAAATACTGCATGATGTCACATATGTGAATCTAAACTATGAAACAAATGGATAAATAAAACCGAAACATACTCAAAGATATAGAGAACAAACTAGTGGTTAGCAGTGGTGAGAGGGGCAAGGGATTAAAAAGTACATAAATGTCAGTATGCCAAGAGAATTTCATGAATGGGCCATGTCCTATTTGCAAAAGTTTTTGAGATATGCAGTAAAGTAATTTGCATTATAAATGGATGAATACAGATGAACAGATTTCTTCAGGGGCAATTGAAGGAGATGTTCCACCATCATTTGAGCATCTAGAAATGTTCTTTTCCTGTCTTTAGAAATAGTTTTTCATGTCAATAAGCTCATTTGGGTGCAAAGAATAAAGTGTCAGGAAAATAATCTGCTTAGAAATTCTCTTCGTGTTGACCCTTAGAGGAGAAATGAAATGGAATGGAGTTACAGCATTTTCTCTTGTTTATGCTAACAGAGAAGCAGAGATAACTGGATGAAATACTCTTCGCTAATTAATAGCAGGAGTTTGGGTGGTGGATCACATGAGACGAAGAGATAGCAGACTATTGACCTGTAATCTTTCTACCTTAGAAGCAGACTTAGTTAATCCACCTTGGAAACATGCTCAGTTTGGGGAATTAATAGAATACGTATGGATATAGTTCTAACAGTCCCTTTGGAAGTGTGAAAGCTGAGAAATTTAAAAGGAAAGGAACATTAAATACTTAGAGGAAATTATGTCACTAGAAGTCTAAATTGAGACTGGTTTCTACTGGTTCTTTTTCATTGTATTTGTATCTCAGTTTCATGATTTTATTTATTTCATTTTAATTTTAATTTTATTTTGTCTTTTTAAGGCCTCACCTGCTGCATATGGAAGTTCCCAGGCTAGGGGTTGAATCAGAGCTGCAGCTGCCAGCCTACGCCACAGTCACAGGCAACACTGGATCCTAGCAGCATCTATGACCTATACCACAGCTCACGGCAACACCGGATTGTTAACCCAGTGAGTGAGGCCAGGGATTGAACCTACATCTTCATGGATCCTAGCCAAGTTCCTTACTGCTGAGCCATGACAGGAACTCCAGTGACTTTTTTTTTTTAAATCGCGTTTAACAAATTTATCTCAACTTGATACAGCAAATATTTATTGAATTATTGTACTTAGGAAAATACTGAAGAGTGGCTACTTTAAGCATTTGTTAGATTATCAGGATATTCTTCACATTGAGATATTTTAACTTATTTAGCCCAAGGTATAATTAACATGACTGAAATGAGAGCAGCAGAGAGGTCCCCTTGACAAGTGATGGAGGAGGGGAGTTCCCATTGTGGATCAATGATAATGAACCTGGCTAGTATCTATGAGGACATGGGTTCAATCCCTGGCTTCACTCAGTGGGTTAAGCTAGGGGTAGAACCACAGCCACTGAAGAAGCAACGCCGTGTAGTTATGCTGCGAGCCACACGGGAAGTTCGACACTCAGTGGGTTAAGGATCCCACGTTTCAGTGAGCTGTGGTGTAGGTTGTAGATGTGGCTCAAATCCCCAGTTAATATGGATGTGGTGTAGGCTAACAGCTACAGCTCCACTTTGGCCTCTAGCCTGGGAACTTCCATATGCATGGGTGCTGCCCTAAAAAGACAGAAAAAAAAAAAAAGGAAAAAGATGGAGGCGGGATATTTGAGGAGAAAGCCTACATGGAGTAGACATTATTATTCCTGTTTGTAGAAAAATGAGCCCTTTTTGGAACATGTGAGTACTACTTAATTTGATCTCTTAAAAAGGGAGAATGTGCATTCTAGTTTATATACTATGTTATGTATTTGTTCAAAATTAGCACAACTAAATTGATAATTCGATACTGTGTCCTGCTGACACCAGAGCCTGTGGCATCTGGAGGAGTAAGATTATCAAAGACATAGAACTAGATGTGAGTTTGAATTTTTCCAATGGTTTTACTAGTAGTAGTTCAGTTGTTCTTATTCTAAAATTGTGCTAAGGCTATACCCCATAACAAAACATCACTTTTTGCCTGATTTCTAGCCATTGATATTATTATCTTTGGTACTCATTAGGTTGTAAAGCCCCTGAAAGACATGTTGAGATTCTTTTTTTTTTTTATTTACAAGTGTCAGCATCCATCATAACAAACTGCAAATGCTATGGAATTCAAAATGGAAAACATTTCAAGTGAGAAAGTGAAATATTGAATCTTGATAGTGTTTTTTTTTTTTTTTGGTTTGGTTTGGTTGCTTTGGGGGTAGCATAGAGAAATAAATTGCTTTACTGTGGACAGAACCAAAATGATCTCCTCTCTGGATTTCAGCATTCCATGCCAAGGCCAGGGGATCCGGAGACCCTTGAATGAATTCATAAAAAAATAGAAAATATGAGGACCAGGAAGTGATGGGAATGGTCCATGCGGAGTGATGGAGGAGGAATACAGAGGAGAGGAAACAAAGACAGTCACTAGGCCAGCTCTGACTGAAAGGTGGCTTTGCCAAGTGGTCTTGGCTCAATACACTAGGTAGTTGATTTCTGAATAATTTTTAGAGTTAAATATTGCCCCCCACACCGCCGCATTGTTCCCCAGAGAAAACAGATCATGAAAATCACAAATTATTTTAAATCACTTATGTCTACCAGGTTTTGATCTTTAACAGTCTCGGAGGGAAGACGAGACAGACAAACGCATAACTACAGAAATGAGATGAATGCCTGAAGGAAAAAACAGAAATTTTAGGGATGGAAAGTCTAAACCAGTGAGATGCAGAGGAGGGGTCTGTCCCGGTAAGGCCCCATAGGGTGTGTTTGTTAAGAAGAAAAGCTTTTACATGGGCCTTAAAATAAGGGCATGCTTTGCACAGGTGCTCATATGAAGGGGGAAGAATCCCAGGTGAAGCAAATCATGTGAGTAAAGACACAAGTGGAAAGTCATGGCGTATTTAGAGTAATACCAGTAATCAAGTTAGACATGAATAGGGAGTGGACTATGGATTCAGGGTAGAGAGGTAGCATTCTAGGATATGGTCTTCGACCTTATAATCATCATGAGGTGGTAGGACTTAAGGTATTACCCTCTCTGTCCCTGGGTAACACTCTGAGCTCCAGAAGTAGTGAACATTTTCACTAGCATTCTAGGCCTTTGGAGCTAGACTCTCTCTGACCACTGACCACCACGGTAAGGCCCTGCTCAGTTCTCCTTCACTCTCATGAACTTTCTCGCTGGCTCTGACTTAGCACCTGGATAACCTCTATTTTTTAGAAATTGTTCCCTGTGGGAAACCTTTGAAACGACGTAGGGTCTCTGCTTCCCAAACACTTTATCTAACCACATTGTAACTACACTGCTTGTAGGTGCTGTTAACCAGGCTACGGTGCAAGTTCTAGGAGGTTGGGGACCTCATTTGTGCTGTTCATCGTTATTTCCCCAGAACTTAGCATGGTACCTGGTACATAAAATATGCTTGAAATGAATTCAAGCTTTGCCTCTTCTCATGGTTCTTTTATCACTTTTGTCTTTCTTTCTCTTGGCTGATGCTCTCTCTACAAGGACGTGGTTCTTAGTCCACTTTCAGACTTGGATAAAACCCCATGTTATGCATGGGATCTGGCTTCTTGAGGGGCTGGATATTTCAACTCAAGTGACAACCTCAAGGAGACTTAGCTCCTTGAGGAGTGAAACATCACCAAAGGAAAACAAGATTTAGGAGGAGCCAGGCTATTCCCACTTCACCTGTATATTATTCCAATATATTATTTTAATCTTTCTAGAGAAGTCCTATTTTCCAAATACATAAATCTCCCGTACATCTTTGAGGTTTACTGTAAAACGGTAACCAGTATAATAATGCATTGCATAGCATTGCTTCCTATTTTCCTGCTTTACTCCTGCTGTATTTTTTCCCTGTCACTGCCTCCTAGACTTACATCTCACAGATGAAGTATTAACACCTTAATTCTCATAGTAAGTTCCACTTTCTAGAGGGCTCAGCTATGGCAAAACTTGAGTTTGTGTTGAAAGAAAGACCAATAAACTATTTTTAAGGATTTATTATAATCATCTAGCTGAGACCCAGTAAGAGCCTGAGGTATAGGGGCAGCTATAAAAGCTGCCTTTTCCCTTTCATTTTCATTCTCTTTTTTATCTCCCTCAATCTCAGTTTCCTTCCTCTTCTTTTGTATATTCCTTCTTCATCATCATCCATTTTTTTTTTTAATTTCTTCTCATTCCTTGTCTTTTTCCTCTTCTTTTCATCTGGCATAAATCTTGAGACAACAACATTTTCAGTACCTGCTGTCGACTTCACAGTAGTCAATACCTCGTCCAGCAAAAGGTAGGAAGAGCTCAGTAGGTAGTTCTTGAACAAATGAATAGATACCCCTGCATCTACTCTTACCATTCAGTTCCAGGCATTTCTTTTCACTCTGGGACAGCTTTTCTCTTCATTGCAATTGTTCATAAACACCTGCATGTCATTAATGAGCGGTTAAGTTCTCCTTTTCAGAGTGGAAGATTGCATTTGGCAAAAACATGCTGAAACCAGTGCATTTACAATCTTTAGGTGTCTCATGAAACTTATTGTTGGCTGGATTAGACTTTTCTCGAACACCAAGCCAAGAGGTAATGAGGTTCCTCTTGGCAGGGTGATTTCTGAAACAGAATTACTCCTTGCAGATCTATCTCTCTAGCCTTGTTTAATATGTGCATGTGAGTAGGACGTAGAAAAAATATCCACTTATCGTCCAGCTCTTCCTGCAAGAAAGTTTCTTTCTTAGCAACTTATTTTGGGGTTAGCACTTTTCCATACTCTAGTTTGAAATTCTCATCAGGTTCTGTCCTCAAGAGAGCAGAGTCACTTAGTAAAAATCTCTCTGTGTTTAAGAATGTTTAAATGACTCCTTGTGTCTTTTGGCCATTTTCTCAATACTGCAGGGGAAAATCAATTTCCATGTCAAGAGAAAAGCTGAAAAAGCAGCTGAATCAGGAAGCCCCTTCTAATTCTAAGATTCTCTGTGCCTCCATGTGGAATATAAAATTGTAGTTCATTTTATTCTTTCAAGATCTGCTTTAAGACTTTAATTCTATTTCTGACTGTTGGTGAAATGTATCTGAGTTGTTCCAATTCTTTCTAATCTTGGAGCTCAGTGCTGGGCCCTGATATTTCTTTTTGAATAAATTATAGCACATTAAATTCAGTGTTTCCCATATTGGGCTTTTTACTCTCCTGTGCAACCCCTATCAGATTCTTTTCCAGGGTTCCACAGTGCAGGAAATTGTCTCTCCTCCTGCCAGGTGGTCACACTCAGAACCTGGGCAGTAACCTTGATATTTCACTGTCATTTACCCCTTTGCCCACATTCGGTCCATCACCAATGTTTGTTAATTCTGTTACCAAACCAGAACCTAATGTCTGCTCCCCCAGGTGTAGTAAAGCCAATCTACTGTGTTGTGGTGAGGGGACGTGCAGGGCTTACTTTTGGGCTCCAGACAAGGGGATCAGGACAGCAAGTGCTCAAAAAGCCTGAACTCCTCCATGGATTTCAGAAAAGCATTCTGAAGGGCCATGCAAGGGAGGGGCATTCCAGGGCATGTGATCAGCTCCTGCACAATTCTCTGACTGGTAATGGTGGGGTTACAGGGCCTTATCACAGGGGTTAACATTATCAGGTGCTTACCTGCTCATGATCATCAGGTAGTGAATTTCTTCCTTTTGGTAGTGGTTTTAGCATCTGTAAAACTACTCAGGAGATGTGCATCAAATATTGTTATCTAGATACTTAAGAGAGGAGCTAAAGCAGAGGATATGGGGGAGGGGTCTATCCAGGGGAAGACCCATATGGTCTGTTCAGTTACACTTCCACTCTATTTCTATATCTATTTTGTTTGTTTATTCTATTTATTTCTATTTCTCCTTATAACAATATTTCTCATATGAACTACTATAACAGTTTTCTGATTTATTTTCCTTCTTCTACTCTTACCCCAGGATTAATAGAGTGGGGCATATTTAGTGTGGTTCAGCATGTGGTCTTCACAGACACACTTCCTCTGTCCAGAGTTTCACTGTCTTTTATAAGCTGTGTTGGGGATAATAACTCTGAGCTTATAGAGTGCTGTCAGGATGAAATGAACACACACTTACACATCACTTAAAACAGAGCCTTATATAATAAATACTAAATATGAGCTATTATTATTTTTCTTTTCCACACTCCAGCTGAAGGAACTTTACATGGAAGCGTATCTGATTCTGTTGTTACTATTCACGATGATTTTAGTGACTTCCTCTGAATTAAAACATCTTCACATCTCTCACAAAGCCATGCATGATCTGGCCCTTGCTTACCTTTCCAGTTTCAACTTGTTCTTGGCTAGCAGTGGGGTGAGAGTACCAGAACCTACCAGCAGGCTTGATGTGTATCCCCAGTCCCTGTCACTTTGGAGAAAATATTTAGCATAGAAACTGAGAGTAGTGAGGCAAGTAAAGTTTTTATTATGAGAGAATAGAAAGATGTGTGAGGGGAAAGCACAGGTGGACTCTGGAGGGAAAGAAAGAGAAAGAGAGCCACACACTTTGGGGGTGGTTTAAATCATGTGTTTGGAGACCGTTCTTCCAGGTTTCCCCTGGCCAATCATCTTGCTTTTGTCTGGCCTTGAGTCCACATTTGGCCTGACTCTCCTGTGTGTGAACATCTTTTAGCCAAGATGGATTCTAGCGCATGGGTTTCTGGAGAGTTGACAGAACATATTGTGGTCTGGCCCCCCTCCATTTACTGAACCCTGAGGAACCTCTCTGTGCACGTTCAGATCAAGAACTCTCCTTGACCTCAAAAATTAGAAATATGTGATCTCTGTATCTTTTATCCAAGCAGGACTCAGCTTCTCCTTGCTCCTACCATCATCTTTATCTTGAAGTATCTGTCCACGGGGGACAGATTCTAGTTGCTCAGCCTGGGACCCATCTATTCCCTGCCTCAAACTTGCTGCAACCTCCCTTCCCTCATTCTGTTCTTTTATTCCAGCTACACCGTGTGGCCTTGAGCAATAGCAGGCCTTTGTGAGCATAAGTTAACATCTTGCAGCTGGAAATAATAAGAAATCATAATCAATTCTCTCTGGGAAGGGCATGACCCAGGCTCTGGCTGGGTACTTTACTGTCCTGCATCTGGTATAATGTGCACAAAAGGGTCACTTTTTAAGCTCCATAACATTGACATCTAGTTGAAATTAGTCAGGCATCAAGAACCTGGCACTAATTCCTGAGTTCTCAATAAGCGTCTTCAAAATTGACGGCTAACTGATAACACATTTGGTACTTTCCTAGAAATTTGGGAATCGAGTATGTAAACATCCTATTTAAAGAATCCTATTTGACTTTAGAGGATGAAATCCGTGGACCATGACTTAATAATTCTATTGTAGCAGTTTGATGCAGAAAAAGTGAGAGATGTGAGAATTTTGGAGTGGTATAATAAATAGAACACATAAGAAAAGTTCTGACTTTTTCAAGACATTTTCCAGGGCTGTTCAGTTATTTAACTGAAATGGTCAGTCATAAAAAGATTCATCAGGATTTCTTAGTATATAAATAGAGTTGAAAGACAAACACTTCTAAAGGGAATTATACAAAGTCATTGTCGCAAGAGCTATTAGAAAACTCAGATGTGAGTAACAGATACATATGTCAGGAACAGTTAAGGGTCTGAGATACTATGCTATATGCTAGCTAATGTGTTAGCCTGAAATCTTTTTATAGATCCTGGTAGAAGACATGAGACCTCTTGGTCAGAGACATAGGGCATTTGAACACCATCAGTTATACTGGTTTCTGGAGCCTCAGTTCCCATAGTGCAACATAGTAGGGGCCATGTGATGCTGGCACACCTGGTCAGCTGTGTAATGGGAGAGGGACATTGAACCTTAGAGATGTCAAGGGACATTGAACCTTAGAGATGTCAATCTTCTGTAAGGGGCTGAAAGCAAACCTGTACAACCTTTGCTCCAGAGGGCAACATTATCCTTCTCCTCCAAGGCTATTTACTCTGTACATATACTTTAAAAAATTGTCTGAAAAAAAAAGCTGTCAGTGTCTATGATCACAATAAATGTAAAAATAGGACAGATCC
Organism: Catagonus wagneri; assembly: GCA_004024745.2. Lineage (NCBI taxonomy): Eukaryota > Metazoa > Chordata > Mammalia > Artiodactyla > Tayassuidae > Catagonus > Catagonus wagneri. Next base: position 14,870,188 of record PVHT020000521.1, on the reverse strand, counting down.
ATGGAGCTACTGTCTCCTAATAACAATACACTTGCACAGACATTGGTTACTATATCTCTTTCAATGAAAAATGTGACTAATTGTATATAGTCCATGATCTACTGGTTTTCTTATTATAATCAGGAACTAGTATCTTCACAATATGAAGCCATAAAATGCCCTGTGCCCTCTAAAATATTTGATTGGCTAAAATCAAACTCATATTTCAGTATTACACCTTGCAGTGTTAAATCACAAAAGGCAATTATTACAGTAAAACACACACACACAATCAACAGATACGTCTACTTAGAAATGTCCTCTCTTTTGAAAATTGCAGCATCCAGACTCCTGGGAAATGTGTTCTGTTTCCCTGAATCAAATAGATTCTGTAGAGGTGTCAGACTACGGATATGCAGCTTTCTCCAACAAGCTACAAGGAGAATTTATTAAGGATAGAGATATCAATATTTAACAGATTGGCTTCTCCTGCAGAAATTTTTGAGATGTGAAATTTTAAATGGTTCTGGAGTTCCCGTCGTGTCTCGGTGGTTAACGAATCTGACTAAGAACCATGTGGTTGCGAGTTCGATACCTGGCCTTGCTCAGTGGGTTAAGGATCCGGCGTTGCTGTGAGCTGTGGTGTAGGTTGCAGACGCGGCTCAGATCCCGCATTGCTGTGGCTGTGGTGAAGGCCGGAGGCTACAGCTGCTGTTAGACCCCTAGCCTGGGAACCTCCATATGCCACGGGTGCGGCCCTAGATAAGGCAAAAAGACCAAAAAAAAAAGAAAAAAAATTTAAATGGTTCTATCAGTGTTGTTGGTTTTTAGAGCCAGTATTCTGGAAATTCTACTCGAGACAATTATAGGTTTTTATCATTAAATTGCCTCCTATTAATCTCAATGGAACAAATTAAAAAAAATTTTGTAGGAATTTACAAGTGTTTATGGAATTGAGATAATTATTATACTTTGATAAAATGGAATTATGTGGAGGGAAATACTGAGCTGGGAATTAAGGAAACAGAATTCTAATTCTATCTCTACCACTGATGATGATATTTAACCATGGGTAGTTGGGTTACTCAATTCTAGGTTCAGTTTATCTTTTTATAAAGTAAGGATGACAGAATACTCTCTAGATGATAGTTTTCATTCTCATCTCATAGGTAATTAAGTACTAGTGGAAAAAATAAATGAAAAAATCAAATATATCCTGAAGATAATTTGTTTATATGTAATAATATTTTTTCTGTTGTCTGTATAGTCTTCTTTCCCTGAAATAGTATTGATGTACTTGTATGCATTACAAGTACATAATTTCTGTAAAATTCAATACCTGTAATTTTCTTTTTTCCTAGTTAGGATAAATTTTGAAATCGATAAACCTCATTTAGTATTCTTTAGACTGGATAATGCTTGAAACCACATCTATCATTTTTAAGACTGTTAACTGCATTTAAATAAACTATATAGTTAGCGGTTGATTTTAAGAGTACTCCTCCACATTTATGTCTTTAGGCCATAAGAAACTATTATTTGAAGCAAGAGCTAAAGAGACGGAATTTGGCACTGAGAGGAAAATAAGATATCATTTAAGCAGTAATTATCACCAAGCCTGGTGATATGAATTACCTACGGTACCTAACAAACTTAGACCTTCCTCACCTCCTCACCTGGTGTTATGGTTCAGTGGGTCCAGCATGGTCTAGCAGAAATTTGTTTAAAGTGATAAAACAGGTGATTCTTAAGAATGAAGAAGGTTAGGGAAGATGGACACAACTCAACATTTTTATCCTAAATATGCAAATTGAGACCTGCAATAGCTGACTTTACCTGACTGTCAGAGTTGGTTAGTTGTAAACCTAAGGTAAGGCCTATGCCTTAGACTTCTAACACACTGCTCCATGCGTTGTCCTGGCCTGAAATTTAATGGGCTTCTAAAATATGCACCATCTGTGCTAACTTATGCTGATTTTTTTTTCCTTCACATCCCTAGTCTAATAATTTCTTTCCACCTAAATTTAGCAACTATTCAAATTGTAGGGCTGTAAATCAGTCCCAGGAATTGCAGAGCTCCTGTAAGAACTTGCTCCAATGATTACTTGAGACGTTAGGGCTCTTGTGGAGTTTGCAGCTTTAGCATCAAAGCTTTTAATGACTTGCTAGCTCTAATTGTGTTTTTAACTAGGATTTTAGGGATTTCTGTTTCCTGGTCATTCTTATGTCTCATTTAAGCTACATGGCTTTTCATTATGACCCTGCAGAAAAATTCTATTGTGATCCTACTGTCAAAGATCCTTGAAAATCTCTAACCCATTAGGAAGATAAAGATGATTATTTTTGTACTCAGGTTTCCAAATGGCTTGAGGTAGACTTAAGGCTTAAAAGATGCAGTGGCTGTAAACCAGGCATTGGTCTGATCATTTTCTTAAATCTGAGAAGCTCAGTTTAGTAGACTGTCTCTGGATTTCTCTTTTATCCATAGTGGGGGGAAACAACTTATACAGTGTAATTTAGACCCTGTTGTCATAGGTCAATATATTTGTTTTATGTCAGAAAGAAGACTTCTTAAAGGAACTTTATTTTCTTTTTCTTCCAATCCTAATTTGAACATCTATAATGTTTTTAAACTCAGCTTGACACAGGGGTTTCCTCATTCTATTTAGAATTACAAGCATTCTTTACCTATGCACTGACCATTTTTATCATGCAGTAGGGGATGTATGAAATAGATCTGTTTCCTAGTACCTCATTGTCATTTCCAAATGAGAATATGGGTGAGCATTTGGGGTGTGATGTAGGCTGTGGGAAAAAAAAATTTAGTAAATTGTACTTGATATTTGATGTTCAAGGACATACCAGAATACGTTTGAGAGTTTTGATATTTATCCAGAGGACTGTGGATACTGAGGGATAAAGGAGGTCCTTTATAACTCTAGTAAGAGCCACCTTGGTAGGGGGTTGTACTAAGAGAGAAACAGAGGAGATAGCAAGGGGCTGGGAAATGGGTAAACACATAACAAATTTTGGATGTGGGCAGGTGTGGTTAACTTCAAGAGCCTGGATGAGACAGTCACTGAAAAGACACATGTTGCATGGCTAATTCCTTCAGATGTTTTAACACTATCTGTAGGCTCCCGTACTTGCTCAAAGGGCTGTACTGTCATCATTGATATCTCCATAATTACTGAAGTCACCACTCCTTCCTCAAATACACTTCTGTTTTCAGATAAGCCTTGTGCATATGTGTCCTTGGAAATTTCCCTCTTAAATGGAGATGCCAACTTAAAAAAATATGCGCAACTTAAAAGTTGAGAGTTAAGTTTTATTTGGGGCAAAATGAGGACTATAACCTGGGAAGCAGTGTTTCACATAGCTCTGAAATACCATGCCAGAGAGGTAGGGGGAAGGTCAATGTGTATATGATTTTGGTTAAGAGGGAGGTACATGCAACCAGGCACACATTTTTACAGAATTTTGCTGCTAGTCTCGTGAAGGCTTCTGCAAGTTATGGGAAGCAGAAGGATTTTTAGTGCTTTTCTAGTTGTGAGGAAATATGAGAATTGGGCTCATAAAATCTCCTGAAATTATCTAACTATCTGAAGACCTATTTTGCCAAGGCAGATAGCAAGTGCTGAGCTGCAGTTCACAGAGAGTAACGGAACAGATCTGTTCTGCTGGTAAGATAGGCACATTTTCTTACCTGAGTTCTCTAACAGAGTAGCAGTGCATTTATTAGCAGCCCAACATTAGTGACTGTTTCTCTTTTCCAAACCAACCCTTCTCTTCTCTCATCATGCAGGTGAAGATTCAAAGTATAACCTTAGCAGTGTAGTTCTGACTGTTCCTATTATCTTTACTGAGATAGTTGAATCGTAATGTCTACAATTTGAAAGGGGCTGGACTGATTATCTGGTGCAAACCTTTCTCAGACCTAGTGATTTCCTTTTGAAGCATCCCTGAGTGTGGTTTCAGATTGCATGCTAGTGATAACTAATTTATTACTCTATATAAAGTTCCAGTTCTTACATAGACTTCCGTTATGCTGAATTGCTTCCTCATTTCCGTTCCTTTCTCCCAGTTTGTGCTTAGGAGCTACCTAAAATTAATCTGTTTTGCATAAGAAAATCCCTCAAAAATTTAAAGGTAGTCATATATACTCGCTACATTTTTCTCTCTCTCCCGAACACTCTCAGTCTTCAACTTTTTCTTCAAGGGTCATATTTTCCTATTCTTTCATCATAAAGGATGCTTAATGAACTCTAATCATTTCATAATGAAGTATGATTTCCTATGCGGTTACTGTCTATTTAAAAATAAGCCTTTGAATGTGGCCTGGGATTATTATCACGCTGCATACCCTGTGGAACCCATCCTCGTTCCATGTTCAAAATTGGTTTGTTTTTATCCCTTCAGACATTTTGATGTCTAAAATGTCTCATGCTGTAAGTCCCCAAATAATTTATCTTAAAGCAGACTAAAGGGAAAGAGTTCCTTGGAGGAGGGTGGGGAATAGGAATTTTATTTATTTTTTTTTTTATTTTTGCATTATAGCTGGTTTACAGATTTCTGTCAGATTTTCCAACTGCACCATGTGGTGACCCGATTACATGTACATATATGGATTTGTCACATGTAATTAGATATAGTTCCCCGTGCATTACAGTTGGAGCTCCTTGCTATTCCATCATTAAAGCAGTAGTTATCCCCACTCCCTC
>PVHT020000521.1:14832010-14862114 GCA_004024745.2 Catagonus wagneri | reverse complement strand
TTCCCAGGAAACTTTTCTTTTTCACAGCTCCCTCCCTGGAGTGCTGGTTATGGTCCTAATTGCCTTTCTCTCTCACCTTTTTTTTTTTTTTCTTCACTTGTTCTACCCAGTTATTTCAAGGGTTTCTTGCAGTTTTTGGAGGTTTAAATTGATCAGCATTCAGATGATGATTTGTCCAACTTGTTTTATATTTAGATGCATTTTTTGATGTATTTGTGGGAGAGGGTGAGCGCGATCTCTTACTCCTCCGCCATCTTGCCGCCGACCTAGGGAATAGGAATTTTAATGGAGTCCGAAAAAGGAAGTTGGACAAGTGAGGCCTCCATTTCTTATCTAACAGAGTAAAAAAGGGGATCCCCCTCCCTCACTTGCAAACCATGTAGGGGGCTAGCTGGTTTTCCCTCTAGGATAGCACTTTTCAGATTTTAATGAGCATACAAATTACATGCCAGTCAGTTAGAATGCAGATTGTGAGTCAGCAGGGGTGGGGCTGGGATCTAGCCTTTCTAGGCTTCTAGGAAATGCCTACACTGTTTTTCTGTGGACCATACTTTCAGTGGCACTGTCCAGGAGAAATCTAATGCGAGTCAGAAATGTGAGTCAGGTCGTAATTTTAAGTTTTCAGTAGTCACATAAAAAATTCAAAATGAAAAAGAAGTAAAAAACAAATAGGTGAAATTAACTTTAATAATATACTGTATGTCACTGAGCATATCCAAAAACATTGTCATTTCAACATGCAATCAGTATAACAATAGTTGAGATATTTAAATTTCCTTTTTGGTGTTTTAGACTTTGAACATGTTTATGCATTTTGTCCTTAGAGCACATCTGTTGGTTTAGCCACCTTTCAAGTGCTCAGTAGCTGTTTGTGGCTGGGTGGCTCCTGGCTACCATATGTATCTATCAATACATAACTATTGTATGGCTCCAGAGATAACAGTACATAACTATCGTATGGCTCTAGAGCTAGAGATTTGGATCTCTCAGTGTTGCCAAAACTTGGCCTCTGTCTACTGGTGCCGAATAGAAATGGAAATACAGGGATAGAGTTTTGGGTGAAGGAGAAAAAAAAGCTTTTATTGCTTCACCAGGCAAGGAAGCCACAACAGACTAATGCCTTAAAGACTATACCCTCCCTTGGATAAGAATTGCAGGGAGTTTTATAGTAAAAAGGAGAAAAACGGTGTTTCAGATAAGAAACAGGGTTGTGACAGCCATGTATTCTTCTTTCTTTGGGGGAATCTTAGTCATCAAAGCCAGCACCAGGAGATCTTGGCTTGATCCTGACAGTGGTCAAATAACAATACATGCGAAAAGGGCACCTTGGTTAGAGAGTAGAATACACTAGGAAATTTCCCGGAAAGCATTGTGTGCTTAAAATCTTTCACCCTCAGGCAATTGTGTTCAGGGTGCCTAATCTTATAGCTCACAGATGATTGTGTTTAGGGTGCAATAAAATAGGGAGAAGCTAAGGCAGGGCTCCAAGCCCGTTCAATTTTAAAGTATTCATTTCTCAAAGAAACATAAGGTAAATAACTTTTCTCTTAGATGTATAAGATGCCTGCATTATTATGTGCATCCCTTGAGGGGGAACCAGGATTCTGCCCAAGGCTGCACCGTTGTCTTCTGACTATTCCTTCCTTGTCTTTGCATCCCCTCCCTTCCTTCATAAGCACCTGTCTGAACCTTCCCCTTGGAATTCAGGGAAGGCCCTGGAGGCTAATGAGGCCCACTACCTAAAAACAAGAAATGGGGGACACAGAAAGGCCTTTATAACCAGGAGTCTATTGGATTTCATCAGAAGCCGGAAACAATGCAAATAACTAATATTTGTTGATGCTTGCTTTGTAGTTGGCGCTGCTGTGAGATGTCATTGTCTATAAATGCTTTCGATGAGTCATCTCATCAGATCCTTAAAATACCCGTATCATGAAATAAAAGTTACTGTCCCCATTATACACATGGGCAAAGTTGGGCTTTGAGCTGGCAGATACTAGCCTAATGTCATAATGGCAGGGCCAGGATTTGAATGGAGAATCTTAACTCAGAAGTTTGCTTTCTTAATCACTGCTCCTGAGCACAGGGCCCTCTGCAGGAAGTATGTCCTCACGGAAGGGGCGCAGTGGGCTTGGCATTTGGGGAGGAAAGGCCAGATGAGATGATTCCCTGTGAAGGGGCATAGCTGCTGAACTTGGACACTGAGGTGCAAATTGCATTTTATGCAGTAGATGTAATTTCCCTGTGGTATCCTTAAGCCTTTGGTGGTGTTGACTAATTTCTACAGCTTAGTAAGAGAGGCCTCATGTTGACAGTGCCTGTGAGGGTTCAGGTTGGTGGGGAATGAGGGGGATTTTGTGCCTACACTTGCAGTAGTCAAACTGAAAGTGAAACACCCCTGATTCTAATCCAGCCTAAACCAAGATTTGGGCTTGAACCCACTTTTTTTTTTTTTTTTTCAATTAGAATCACTCACCTGGTGTCTGGACTCACTGAGGCTCAAGTTCTTTGTGTCTCAGAACAGAAGGAATTCAGCGAGAGACAAAGTGGTAGACAAGAAGTAGATCTATTAAGATAGGAGGATTGTGAGGGATACAGCGGGCAGGCAAGGAGGCTCTGCCCTGAGGATTAGGTTCAGACTCAGTCCACCCACGTACCCCACTACCCATATGACCTAGACAAGGTCATTTACCCTATGGAAAGTGGGGAGGGGAGGAAAGACCACCTCTTCCTAGTTCTTCCAGAAGACATCCGGCTTACATCACTTGCTACTCCTTTGTATCGTTAAAGAGAGTATTTGACTCTATGAGATCCAACTAGGACTGTCATGGTGCTTATTCACATCAGCAGAAGGGCGGTAACATATGCTAAAATATGTTGAATCATCTCAGGTTTCCTTATAATGAGGATCTCCTGCTTTGGAATGCCATCTTTCCCTTAAATTCCTTAAATGCATTATCTTGCTGAACTTGAATGCAGCTGAACTTGAACGCAGGCCTCATTTCATCTTTCACTTAATGATCTGAGGCATATTTCATGCTTTTACTTATGTTTTTGCTATTGTCGTTAAGCAAGTCTGCTTCATTCTAAGGTGTTCTGGTGGCTTTTTTGACCGATTATGAACTCACAGTAGTCTCCCAAAGTTCCCTAGGTTTTCCTCTCTATCTTTGGTCCGCCAGTGGGACTTCTACAACCACCTGTGTAACTATCCTGCTCTCTCCCTATCAACACCAAGGCCACAGAGGAGCCCGGCCTGGTGGTGCTGACAGAGATGGGATCTGCCTTGGGAAGGGCTCTCTTGCTCTGGGGTACTCCTCAAACCCCTTGTTAGGGGCCAGGCCTTCCACGGCTCTGTGAGGTGAGGGCTTGGAGGATTTTGTTTGTTTACCAAAGGGAAACAGCACACCTGCGGGCTCCTCTCTCCCATCTCAACCCTGGCTAAGGCATTGCTTAGATAAATTCTCCTTCTCTTCTGGCCTGTAATTTACCTGGAGCAAGGGGCTAATTTTATTTTCAAAAGCTACAGAGTCTCCTTGCCTACTTTAGACCTTTTTTTTTTGTCTTTTGTCTTTTGTCCTTTTAGAACCTCACCCGCGGCATATGGAGTTTCCCAGGCTAGAGGTCTAATCAGAGCTATAGCTGCCAGCCTACGCCACAGCCACAGCAACGCGGGATCCGAGCCATGTCTGCAACCTTCACCACAGCTCACGGCAATGCCCGATCCTTAACCCACTGAGTGAGGCCAGGGATTGAACCTGCAACCTCATGGTTCCTAGTCGGATTCATTTCCACTCTGCCACGATGGGAATTCCAAGATTTCTGATCCTTTCTTAATGGAGATGTTTCTGCAGGCAAAGAGTTCATTAATAACCCAACAATACTAGTTTGAAAGGTGAATGACTGCATGGTGCCTCAAAAGGCAGGCTCTGGACTGGGAGTGCTGTGTTCAGACTCAGTCCATGTCCCCTGCTACCAGTGTGACCTAGGCAAGGTCACTTACCCTCTGGGAACCTGTTTCCCCTGAGCCTGAAAGAAGGCTAATTAATAATAGCTCTGGTTTCAAAAGGCTGTTGTAAGCATTGTATAAAATAGTAAGCATAAAATGCTTAGCTCAGTAGCTGGCACTGAGAAAATATTTAGTAGACGTTAACTCTTAAACTACTATTGTCATTCTTCCCTTAATATCTCATTATTTGGTTCGCCCAAGCTGAAAATTCACCCAGCCATTTTATTTATTTTTCTTAACCTAAAACCTTTAAAGTGCTCCCTTGTCTCATTTGCTTTCTTCAGCATTTTTACAGGCCCTATTTATTCAAAGCAAAAACCCTTATATCATTATTCTAATGCCACGCTAAAGACACTAACATCTGGTCTTGGTTATGTTTCCTTCTTTTTGTGCAAGAATTTAAAATACATACTCATCACAGAGCTCCCTGTGCAGCCCCTTGAGAGCTTTATTCTATCAAATCTTCTTTGGAGTTCTTATAATTTGGGAGGTCAGAATTCCTTTTCAGGGGAGCCTATGCCCTGAAATGTATTCCATCTTATGAGATTCAGCCCATGACTTTATTCTGACCCTTTGAAGTCTTGCATTTCCCAGTTCTGGGTGTAAGTCTAGCTCAGCTTTCCACGTCTGTCACAAACTCTGAAGGAACTTGAAGGGAAAGTTTGCAGGAGCACAAGCATCCACGGCTGGTTTTACCTTGACCTACCTCCATCTTGCAAGTCCTGCAAGACGCAGTTTCTTTCTTTCCTTTTTTTTTTTTTTTTAAGGGCTGCACCTCCGGCATATGGAGGTTCCAGGCTAGGTGTCCAATCGGAGTTGTTGCTGCTAGGCTACACCACAGCCACAGGAATGTAGGTCTGCGACCTACACCACAGCTCATGGCAACGCTGGATCTTTAACCCACTGAGTGAGGCCAGGGATAAAACCTGTGTCCTCATGGATGCTAGTCAGATTCGTTTCCGCTGAGCCATGACTGGAACTCCCAAGACTCAGTTTCTGAAGGATATTTACTAAAAGAGCTCCAATGAAACAATGATTTAATGAGAAGGTATTTTCCTGAAGGTGTGAGGGAGGAATGAAGAGTATTATCTTAGACCAAACTGTTCAATTCAGTAGCTTTCCTCACTAGGCCATTTAGATACATTGTTCTGCCTCAACAGTGTCCTCCAAATTCTTATTCTTTAGTGGCTTCTTTATCTTTTTTTTTCTTTTAACTCATACCTTTCTTCTTCTCCTCCCCTTCCCTCTCTCTCCACCCATCCCCTCTTCCTCCTCTTTCCTAACTACCCCCCTCCCCTCTCTCTCCTCCTCCTTCCTCCTCCTCTTCTTCACAGTTCAGTTCTTTTCATATTAACCATACTGTATTTAGACAATCAAAAGTTTAAGGGTTAGAAAAATAGTCTATATACTGCCACCTAATAGGATTGTAGGGGACAGAATCTCAGTTAATCCCTTCCAGAGTGCTTTCTACCGGCGTTGCTGTCATGTCTGCACTACCAAATATAACCTGTCATTTGTCAGACTTTGTTCTGGGATAGCAGCTCCTTTCCCTACTATCTTTACAATGTCCACTATGAACGTATTGTCAATAGAATTTTCCAGAAGTTTTGCTTTTGGTTGAATGAGATTTTTCATAAAGTATTTGCACAGCTGCCATTCTCATTTTACGATAACATTACCTCTGAGGTTTTTAATTAAGGTGTGTTTTACATTTATACATTTTACATACAGTAAAATGTTCAGATGACAAGTGTGTGTTATAATGAGTGCATATTTAAAATCAACATTACCATTACCCCAGAAAGTTTCCTTCTCTCGCTTCCCAGTCAGTCCCACTTCACTTCCAATGCCAGCCCCCACTAAAATCAATCATTCATCTCTTTGTAACATTCAGTTAGTTTATATAGTCCTAGGATTTTATATAAACAGAATCCTATACCATGCAGCTTTCTGTGTTGTCATTAACTCCTCTTGATATTTGTGAATTTCATTCATGTTATCCTCATATTGCAGAGTAATATTGCAGTGAATGAGTATAGCACCCTTTATCCATTCTCCTATTGATTGACATCAGGATCGTTTTCACCACTGTTTATAAAGCCCCCGTAAACACTCTTGTACAAGGCTTTCTTGTGAGCAAATGCTTTCATTGATCTTAGGTAAATACCGAGGAATGGAGTTGTTGGATAATAGAATGGGTATAGTTCTATTAAAAAAAAAAAACAAAAAAACTCTAAATCTTTTTTTCCCCCAAATAGATTATACTATTTTATACAGCTGTCAGCTCTGTGTAACTGTGAGCTTCTGGTTCCTTTATATATTTACTGACATTTGATATTTTCATTAAGAAATCTTTCTACTTTTGACTATTTTGGTAGGCCATGTTCTCCAAAGGTTACCATGTTCTCCAAAGGTTACTTCTCTTCCTTTATCCTTTTTTTGGTGCCTCCTCTGAGTTACTCACCATATGTTTAGATTTGTTTCTGAGTAGGTGAGCATAGCTGAGAAGTTTAGTGAGAAAATGTACGTGAAAACACTATATTCTGTAAGTTTTACAAATTTGAATTATTTTCCACTCTTTTTTTTTCTTTATGGCCATACCTGTGGCCATCTCACTTGTGGTTTTAATTTGCATTGCCCTGGTGACTAATGACGTTGATTGTATTTTCATGTGCTCATTGTACATCCTTTTTTGTAAAGTTGGAATTTTTACCCTTTGGGGAAGGGTTGGGATGGATTTTTAGCCTAGAATATCAATGCACTGTCCACGTGCTTTAACAGATTGGCTGAGTTTACCATGTTCTCCAAAGGTTACTTCTCTTCCTTTATCCTTTTTTTGGTGCCTTCTCTGAGTTACTCACCATATGTTTAGATTTGTTTCTGAGTAGGTGAGCATAGCTGAGAAGTTTAGTGAGAAAATGTACGTGAAAACACTATATTCTGTAAGTTTTACAAATTTGAATTATTTTCCACTCTTTTTTTTTTCTTTATGGCCATACCTGTGGCTAATGGAAGTTTCTGGGCTAGAGGCTGAATAGGAGCTGCAGCTGCTGACCTAGACCACAGCCATGGCAACACTGGATCCAAGCCTCATCTGCGAACTTTGCTGCAGCTTGTGGCAATGCCAGACCCTTAAACCACTGAACGAGGACAGGGATCGTATCTGCCTCCTCACAGACACTCTTTTGGGTTTTTAACCCACTGAGCCACAGTGGGAACTCGCCTATCTCCTTTTTAATATAAAATTGGGAATTTTTTTGGGAGATAATTGGGTACAGTTCTCTAGTTGAATGCTTTAGCCCAGGAAATTATAGCATCATTTACCTCATCTTATTATATTTCTAATACATTTTGTAAGGTGGCATCACTGTATTATTTTAGACTCTTCCCAAGTGTTTACTCCTGTATATTACTGAGCAGTCTTCCATTATTGCTTTTGTCTATCTTATTCTCTGTTGTGTCCTCCATCTATTCCGTTTTGCAGCTTTATATTCTTTTTCTTTCTTCCCTTTTATTTTCAACTTGAAACAATCCCTATAATTATTCTCTGAGAGTTAACTGCTGTGTTAATATGCAGCACTTACCATATGGACATGTTGCTGTTGATTGAGGGTCAGTAGGGTATGTGCATAGAATTATTTTCAAGCAATGATAACTGGATTGCAGTTAGTCATCCCCACACTCTTAGCAGAACATCTGAGAAATTCTTCTGCTAATTTTTATGTTGAAAAAACTGAGTAACTAGTGAGAGGATCTGCTCCTCTGCATCGAAAGCAACCCATTTGGGAGGGAATTTGGATGTAGTGTAATGTGATACAGATGTGAATCCACTCAGGGAATAGTGTTGCAATGGAACTAAGCCAGATGATAGTCCAAACACAGAGGGACCTGCTATTAACAAGGTGAAGGAACGGGAGAAAGAGAAGGCACTTTCTCTCTCTTTATCTGTAGTCATTTAAATTCCAGTTATGGAGTCCTGTATGCCCCATGCGAAGCTCTTGAGTAGTTTGGCAGGCAATGAGTTGTGAGTTAAAAGGAGAATTAAAAATTCCTCCAAACTGTTCTTTGACTGTTGTAGATGTTGCATTTTCTTTCATGATCCATTGTGAGATGCTCTAGGAAGTCCTGCATAGTAGATATATTCTTGCTGAAATTCCACCATTAGCAATTCATTCCTTTGGTTTATGAATTGTGTTTAAAAAAGAATCTTGGAGTTCCCAGCATGGCTCAGCGGAAACAAATCCGGCTAGGAACCGGTTATGGGTCTGATACCTGGCCTTGCTCAGTGGGTTAAGGCTCTGGCATTGCTGTGAGCTGTGGTGTAGGTTGCAGACGCGGCTCCGATCCCGCGTTGCTGTGGCTGTGGCATAGGTCGGCAGCTGGTAGCTCCGATTAGACCCCTAGCCTGGGAACCTCCACATGCCGCGAGTACAGCCCTAAAACGACAAAAGCCAAAAAAAAAAAAAAAAAAAAAACTCTTCAGTGAAAAGATAACACATTGTGCCAAACACCTTATAGTATTATTTGTCAATCATAACTTATTCTGCAGTGTTTTAAAGAGACTATATTTAGTTTAGTTTTTGCTTTTTCTAATCAGGTTTCATTTATAAAATAAATGCATTAATATACAAATTTATGTAGAAAATAGAGAGTGCAAAACTTAAAACATTTCCCTCAAGTCCACTGCAGTAATTTCAGTGATGGTTACCATAAATGAATTGCCATAAATATTTTGTGGCCTAATTTTGTGTGCATACAACACACACACACACACAGAGGTATATTTAAATGTGTATTCAGATCTGTTTTCCCCTTATCTCATAAAAGAATTATGCCTGGCATAATTCTAAACAATTTGCCTTTGTCACTTGATTTTTTTCTGTGAGAGTAAACATATAGAAGACCTCCCCATAAAAACAACTGCATAATATCCATGGTATGATATTATTTAATCATTTCCATTAGAAGATCATTTAAGATATTTTTTCCTAACAAATAGTGCTAAGGAAAACATTTAACTATACATCTAGCTTTGTTCAAATGTTAGATGTCAGTGTTTTAATATGATTCCTAGAAGGGGACTTGTTGGATTTTTGGATTTCAAATTTGATAAATACTGCCAAAATTCCTTCTAAAACTGCTGTGTCATTTAAAATTCATTAACAACGTCCAAGCATGCTGGTTTCTTCATATTCTTGCCAATACTAAATGTTTTCATTTGTTTTCAATTTTTGCCAACTGTATAAGAGAGAATTGTTTTGCTATTTAAAGATTATCTCCATGATCATTAGCAAGAATTTATTTATCCAACAAATGTTTGTTAAGCATAAACTATATGTAGGAGCTGTTTTGTAACCTTGAGATATAGTTGAAAACAAAATCATCCAAGTCCTTTTTGTGATATTTATATTCTGATAGGAAGAGAGAGATAATGGATAATTTGGGAAAAAAAAGAAAACATATTACAGGGTGATTGATTCTATGAAGAAAAATAAAGTAGACTAATAAAAAGATAATGATTAATACATGGGTAAGACTATGTAGTGCCTTAAATAGGGATTTGATAAACTCTGAAAAATTCTTCCTCAAGAGGTGATATTTTAGCAGAAACTTAAGTAAAACAATGAGTGTGCGACTGCACGTCTCTGGGAGAAGAGTGTTTCAAGCAGAGGAAAAATGTGCAAAGTTCTGTGGTAGCAGTGTTTTTTGGAATGTTCTCTGAAGAACCTCTCACACCGAGGAGTGTTGCACGGAGACAGGCAGAAAGTGAGTCCGAGGGTTAGCCTGGGTTGGGGCTAGATGATGCAGAGATAAGCTGGCCAAGACAAGTATTTGGAATTTAGTTATTTGAGGTGAGATGCCAACTTTCTCTGAGCATTATTTCAGCCCAGAGGTGAACCAAGGGCAGGGGAATGCAAATGGCAGGCAATAAATAAAGAATGCCTCTTCTGTAGAGGACTTATAAGCAACGATAAACTCAATTAGAAAAACTAGAAAGAGAATAGGTTAATAGGTGCAGTTGAGTTAGTAATAGCAGTGGGTGGGTGTGGCTATAAAGTGATCCCAAGAGATCTTCATTGTGATGCAGGATATATGAATCTAAACAGGCGATTCAATTGCATAGAACTATACACACACACACACACATACACACACACACACTCTGAATGTTATGTAAAATTATAGATTACACCATTTCCTGGTTTGGATATTCTACTTCGGTCATGCAAGAAGTTACCATGGAAGATGGTAGTTCCCATTGTGGCTCAGTGGCAATGAACCTGACTAGTATCCATGAGGACACAGGTGCAATACCTGGCCTCTCTCAGTGGGTTAAGGATCTCGTGCTGCTATAAGCTATGGTGTAGGTAACAGATGTAGCTCAGATCTGGCGTTGCTATCGTGTAGGCCAGCAGCTACAGCTCTGATTTGACCCCTAGCCTGGGGACTTCCATATGCCACAGGTGTAGACCTAAAAAGAAAAAAAAAAGTTATCATGAAAGAAACTTGGTGAAAATTACACAGGACATCCATTCACATTTAATCTATTATTACTTTTTGGGAACCTCTTCTGAATTTATTATTATTTCAAAATTAAAAGTAAAGAAAACGTATTTCTTTTTTTTAATGGATTTTATTTCAGTTGTAGGTGTACATAAATCATCACAAGTCAATTTTATAGATTTTGTTTCCCAAACCCACAGTGCATCCCCCACACCCCAGATTGTCTTATTTGAAAAACCAAGGTTTTCCAAAGTCCGTGAGTCATTCTCTGTTCTGCAAAGAGGTTCATTGTGTCTTTTTAGTTTCCACATGTAAGCCGTAGCATTGGGTGTTGCTATCTAATTGTCTGACTGGTTTCACTTCGCATGGTAATTTCTAGGTCCATCCATGGAAAACGTATTTCTATGAACCGGTAATTCTAAACCAATATGAGCAATGTAATACTCCTCCCCTGGGGCAGACTACTCCCCACCCCTCTCTTGGTGCTCACTGTCACAGTCTTCAGTTTGTGTTTAACTTTCTTTTTATTATCATCTTTGTCTGCTTGTTATTGGATACAATGAACTTGGTTTTTAGTATGGATTAAAACATAAATATAGCTAGAGGTTTATTTAAACTATTACCAAAGTTTTCTTCATGTGGTTGTTCTACACAGGTGTTTCCCTATTTGATAAACAATATTCTAATGATATTTTTTATTAGTGGGGAAAGAATTGTTACAAAGTGTGATAAGTAGTTTAAAAAATTGGCAGTTCCCATCATAGTTTAGTGGAAACGAATCTGACTGGTATCCATGACGATGCAGTTTCGATCCCTGGCCTCGCCCAGTGGGTTAAGGATCCTCTGTTGCTGTGGCTGTGGTGTAGGCTGGCAGCTGTAGCTCCAATTCGACCCCTAGCCTGGGAACTTCTATATGTCACATATTGGCCCTAAAAAGACAAAAAGAAGAAAAAAAAATAAGTTAAAAATAAACATAAGCCTAAGAGATTAAAGACAATACATAAAACTTATCTGATATATGATTTTATAAATTCCTATGGTTGTTTTATTTGATGTTTTTAAATTATCTGAGCAGTAAACATATACAAATATCAATGTTTGTGTTTTCTTATTTAATATTTATAACTTTCATGTCTTCCTAAATTTTATTGCACTGGCCAGGGAATCTCTTAGAGTGTTAAGTTACAATATGTTAACTGGTATCCCTGACCTGTTTCTGGCTTAAATATCTAGAATTTCTCACCTCTAAATGTGATTTGGTTGTGATTTATATTAGATGGCTGGCATTTATTAAGTCAGGGAAATTGTTCCTTAATTTTAAGGGAGAGGATTTTGGGTATTTTTTTAATGCCTATGAAATTTATATATAAATAAATAGCATCTACATGTTATATTATATATATTATACCATGTTATCTTATGTATTATAGCATTATACATACACATACACACACACACACACATATATATAGAGAGAGAGAGTTGAATTTTTGAATTTCCTTCCTTATGCCATAGTAAGTTAAAGTAACAGATATACCAATGTTGAACCATCCTTGCATTTTTAGGGGAAAATATCTTGTTCTTTTAATTTTTTAATTATTTTAGTGTGTTAATGTGTTGCTGGGTTAAATTTATACTGCCATAGATATTGCAGAAATAGGAATATTTTTGATGATTATTATTTGGATTTTTGCACATTTATTTGTAAGCACAATTTCATTTCATAAAAGTATTTTCCCTCTGATGTCCTCTTAATATCATGTTACAAAATGCAAAACAGGATTAGTTACATTGTGAGAGTGGAAATTTAATATGGAACAGAGAGAATAACATCAGAGTGTTTAGAAGCCCAGGCTTGCCTCCCACCAACATGTGTTTTATTGGTTGAAAGGCAGCAAGAGGTTCCTATGTACCTGGAACCCTAAAAAAAAAAATGAGACAACAGAAGAAAAAGAGAGAGAGAGAGGGAGAGAGAGAGGCGGCCTGGTAGACCAACTTCGCAGTTATGGCTAGGTCATTGCAGGCTTTTTCGGAATTTCTCCTCCTGTCCATGATCTTTTTTTTCTTCTGGGAATACCTACCTCCTATAAAGTTGGTACTAGGCACGTGGATGCCTGATTACACACCTGTTTTGTGTTAGTGTCTAGCTTTTATGTGTAAATCTAGTTCATCTGATCAAATTGTGAGATCAACAAGATATGGGATTATGTGATCTCTGGCACTTTGTAGCAGTGCCTGGAAAAAGGGCTGGGTGTTAATAACTGTTTTTCCTTGAATCTGCAATGGGGTGGGAAAAGGATTTTGTAGTTCTCCATTTTATTGCTGTTTCAACCCAGTTTTGGCCTGTCTTATCTGATAATGATTTTCGTTGAGTAGGTACTTTCTGCTTCCAGAATATTTCCTTTTGTGACCAATGCAGTCTCTTTTTTTTTAATATAACAATTTTGGTTGCTAAGAGCTTACAAAAGCTAAGTGGCCTGATGTGGACACTTTTGCACTGCTTCTATTTAACTTTTTGAACTTTGGAATCATGAACAAATAAATTTAACTTTCTAACCTTTGATACCTGCCTCTATTAACCTCATTCTTAGTTCCACTAGCCATGTTTCACTCTGTGTTTTAGTGTCTTATCTGTAATAAGATACTATAATGAACTACCCTGGCTAATCTCAGACACTGAGAATCTGTTACTGGTTAATTATTCCACCTACTGTATTTTCATTAGTGTGGACTCATGTTTCTTATCTTGATCAGTCATCTGAATTTTTTTTTTAACTTTTAAGCTATGTATCCTTCAGGGTTTTTTAAAAAAAGTATTTCAAATCCATTTCTATTTTTTTTCAAAGCTTTCAATTACAAAACAACTGACTGTAATTTATGACTATTAGGGTTCCTTTTAACTTCTAGGCAGAATTTTTAAGGCAAACTGATTCTACAGATAACTTATTTTTTATGCTGGTATGTGAGCAGGGTCATAGGTAGCATAAACTGCATTATCGTATGAATTAGAAAAAGTCTCCTTGGAGTTCCCACTGTGGCACACTGGGTTAAGAATCCAACTGCAGCAGTTAGGGTCACTGTGGAGGCAGGGGTCTGATCACCAGCCCAGCACAGTGGGTTAAAGGATCCTGCATTGCCTTAGCTGCAGCATAGGTCACAGATGTGGACTGGATCCAGTCCCTGGCTAGAGAACTTCCATATGCTGTGGGTATGGCCATAAAAAAAAAAAAAGAAAAAAGAAAGAAGAAAAAAGAAAAAAAAAACAACTATCTTCCTTTCTGGATAAAAGTATTCCAAAATATACCCATAAGGGCATAAACCAGGGAGTGTAGTTTGGCAAGAGGAACACAGGCTGGATTTCAGCCCCTACTTGCCCCCTGGCAGACTCAACCTATACAACTCTATGTAGGATGTCATGATTCTTCAGGCGTCTTCTACTCTTTCAGATGTTCATCAGATATGTGCCACCAAACTCCTTTTTTGTTTAATATCTACATTAGCATTGAAACTCATATAATCACATTAATGCATTGATATATTTATTTACTATTTTCTGCATGCCAACTATGTGTCCATCAGTATTGGAGGGGCTGGAGTTACAGTGGTAATCAGATCAGAGAGACTGACCTTCAGGTACAATCTATGTTGTAGTGGGTATTTAATCCAGTATAGGTGTTACCACTTAAATATCTACACAGCCTTCCACCATAGGTAGGATGTTTCTTTTAAACTTCTTATTGAAAAAGGAAATGGCCTGTATTTTTTTTTTCTTAGCAGTAAGCACTCAACTAGCTGAAAACTGGATAATAATGACTCTCAGAAGTAAATGATTCAGCCCTAACATCGGGGATTTTGCAACCTGATTGGGAAGGAGAAAAAAAAGTACCCATTTCATGGGAGGAACACCGTCATCTACCATATATAATGAGCCCTAAATGAGTGAATATAAATGTGTATGGGGTATGATAGGATTAATCAAGGAATTTTTTTTTTTTTCCCTTTTACAGCTACCCCTGAGGCATATGGAAGTTCCCATGCTGGGGGCTGAATCAGAGCTGTGGCCACCAGCCTATACCACAGCCATAGCAATGCCAGATCTGAGCCACATCTGTGACCTACGCTGCAGCTTGCGGCAATGCAGATCCTTAACCTTCTGAGAGAGGCCAGGGATTGAACTCACATCCTCATGGACACTATGCTGGGTATTAGGATCTTAACTGGCTGAGCCACAATGGTAATTCCAAGGAGTTTTTTTTTTGTTTGTTTGTTTTTGCTTTTTTTTTTTTTTTAAAGAACCTGGAGAGAGCATAAATGAGTCAATGGAGCCTCAATACAGGAATTCTAGGTTGATATTTATTCTATCACTTGATTTTGGACAGGGCTTATAACCACTTTAGGCCTTGATTTTCTCATTTGTAGAAACAGGAGAGTATATGATATCATTAAAGATCATTAAGATCTCTTTCATTATAAAATTCCATGAGGGCGAAAGGCATGCCAAGTAGACCGCCATCTTCCTGATGTTCTGGCTGCTTGCTTTTTGAGACACAAAACTTTCTCATACCATGCAAGTGTCAACTCAGGAATTAAGTTTCTTTTCTCTAAATATGTAGCGATATGTATCTAGTTTTGATCATTGTAAATAGAGAAAATATTGCTGAAATGTGAGTCATGTAATTAGTTAACAATCAATGTTAAGAAGAGAGGACAAAGTTGATTATTGCCTGGTGGCCTCCAAGATGTGGTCCTGTCTTTGTTCTCAGGATAAGAGATATGTTGGAGAGCAGGAATGGTGGGGTGAGGGGTATGTGTCCTGTATAGATTCTATTCAGCTAGAATGGAGGCACGATGGTTCTGGATAGGTAATGCTTTGGTCCTCAGGTACGGCCAACTCATCTTTTTCTGTAATACCCCATAGGGAGCCCCTGAAGGCTGACTTTATGTCGTTTCATTATCTGCTTTAAAGATCTCTAGCTGCCAAGGTCTGAAAATATTCTGTAAAATCATGATTACTGTTCTTTGAGGGTCTTCCCCTATCCCCCAAACATAATAGTTGTGATAAACATATCTTACCTTTGAGCTTCACTGGATTGAAAAATATTTGTTAGAGAATCTCCATTAAGAATGCATAAACATTGGGAGTTCCCTTCGTGGCTCAGTGGTTAACGAATCCGACTAGGAACCGTGAGGTTGTGGGTTCCATCCCTGGCCTTGCTCAGTGGGTTAAGGATCCGGGGTTGCCGTGAGCTGTGGTGTAGGCTGCAGACGCGGCTCGGATCCCACGTTGCTGTGGCTGTGGCAAAGGCCGGCGGCTACAGCTCCTGTTAGACCCCTAGCCTGGGAACCGCCATATGCCATGTGTGCGGACCTAGATAAAGGCAAAAAGACAAAAAAAGAATGTATAAACATTAAAAAAATCAATTGCTACATACAGCTGTATCACTTTTTATGACATAAAAATCTGTATTACTTTTTTTTTTTTTTCGTCTTTTTGCCTTTATGTAGAGCCGCAGCGCGGCATATGGAGGTTCCCAGGCTAGGGGTCTAACAGGAGCTGTAGCCGCCGGCCTTCGCCACAGCCACAGCAACGCAGGACCCGAGCCACGTCTGCAACCTTCACCACAGCTCACAGCAACGCCGGATCCTTAACCCACTGAGCAAGGCCAAGGATCGAACCCGCCACCTCACGGTTCTTAGTCGGATTCGTTAACCACTGAGTCACAAAGGGAACTCCTACCCTTTTAAAAATAGGTAAGGATATGAAATTCCTGCCATGGGGCAGTGGTTTAAGAATCTGACTACATTGGCCCAGGTTGCTGCTGAGGTGTGGGTTTGATCCCCGGCCTGCACAGTGGGTGAAAGCATCCAGCATTGCTGCAGCTACAGCATAGTTAGCAGCTGTGGCTAGGATTCACCTCCTGGTGAATCCTAACTTCCATTGGCTATAGATGTTGCCATAAAAAAATATATATACATACATATATAAATAAGTAAAATAAAAACAGGTAGGAACAGTTTCAGAATTAATGTTTATTTGTATTAAAAACAAACTATGAAAGCATCCACTTTGCTTTTCATATAAAACATCTGTTTTTTATTTTATTTTACTTTATTTTATTTTATTTTATTTTATTTTATTGTTTTTGCTTTTTAGGGCCACACTTGCAGCATATGGTGGTTCCCAGGCTAGGGGTCCAATTGGAGATGTAGCTGCCGGCCTATGCTACATCCACAACAACGTCAGATCTGAGCCACGTCTGTGACCTACACCACAGCTCACGGCAATGCCAGATCTTTAACCCACTGAGTGAGGCCAGGAATTGAACCCACCATCTCATGGTTACTAGTCAGATTTGTTTCCACTGATCCATGATGGGAACTCTGCATCTGTGTTTTTAAATTAAATAATTGTTATTATTTTGTTGCTTCCTCTCTCAAATTAAGACTTCCTAGGAGAGTTATAATATTTTAACATATAAATCATTGTCCTCTTGATATTATAACATATTTTGCTCTCATTATATATTTAAATGTAAAAAAAAAAGAGTATGCAGCTTCTCCAGATAGCATTTTACTAACTTGACTACTATTTAAACAAAAGAAAAAATAATCATAAAATTGTACAACTTTCAGCTGTTTTAAATGTTTGTATTCTCTAGAGTTCCCTTCATGGCTTAGTGGTTAACAAAACCTACTAGGATCCATGAGCATGAAGGTTCAATCCCTGGTCTCGCTCAGTGGATTAAGGATTCTGCATTGCCGTAAGCTGTGCTCTAGGTTGTAGATGCGGCTTGGATCCTGTGGTGCAATGGCTGTGGTGTAGGCCAGCAGTTATTGCTCCAATTCAACTGCTAGCCTGGGAACCTCCATATGCTGCGGGTGCGGGCTTAAAAAAAAAAAAAGTTTGTGTTCTCTGCATTCATCAGAATTCTACCAGTAAAAAAGCACATCTTATTGGCTCATGTATTATTTCTGGCTTATTGCAAAAAATATCATATAGATTCCAACTTCAAGCAAAACACAGGTGTTGAGAAGCACTGTAGGCAAATTAAAAAGATAGGTTCCAATCTACAGCCATGAAAATGTGCAATGGATCCAAAAATATCAGAGTCTTGAGTTGGAAGAGTCTAGCATGGTGAAGAAGAAGGAAAGCCATAATAACCTGATTGGGTTCAGGTCCTGCCTCTGATTTCACTAATTATAGAAGCTTGGGCAGATCCTTAAAATATCAATTATCTCATTGGAAACTGGAGACCCTAGTGGTAGTTACCTCATAGAATGTTTTGCTGACTAAATCAGAATATAGTTGGAGATTGCTCAGTGTTCAGTTTAAGTTCAGTATGTGGTCTGGTCCACGCATTCCCAAAGTGTGTAACATTATCTCCAAGTATGAAAATGGTTCTTGGGGTGAAAAAATATTACACTTTATATATAGAACAGTATATATTTTACAATTATTATTTTATAATTATATGTTATGATGTATAATATATATGTTACTATATGTTATTATTATATATAACATACATACCACAGTGTATTTGTTGTGTGATAATGTCATAGAGGAAGGAAGGAACAATTAGGTGAAAAACATTTACAAAGGCACCTTAGGGAGGAGATAATGTAACAAAGGCAAAAAATGTTCAATAATCTCATTATTTTACAGAAGCTTAATTGTAGAAAAAAAAACTGTACAATTCACACAGGTAGGGGTACACTTTCAGTTGAATGGATTTGCATGATCATCGTTTGCCAGTTGGCCTTATAAAATCATATCCCATAAGTTGTTCAGAATATGGACTCGCTAACCTGCTAATCATAAAGGTTTTTTGGGATAAAAATCCTTACGGGTAGTTTCTGTTGTGTCTTGGCAGGTTAAGAACCTGGCTGGTATCCATGAGGATGTGGGTTCGATCCCTGGACTCGCTCAGTGGGTTAAGGATCCAGTGTTACTGTGAGCTGCAGTGTAGTTTGCAGATGTGGCTCGGATCTGGTGTTGCTCAGATTCTGAGTGGCTCTGGTGTGGGTTGGGAGCTGCAGCTCTGATTCGACTGGGAATGTCCATATGCCTCAGGTGTGGCTGTAAAAAGAAAAACAAATACTTACTGTATTCCCTGCTAACCCTTTCCCAATTCTGACCTAATTCTCCTGAGATGCAATTGTGTTGTAGCCCATTGGTTTTTCCAAGTTAGAAGCTACTGCTTTATAATATGGGCTTTGATATAGTGAAAAACTATAAAAGGAGGATTTGTAATGTATGACTATGCCTGGGAGAAAAAGAGCTTTCATCCAGTTTTTCAATGCAGAGGTTTTGGTTGGTAATTTTTGTTTTACTTCTAAAAATGTATAAAGCAGTTTCTCATACAAAAAAGTGAACTTTTCTGCATTAAGAAAAATTATTATGCGGTGACTCATTCCTATCACTACTTAGGGAACTGGTGAATCCCATGAGCCTTCCTTTGAAGTCAAATTAACTTGTTCAGTCTAAAACAATTTACAGATTTAAAGCAGCATATGCTAACAAGGATATCAGGTACAGTGAATCCTTCACTTTCCTTTAAAAATAGGGTGGTGTGCATATTTATTTTAGAGAAAAATTGTTATTTCTTCTTCTGTAAAATAATCACCACGTATTCCCCCACCCCTCCTTTTCTGGTCCCTTAGAAATAGCTTTAATCTTTGGAGTTTGCCACGTTCTTCTTGGAGGGCCACATAACCTCTGAGAATATGGATTTTCCCTTCTCGTTGCCATTATTAAAAATTGCCATGCAGGAGTTTCTTTGTGGGGCTGGGTTAAGAAGCCACTGTTGTCACTGGAGTGGCTCTAGTAGCCGCTATGGTGCGATCCCTGGCCCAGGAAATTTCACATGCCACAGAACTGGCCATAATTTTTTTTTCCATTCAGTTATTCTTAGGCTGAAACATCCACTCTCTAATACCACAGAGATGAAAGTCTGGTTTGTTGATTGACTAACAGGGCATCATGTGACGAGTACTGAAATCTGGGAGACACAGCTCTGCTACTTTTTGTCTCCCTCTGACTTTTCTTACCAAATCTCCCCATTCCCTGTCCCTCCTCTGACACATTCTTACTTCAACTTGTTTTTTTTTTTTTGGTACTTTTTAACACAACTTTTTTTTCAATTCTTGCCCAATGGACTTAGGGGCATTTTACTGCCACCTCTGTTCTTCTGCATTTGAGAGGCTGGATGTGGCTGATAAGAATAAGAATTGTGCTAGTGATGCTGTGAGTACCTAGTGGAGGTGAGCTGTGCACCTACTTGCCTTCCTTCTCCAGTTTCCAAGCTGCCTTAATGGCTTGTTTGTCCATCCTTGCTCTTTAAGAAAATCATAATTGGTGGTTAGGAGTGTAGCTATTGTGAACTCGTTATAAATCCTTAGGTGTGACTCTAAACTTAAATCTTAGGATGAAAATAGTCATTTAATCTAATGTCATCCTCTCCATCAAACCCTGAGAAATAATTCTAAGTGCCTTCCACAATCACATCAGAAACATCCACCTGGCTCCTCATTTTCTTTTAACAGCATTTACCTTTCCTAAGGTTTGGTCTTTACTATTGAAGTTTTTAATTTTTTTTTTCAATTTTATCTTACTTCAAGAATTTTTTTAGAAAGGAACCTAGAGCTCCTTATTTATTTTCCTGATTAGTTATTACTGTGACAGTAGATTTTCTTCTATCATAATTTTTATTGCAAATGTAAAACCATAGTGTAGTATGCTGCTGAAGGATATGGAATTTTAAGAGTCCTGGACCTGTGTTTGGCCACTTATTAACTTTGTCATTTTAGGCACAAAATTTATCCTCAATTATTTCATCTATAAAATGGGCATGATAATTGAATTTGCCTTTGAAGTGGTTGTGACCAATAAATGCAAAACTGCATTTAAGTGCTTAGCACAGTGTCTAGAATCAAGTGGCTTATAGATATGCATTAGCTACTCTTTCTAACAATCAGTAAAATGTCATTTGTAGTCATTCTTGGGAAAACTGGCTCTCACTGAGCGCTCATTATTGTTTCTACAGGAAAATGATTTCCAGGTTGCAAAATGCTGAGTATGAAAGGGACTCTTGCAATAAAACCTTTAAAAAGCTGCACTTCCCTGATGGTGCATATTTTTGTCATTGACGTATTGGGATGCATTCCTTCACTTACCTGTCTCTCTGCCTTTTCACTCTTTCTCTTTGCCTGACCACTGGTCCATCTTTCCTTATTTTCTTTCCATTCTCTCGAATCAATAATGATATTTTTAACTGCAAAGTGTAAAAGATGCTATTTATGTTAGCTCTTGTTCTCTCCATCCTCTCTATAACCTCCCTTTTAGCTCTGAGCTAAAAATCTGAGAAACAATCAGAAAGAAATTCTCAAAAGAGGGACAGAGGAGACAATATATCATTAAGAAATATGCAAATAAAAAGGAAGTATACAAACAGAGAGCTGAAGGTTACTATATTTCTCCACTAATTAGGTAATTGTTAGATATTGATCTGATTACTTTCTAAAACTGTACACATACATCATTTCCTTTGTCTTCATTTTTATTTTGAGTATTTTTTCTGTCTTACATACCATTTTGTTACTCTGAAGCATTATAAAAATCCACTAGTTGGTATGTATTTTCTGATTTGCTATGTGGGATGATTTGAAATTTAGGAAAAAAATTTTGACAGGTGGCCAAATTTCACATAATTATTTCTAATTGCATCAATTATTTTTAGATATTAAATTTATTGGGTACACACACACATCCTCCTCCCAAACAGTATTGCACAGTACGTGGCCAAGAGAGTCTCAATATGGCTAAAATTAAGCTTTATTAAATTTTTATTAAATTTAATAGGCCGAGATGTGATTTAATTCTTTAAGCTGCCTGTTTAAGTGCTAGGAGACATATTTGCTTTATTCTACCCACTAAGTTAAAAGAATGATGTATTATTTTGCAAACCCCAGTGGCAAAAGGCAATTGAAATAATGCATGAAGCTTCTTGAAGGAAAATAGCTTTCTGGTTAAAACTGTAATATTATTTATATTTCCCCTTCAACCATTTGACTCCTTCAGTTTGTAGAAGAAGCCTATTTATTTTAGCAGTAAGGTGGATTGAAATTCTGCCAAGTCAGTATACTCCCTAAATGAATATGTCAGAGGCAATACTGTTTCTCAAAAATCATTGAGAAAGCAGCATTTTTACATACATAGGCTCTTTCATTAGTTTTGAGTTCATTTTTACCAATTGCTATTTATATGATGGTGGTTTCCTGGACACCCTGTGAAATGTGGGTGTCTTGAGTTTTGAGTGAGAATTCCCTTTAGGGTTTACAGGGCCTGCCTTTCATTTGGAAAACTGAAATGTGTATAACTTTTTAGTTTAACATCTTTGTGAAGGCCAGAGTCTTTCTGCAAAGCAAATATCTTATGTAAAGTCAACTGAAGGTGGAATGTGTTCTTTGCAAAGGTACTCAGCTCCATTTAAGAGAGAAAGCAAGCAAAACTGTACAGCTTTGAAGAGTTCCCAGGAAGTGGCATCACATTTACTTTCTTTCCATCTCTACCTCCTTGAAAATACTAGGGACAAAAAAAAAATCACTATCTTAAGGCTAATTTCTTGACCATAATCAAGATCCTTCTTTCTGTCCAGAGGGAAAGCTAAGTTTCATTATGCTATGGCAGAATTAGCTCGAATGCTTTTTATATTTTTAAAGACTGATTTGATGTTTCATCCCATAATAGACATATTAAAAATAAGAAAATGCCATTAATTCCTGTGGTAACAGATGGTTTTTGTTTGTTTGTTTGTGTTTTTTAATGGCTGCACCCAGAGCATATGGAAGTTCCTGGGCCAGGGATTGAATCCAAGCCACATCTGTTACCTATGCCACAGCTGTGGCAATGCTGGATCCTTAACCCACTGTGACAGGCCAGGGATCAAACCCACGCCTCCACAGTGACCTGAGATGCTGCAGTTGGATTCTTAACCCACTGTGCCACAATGAGAACTCCAATAACAATTTTTACTTTAAGCAGCATTGCTTGTTTTTAAATGCACTACAAAGGGCTACCCTATTGTTATTTATAATTAATTAAATATTATTATGGTGATGCAATTGTCATTTAATTTCTTTTTGAGGCATTTAATGGCATTGAAATTTAGATGTTACACAATGGCCAGCAGCAGGGGTGGGGGATAATATACTCCTATTGAATCTTTGCTAACTTATTTCAGTGCTAACTCAAATTAATTTGGATTAGAGCTTGATTCAGTTTCGAAAAACAAAATGTGAAGCCACTCATTTTTCTTTACAATGGCGGTCACATGCTAATAATCACAACAGGTGTTTTTCTCCTTAATTACAAAGCATTTTGATTGAATTTGTGCATTCATCTAAAATCACTTTGTCATTAAGGAAAGCCATGAACTTTGTTCATTTCTAGAATTAAGAACAGTCTTTTTTTTTAACATTAAGCATATCAAATCTCTAGCATTACCCCCCCTTGTTAATTAGCATTCTGTTCGTGAGTAATTCATTATTTCAAATGACTTTGCAGTCATTAGCAGCAGACTTGTACATTTCTTATAAGGCAGGTCAATTTAATAATTTCTTAATACAAATGAAAAATTCCAAGTTAGGGCAGCAAAATATTCAAAGCATTAGTGACTGTTGCATATGTACAATCACTTATCATACTGTAATGTATTCTCTAACTTTAGAAAGTTACTGCTATGGAGTGATCTCAGTTGATCTGAGTTAAAAGTTATTTTGTCTCTTTAACACTTTGTGACCTTGAGAGGTCTCTATAGGAACTAAAATTGCTGCTTGTAAAACCTAAATAGCCTATAAAACCTTGAGAAACTGCTTACCTAGTCAAGCAGTTGGTCAACACAGTAATGGCAGAAGGTGTCAAGGTGACCTGGTCTAAAGCAACTTGAAAAAGTGGGACCAGCACAGACCTTCATGGAACAGGTATGCCAGTTGCAGCAGGTATCCATTATATTCGAAATGGCAGAGCTAGCAAACAGAAGTAAACCTGTTTCAGTCAGTATATCTAAAGAGAGGATTGCAGGGGACTGGAAAAACAACTCTTTTCCCCACAGATATCATGGCTGGAGTTTTGTCAAGAAAAATTGAGGGCTAATTGGAGAGTAAACTACGCTGACTATCTAACTGAGGAGGTCTGAGATGGGGCTTGAAGGAGTTTTGAAGTAGTAATCAAGTAGGAGAGGAATTTGGATTTTGTTTAAATGGTTAAATTGGGAGTTCCCATCATAGCTCAGTGGTCAGTGAGCCCGACTAGTATCCATGAGCACGCTGGTTTAGTCCCTGGCCTCGCTCAGTGGGTTTAGGATCTGGCATTGTCATGAGCTGTGGTGTAGGTCACAGATGCAGCTTGGATCTGGTGTTGCTGTGGTGTAGGCTGGCAGCTACAGCTCTGATTCGATCCCTAGCCTGGGAACCTACATATGCTGTGGGTGTGGATCTAAGAAGACAAACATAAATAAGTAAATAAATGATTAAATTGAGCCTATAGCTTCCATGGATATCTTGGATCTGTCATGTCACTGGTCACTGTGATTCATGAACAAAATATCCTTGGTACAAATGACCCTGTCTTATATGTCTGATACCTTCATTCCATGGAAGGAAAGCCAAGAGGGACAGGTGGAGGCAAGCACCCAGCTGTGGCAAAGCTCATGGCTTGCTCTGCCTTGCACTTGCTGAGTGAACTTGGAGAAACCACCTCAGGTCTTTGGAGTTTAGTTTTTTTCGGTAAAATTGATGAAGGAAACTAAATTAGCTCTAAAGCTGCCTTCTAGCTCTAAGAGTCAATAGGCGTAGCAATATCCTGTGTTCACTGTTTCTTGGGGAGATTACTACCTAAGTGGTCTGAAGCTGGTAAGTGCTTTGTGACTTACTCATGATTTATTTCTAGAACAGATGTATCCCAGGGGGGCTGAAAAGAGAAGGTTGACCCAAGCCCATTGATTCAATGCCTAAATGAAGCATCTTAGACATGTCCCAGAGACTGAAAGAATTTATTGATATGGCTTAAGATCTATTGTCTCTCAAAGCAGCAGGTGCTGAAGAGGCTTGACTGCTTTGACAAATGGCCCACTCCCATCCCTGGGCCTCCGATTATGTCACTGCTGTCTCCAGGGAAATCCCCCTGTTCTTTGCCAGCACACCAAGTCCCTCCATACTTCCAGATCTTAGGAATAATGTTAGTCCTCATATCCAACAGTCAACTGCTTGAAAGTTAAGCATTTATTAAAGGGAACCTGGGGGTACTTAACCCCTCACCTCCCAATAATCATCAACAGCTACCCCAGAATAAGCAAAATAAACTTATTTGTATGAAAACAGTGTCTTTGACAAATGCAGCTTCAGGACAAGTCCCCTGCTCTCTTTCCAACTGCCTTGTCAACCCCAAGGCTTTACTTCCTTATGGACGGTTAAGACATTTGGAACTTCTCATGAGATTAAGTGCAGACCTGCTGTGTGCCTGGGTATTACACTTATGGATTGATCAGTTTCAACTTCAGGGCCCAACCCAAGTTCAGAGATGTGGCAGCAAGTGTCTGCTGGGTCTTGGAACTAAGAGTTTTGGGGTATCTTCTCAGCATTGATCATCAAACACTTAAGGTCTATCCGGTGTTACAGGAAGACACAGTAATGGCTTTCCAGTCTTGTTGAGGCTTATGGATTCATGTATGCTTAGTATCAACTCATATTGATAAATAGGCTCCATGAGGATGGGAACCTTGTCTGTTTCACTTACTAATCTAGCTTCAGCATTTGACACAGTATTAACTCATAGTAAGTATTTAGCATTGTAGGTCGAATAACTGATGGTGAGGCCACATAGTGCAGGGTTAACAGCACAGATTCTGGAACAAGACCAGCTGGTTCCCAGTCCTAGTCCCACTGCTCACTAATTGGGAATGTGAGCAGGTGAGTAAACCTTTCCGTGTCCTTTCCCCATTTTAAACTAAGAATAATAATAATATATATCTCAAACTCATGCAGGTTAAATTGCTATTTATAACCAGTGCCTGGCAGGCACTATAAATGTTTATTAAACAATTAGGTTAATCAGTTTCCATGTCTCACTTCTTTTTTCCAACATTACTTAGATTTTGGTTTTGGAATAAAATTTGGAGTTTGTGAGAACTTGTGCTAACCAAACTTGGGCCAGGACCCAAACTACTTCTGCCTTCAGTCCTCTGGCTGTGCAGCTTTCTGTTTATACAATGCTCTGAAGCATCTCTTTCCATTAATTTTGGGGAAATGCTACTTGACTTACACTTCTTGACTGAGAGTTAAGCAGATACCATCCAACAGGGCCTGATTTAGATGACTTCTTAGTGGTTTTGGAATGAAGGCGTGATGTGCTCAGTGAATGGCTATCTTGTGGATCTTCTTTTGCTCACTCCTGGGGAAGAAATTATCAAAACCTTCCCTGTCTCACAGGTTCTTCTTTACCTCTTCCATCAGCGTCCTATGAATACCCAATTCTGGTCACTCCAGCCCCCCATCTGGCTATTGTTATTGCCAATGTAATCTCTGATCACCCACTCTTCTCAGCCTCCCCAGGAACCCCTTTTCTTTCCTACAATCTCTATTTTCTCTCCCTTTGCCTATCTCTTCCACATGCCTTGCAAGCTTTGACATTTACCTTACTGATTTTTTTTTTTTTTTTGGCATGCCTGAGGCATTTATAAGTTCCTGGGCCAGGTATAGAACCTGCACCACAGCAGTACCCTGAGCCAGAGCAGTGACAACACCGAGTTCTCAACTGCTAGGCTATCAGGGAACTCCCACATTAGCAATCTTGATTTGCTCCTGTCTTTTATTTTAAGTCAGGTTGAATTATTTCAGTAAACAGGAAAAGAATCCATGGCAAACAAACCATTTTCCTTTGTAACCTTTTGTTTTTCCTGCTCACACTCATAAACACCTCAAGTGGCTCCACTGTTCATTAGAAACACTGCTTTCCCCATGGATTAGAATGTAGTCATAACAATGTTTTCAAATATTGCTGTTGTTTTGGTTTACATTCCAAGTTTTGCTGGTCATAGCTGTGATTTATTTCCATCTTTATTTGATTTAACTTACAACTCATGTGAAGGGTGAATAAGTAAAGTAGGTGGGGTGGTTTACCACTCAATCCTGTCATTCCATCCTCCATCTCTGAACATTTTTTGATCTGCTTAAGTGGATGGAAGTGACATATAGTATTTTGACAATGGCACAAAGCTGTCTATAAGATAAAACCATCTGAACTTAAACCTTTTGGTCACACACTGAATTGCCCCACAACATGCTTAGTGTGAGATCACTCTCTGCAGGTGTAATTATGAATTTGGCTGTTTTTTTTTTTTTTCTTTTCATGGCTGCATCTGTGGCATATGGAAATTCCTGGTGTAGGGGTTGAATCAGAGCTGCAACTGCAGACCTACACTATAGCCATAGCAATACCATCCAAGCTGTATCTGCAACCTATGCCATGCTGTGGCAACACCTGATCCATAACCCACTGAGTGAGGCCGGGGATCAAATGCACATCCTCATGGACACTATGTCAGTTTCTTACCCCACTGAGCCACAATGGGAACTCCGGCATCTGACTGTTTTTTTTTATTAGGTCATTTCGGGTCATTGCTCTGCTAACTCTTATTATGTTCAATCTCCACAAGAACCGGCATCATATCTACTCCTTCATCTGTGTGTTTCCATGGTGCTCAGAATAGGTCTGCATAGAGGGGACACTGATGAGCACCACTGAGGGACACATGATTACTGCCTCCTGCAGTGACCCAGTTCTGGGCTTTCTTTGGACACAGGTACACAGCAGAAGAGCTGGAAGGCTCCTATTTTGGTGTTCCCTATGGCTCCTCGGACACTTCTTATGCCTCTGGGTAGCCTCGCTAATGAAACTGACTTCCAGGGGCTAATTCTGCAGTCACAGATCGTGATTTTTCTTCTTCTTTTAAGACCCATTTTTCTTCTGTGTCTTTGAGAGCTCCACCCCTCAGGGGAGTAATGGCAGTAGATTGGTTATGCTAAACACCCCACCTCGGGGTTTGATTTTAAATTTTTCATGGCAGCCAAGTCATTTATATAGTCAAGGTAGAGTCATCTTGAAATTTCACAAAGCCACTTAATTTTTTTAAAATTCATAACTCTAGATAATTTGTATCTATATTTTCAGTCCTCTCTTGGATTCCCAGGGAATACTCTCTCAAGCAGGAAAATCAAATGCAAACCCTTTGTCACTGTCTTTTTTTGCCTTTCCTCATCCTAAATGTAGTATTGTGGTGCTAAGTAGTGCATATTGGAAAAGTGTTGATTTTTTGATTTGCATATAATCTTTTTAACCATGAAGCTGATGTGAATGAGGCAGGCACACAAACAAAGACAGGAACATTTCTAGGGATGATCACAAAATGTGACTTAGACTTTTTTTTTTCATCCCTCAGTCTCGAGACCTGTGGAAAAGGCATTATGTTTGGGACCTGCCCCTGCAGCCTCTCAGCTCTGCAATATTCCTTGCTCTACAGACTGTATAGTATCTTCCTGGTCAGCCTGGGGCCTGTGCATCCATGAAAACTGCCGTGATCCTCAGGGGAGAAAAGGTGAGTGCCTTATCTGTGTGGGCTTCATTTCCTTCCAGTGCACACACATTTATTCTGGTAGCTAAATAGCTGCTTAAGTCAGCTTAGGACAGTATTTGTTTATAAAATTTAGATAACCAGCTCATTCATTTATTAAGGGGGCCACTGGGGACACTGGTATGGAGCACAGAATCCCACCTTGATTGACCTTCCAACTAGCCTCATAGCTGGTGAAGTGACTATTAATCAAAAATGGTTTATAACTTAAACCTGCAGGGAATTTGGTCCTGGCCAAAATGTCCATAAAACATTTGGTCCACACCAAGAGGTCTTTGATATTTGGTCCTGTCCAAAACATCCAGGAGTCTATCTGGCCCATGTCACATGGTTTTGGTTGGGACCAAATTTCAAGGACCTTTTGACATGCACCAAATGTCTTATGGATATTTTAGCAGGATTAAGTATTTGCTAACCATAAGTTAATGTTTTATATATGTCACGGCTATACTTCAAAAATTAGACGTTTTCTATAATCACATCAAGAAACAACTGCTCTGTGTATCTATTTATTTTCAGATTTCTAAATGCTAAATCAAATGGTGAATTTGATGTTATAGTTCACATTTTCATGAGGGGCATTTATATATGTTGTTTACTTTTTTGTATTGTCCTCAGGCTAAAAGCAAAATCTTCAAACTTTGTATGCTTGTTGCTTGTTTAAATTTGTAGATCTCTGCAGTCTTGTTTTCTCTCTCTCTTTTTTCTTTTTATAACTGTACCCATGGCATATGGAGGTTCCCAATGTAGGCGTCAAATTAGAGCTGCAGCTGCAGGCGTATGCCACATCCACAACTCCACCAGATCTGAGACACATCTGTGACCTATGCTGCAACTTGTGGCAATGCCAGTTACTTAAGCCACCAAGCGAAGCCAGTGATTGAACCCACATCCTCACAGACACTATGTCAGGTTCTTAACCTACTAAGCCACATAGGAACTCCTGTTTTCTTTAGTTCATAGTTTACTGTTATGTATATATATATGTGTATGTGTATATATACACACACATATATATATATATATATATACACATATACACACACACACACACATACATAACGTGCATATATATATATATATGTATATACCACATACACACATATATAACACACAGATATATATATACACATATCTATACCTATATCTACATCTATATCTATATATCTACATATCTACACCTATATCTATATCTATATATATATATATATCTACATATCTACACACACACACACACATATATATATATATATATACACACACACACACACACATACACATACATGCACATCTGCACCTTAAAATGTACTTTTTTGGTGACATCTTGACTTTTTCTTTTATTGGCCCTTTAGTTTGTATTGATATTATGTTCCCTTAAATGGCAGTGCTGAAAAGAAATATTTCCTTTACTAAGAGAAATGAGATCTAGGGCATTTCATAAGTTAGGTTGTGTTTGCTAAGCACTAATCCCCCCAGTTATCCCATGGAAACAAAAATTGTATGGACAAATGCCTGATGTTACAAAGCTGGTGCTCTCAGCTTATTTCTATTTGAAAACCCACATTTTAGCACGTGCCAGGGGGGCACACATGTGCATGCCCAGGTTCACACACCCAGGTCCTTGGCTATTCTCTTTATTCTGCCTCTTTCGTTCTAAGGTAGAATAGGAGGATATACCTTGCTTCTAGGACAGAGAGAAACTAACTTTATGCTCTTGGATTGGAAGAGTCAATATTATCAAAATGACTATACTACCCAAGGCAATCTACACATTCAATGCAATCCCTATCAAATTACCAATGACCTTTTTCAAAGAACTAGAACAAAATAGTTTAAAGTTTGTCTGGAAACACAAAAAACCCAGAATAGCAAAAGACATCCTGAAAAAGAAAAATGGAGCTGGAGGA
>PVHT020000521.1:14643117-14831010 GCA_004024745.2 Catagonus wagneri | reverse complement strand
ACACCTGTACTCCAGTGTTCATTGCAGCACTCTATGCAATAGCCAGGTCATGGAAACAACCTAAATGCCCATCCACAGAAGAGTGGATAGGCAAGATATGGTACATACACACAATGGAATGTTACTCAGCCATTAAAAGGAACGAATTACCAACATTTATAGCAACATGGATGGACTTAGAAATTATCATGCAAAGTGATACCAGTCAGACAATTAGACAGCAACACCCAATGATACCGCTTACATGTGGAAACTAAAAGACACAATGAATCTTCTTACAGAGCAGACAATGACTCACAGACTTTGGAAAACCTTGGTTTTTCAAATAAGACAATCTGGGGGGGTGGGGGGATGCACTGGGGGTTTGGGATACAAAATATGTAAAATTGACTTGTGATGATTTATGCACACCTATAAGTGAAATAAAATCCATTAAGAGAAAGAAAAAAAAAAGAAAAAAAAAAGAAACTAACTTTAATGCTTTTATCAGATGATAGAAATCTATCTCAATGGAATGTGTGGAGCTGTTGGAAAGCTCATGCTACTCCTCTGTAGTCACGTAACCAGAATGTCCCTCAAGCCTCTTCAGCTTAGGGATACAAGTGATATTCCATTAATTCTAATATCTGCAATTTGTTGTGTATAATTTGACCATGCAAATCTTTCATAGTTGCATATGAGGCTCCTGGGATAACTTACCTGTTATTAGAACCAATCTTCTTATATTTGACGAGTGCACCTTCATTTTAAGTCACTGTCTAGTACATCATTCGAGGCTGGACTTAGGCTTCCCCGGCCACTGTGACCATGGCCATCTGTGCTGCCTCAGCTTTGCTGCATTGACTACTGCCTTCTTTTGCTCTCAAAGCTGAAGAACCCACACAAGGCCAAGGGCACACTATAATTCACTGCGACACTTTTGGTTATGAGTGATAGAAACCCAATTCAAACTTGTACAGGCCAAAATAAGGGAAGTTATTAGCTCACCTTGCTAGAAATTGAAGGGATGGTAGGGCTGCATCCAAAAGTATCAAGAGATAACAGATCTTGCTCTCATTCTTCCTCTTTTTCTTTATAGTCTTTTATTTTTATAATCTTCCATTCTTTTTGTCTTTCTATTTACAATCTCTTATTTCTCCAGCTCTTGTTTCTATTTTTCTGTTTATTAGGTTCGGTTTAACAAAATCTGTGATGAAAAACTACACTTTCAACTTTTATTCTAGTCTTCCTCTTCCATATCACCCACAGCAGTTCCGTGGAATTCATCTGGGAAACTCACAGCTTTCTAACCCCTCATTCACCCCATTTGACCAAGATGCTTTTTTGCCCAACTTCTTTTGTTATTGGCTCTTATCTCCCTATTGCCTAAGTCAAGTCTGACAAAGGGACCCTGGTACATCATTCATTAGACATTATCTGTTGAAGGGTGGATTGTGTTCTCCAAAAAGATATGTTTGGCACTAACCCCTTGTACAGGTGGATATGCCCTTTTTTGGGAAATCTGGTTAATGCAAATACAATCAAGTTGAGGTGTAGTCATATTGGATGAGGGTAGGCACTATGCTAATGACTGATATGCTTGTGAAAAAAGGGGCATATGGACACAGAGCTACACACAGAGGAAGGTGCCATGTGAAGATGCAAAGACACTAAAGACACGAGGATAAGCCTATGTGAGGACAGAGGCAAGCAGTAGAGTGAGGCCTTCACAGGCCAAGGAATGCCAAAGGTTGCCCACAGCCACCAGAAGAGAGGCAAGAGGCAATGAAACCATCCTTCCCTAGGACATCCTTATGGAGGTTGGCTCTACTGACACTGTGATTTTGGACTTCCTGCCTCCAGAACTATGGGACAAATGTCTGTTGTTTTGCATTACTCAGTTTGCAGTACTTTGTTTTGGTAGCCCAAGGAAACTAAAATACTGCCCAACTTTGCTTCAGTATTTAGGCTCAGCAATAACACTTCATAAAAATGCCAAAACTAAAGTGTAGAGAGGTAAAGAAATGATCCTAAATCCATAGTGATTTTTTAAATGTTTTATTTATTAAAATATAGTTGATTTACAGTGTTATGTCAATTTGTCTTGTACAACAAAGTGACTTAGTCATGCATATATGTGTGTATATATATATATATATGTATATGTATACATATACATATATATATATATATTTTTTTTTCTCATACTAATTTCCATCATGTTCTATCCCAAGAGATTGGATGTAGATCCCTGTGCTATATGTAGGACTTCATTTCTTATCCACTCTATATGTAACATTTTGCATCTATTAACCCGAAACTCCCAGTCCATCCCACTCTCTTCCCCCTCCCCCTTGGCAACCACAAGTGTGTTCTCTATGTGAGTCTCTTTCTGTTTTGCAGATAGGTTCATTTGTGACATATTTTAGATTTCACATTTAAGTGATATCATAAAGTATTTGTCTTTCTCTTTCTGATTGACTTAGTATGAGGATCTCTAGCATCCATGTTGCTGCAAATGCCATTATTTTGTCCTTTTTATGGCTGAATAGTATTCCATTATATATATGTACCACATCTTCTTAATCCTTTCATCTGTCAATGGACATTCAGGTTGTTTCCATGTTTCCATGTCTTGGCTATTGTGAATAGTAGGGCAATGAACATTACTGTGCATATCTCTCTCTCTCTCTCTTTTTTTTTTTTTGTCTTTTTAGTACTTGACCATGGCATATGGAGGTTCCCAGGCTAGGGGGCAAATTTGAGTCGTAGCTGCCAGCCTATGCCATAGCCACAGCAATGCAGGATCCAAGCTGTGTCTGTGACCTATACGACAGCTTATGGCAACACCAAATTCTTAACCCACTGAGTGAAGCCTCGGATCGAACCTGCATTCTCATGGATACTAGTTGGGTTTGTTAACCATTGAGCTCGGATGGGAACTCCTGAGTGCATGTATCTTTTTGAATGAAAGTTTTGTCTGGATATATGCCTAGGGGTGGGATTGCTGGATCATATGGAAGTTTTATATTTAGTTTTCTGAGGAATCGCCAAACTGTTTTCCATAGTGGTTGTACCAATTAACATTTCCACCAATAATAAAGGAGGATACCCTTTTCTCAATACCCTCTCCAGCATTTTTTATTTGTAGACTTGTTAAGTATGGCCATTCTGACTGGTGTGAGGTTGTACCTCATAGTTTTGATCTTCTTTTCCTCTAATGATTAGATGTTGAGCATCTTTTCATGTGCCTCTTGGTTATCCATATGTCTTCTTTGGAGAAATGTCTATTTAGGTCTTCTGCCCACTTTTCAATTGGGTTGTTTTGTTTTTTGTTGCTGAGTTGTATATTTGTATATTTTGGATATCAGACTGTACTACAAAGTTATAGTCATCAAAACAGTATGGTTCTGGCACAAAAACAGAAATATAGATCAAAGGAACAGGATAGATAGCCCAGAAGTAAACCCAAGCACCTATAGCCAACTAATATATGACAAAGGATGCAAGAACATACAGCGGAGGAAAGACAATTTCTTCAATAAATGGTGCTGGGAAAACTGGATGCTATATGTAAAGTAATTAAATTAGAACATTCTCTAACACCATACACAAAAATAAACTCCATTGGATTAAAAACCTAAACATAAGGCCAGATACTATAAAACTCGAAAAAAGCCGAGGCAGAATGCTCATTGACATAAATCAATATCTTGTTTAACCCACCTCCTGGAATAATGACAATAAAAGCAAAATAAAACAATGAGACCTAATTAATCTCAAAACCTTGGGCACAGTAAAGAAAACCGTTCAGAAAACAGAAAGACAACCCACACAATGGGAGAAAATCTTTGCAAATGATAAAAACAACAAGGTACTAATATCCAAAATATACAAACTACTCATACAACTGATAGTGATTTAATAATAGCCAAGCCAGCACTAGGAACCTGAGTTCCCATCTTCTCAGTCCACTGTTCCAACACTGGCTTCCTTTGTGATTTACTCCATGAGCCCAAAGAGTTTAGATCAAGGCACAACTCCAACACTGAGGTTAGCAGAGAAACCCTGTGCCCATGTGCACTGCATTGGCTAGTGGGAACCATGACAGTGAGCCACTGAGCTGATGTAGGAGATATGGCATGAGGCATGGGACCCACCTCCAGTGTGTCATCTGGGGAGAGAGGAAATGTAGATGGTAGCTGTGTGAGAAAGGGAGGGTGTTTCAAGATCAGCTTGAGGGTTCTAAGTAACTGGGAAGTGTGCTTTTTGCCATAAACAATAATTTTTTTTCAAAGAAAACCTCAGCCTTTGGGCCTAAAGGAAATGGTATAGACAGTACCTGAAGGTAGTAGAGTCAGCAACCACGAGCAGAGTTTAAGTTTATGTTGGGATTGATTAGTAGTACTGAGGCTAATTGATCTGCCCTAGGAACAAAGTAATCATGGACAGGAGAGAGAGGAAGCTGAGGTGATTGTTATTCAGGTCTGGAAGTTTGCTATTTATAAATGTTTCGCTAGAGCAGGGAGAATTTTGATTTTTTTAAGGTCCTGCTAAAACCTGCCAGGACCACTTGCCTGTATAATACCTATTGGAAAGAATAATAAAAGCAAAGGAGTTTTCTTCCAGGGAAATGATTCCATGCCTACAAGGAGTCCAAGCCTGTTATGATGATGGTAAGTCATCTTATTATTTTTACTGGCTTGTGAGCATAAGTTCCAGGAGGCTCTTCATCTCAGTCTGTCCTGTGGTCCTACCATGGGTTCTGCCAGAGTCTCTGTCTGGCACAAACCAAATGTAGTCGAGAATTCCACAGAGGCTGGAACACACAGGGTAATGCATTAAACATCACACAACTCCGGGATATAAACTGAACTCTTTAGTTTCATAAATGAATTCCCTACCCTCAAGAAATGCAATCAACCAAAAGAAATCTAGAATAGTCACACTTTCCTAGATATTATACACTCTTTTTCATATATGGATGATGCGGGATTTGAGGGGGAGAAATAAGCAAACAAACACTGCAAGAAAGAAATATGTAAAGCTGGAGATAATTACTTTTTCTTTTCACTCATTTTTTCCCAGTGACTGTGTTATTGCTTTGCTATATTCGCTTTTAATCACATTTTTTAATAGTAGAAAAGGATGGGAAAGAATGTTTTCTTATGTAGTAGAAGAAATTAGTGATTTTAGAAATTATCTTCACGTGGCCATTGTAGGAAGCCACCTTTCAATCAAGAATCATCTGAGGTCTGTGGCTGTCAGCCATTCAGCATACATGAGAAAATCTGTCGTGTACACAGCCTTCACACCTTCCATCACGTCTTTGACAGGCAGACAAGGGGAGCAGTGCTCGGCAAGCCAGTACTTGTCAAGTGAAGCTAGGATGCCTTTCAGAGGAAGTTAAATTGGATCAGGTTTTATCATTCATTGCTTTATCTTTGATACTCTCCCAGGGAGTTATAATTAGAGATATATGAAAGAGGAATAACCTGAAAAACTTGCTGATGGATGAACTTTATGCACAGGTATAATGCATTTTTTAAAAATTCTTTCTGATATATAGACATTTATTTATATGACATTCCTGTACCTTTTCAGACCCATTCTAGAAAGGCAAGCTTGCCTACATAAGTTGCTCTGAAGAGGAATTTGATGGAGGCTTCTGGATAGGGTGTCACTGTAGGTAACTGCTTATGTAGTAAGACTTCGGGGAATCCCCTCCTCCCCCCTCCTGGAACAGTATCTCCACCCCTGCCTTCCATGATAGCACCTAAACTTCTAGAAATCCCCATAGAAAAAGGTATTTGGAAACTGAGA
The DNA here is from genome assembly GCA_004024745.2 of Catagonus wagneri. Taxonomy (NCBI): domain Eukaryota; kingdom Metazoa; phylum Chordata; class Mammalia; order Artiodactyla; family Tayassuidae; genus Catagonus; species Catagonus wagneri. The sequence goes on along the minus strand of PVHT020000521.1, from coordinate 14,825,208 downwards.
GGCCATGACTACCTTTATGAATACAGTCTTTTATGCTCTGAAATAAATTAACTTGGTTATTCCCACTAGCCTTCCATGATAGCACCTAAACTTCTAGAAATCCCCACAGAAAAAGGTATTTGGAAACTGAGAGGCCATGACTACCTTTATGAATACAGTCTTTTATGCTCTGAAATAAATTTAGTTATTTCTCACTAAAGTGGGAAAATACTGACATATTTTAGATCTATAACAATGATGGGGAAAATTTCCATTTCCATCCATGCCTGCTAGAGAGATCCACTATTAATGAAAAATCTCTGAAATAATTTTGCTTTGTCTTGGATTGTAAGTACCATACATGCTTTTGCGTTTTTTCAGTGCCTTTGTGTGTTGGGGCTGGAGGGTGCTGAGTCTACTCCTCCTCGGAAGACTTGAGGGCTCCCCTGCCCACAATCTGATGCTTCCTATTTCCTGCATTCATAACAGGGTGACCACTAAAAATAATGCCATAAAATGCTATGCCTGCAGGAATTGGTGGTTGATTTCTTAGGAGCTGAAATCAAAGATCCAGTGTGCTCACGTCCTTTGACTCAGGGTTGTTGCCCAGGGCCCAAGGCTGCTGGAGATGAGGAGCAAGGGGAATGCTTCAGATGGAATAAGGTCAACCTGTTGGCTGTTGCTTTCAGCCCATCCCAGTGGAGTTAGTGTGGAGATAAGTGTTAGCTACAGGTGGCTTCCCAGAAGCTCACGTTGACACTGCAGTCCCACTCGAAAGTGAAGGTATAAGTCCTTAGACCTGACAGGCTCTCCTGAGCCTCTTGTAACTTTTCTGTGTCTTCAATAAAAAACAAATTGACCTTTCTTCTGCCATTTTTACTTCTTTCCTTTTCTCTTCCCAACCCATGAATCACTCTTTTCTAATTGTCTTCAGTGGACTATGCACTAAACCAGTAGAATATATACTAAATCCTTGAGTCTGGGACAGGGGTGGGGTGGGGAACAACTTCAAATATTAGTTTCACTAAAGGTGAGCTGAATCTGTGTTTAGAAAGTGATTATTAGAACATCTTTCTACCCAGTACCTAAAATTCTGCTGTCTAATCTGTACAGCTTTATTTCAAAGAGGTGATCCATGGTACCATTGGATCCAATGTATGAAGTGAATTGAATTATTTGCTGTGAGGAGGTAATGACTCAGGAAGACCTAAATTGAATGTCATACACATTCATTTTTTATAGAAGTAGTTGATTTACAATACTGTGTTGGTTTTAGGTGTACAGCACAGTGATTCAGATATATATACATATATATATATACACACACACACACACACACACACACACACACACACACACACATATATATATATATATATTCTTCTTCAGATTCTGTTCCCTTATAGGTTGTTACAAAATATTGAGTAGATTTCTCTGTGGTATACAGTAAGTCTGTGTCGGTTATCTACTTTACACACAGTAGTGTGTGTCTGTTAATCCCAAACTCCTAATTTATCCCTCATACATATCCATTTAATCAGTATCATGTCTTAGGAGAAGTAATAAGGTATCACCTAGTCTTAGTTTTTTCCGTATGTAAAATGAGAACTCTAACTTATGAAATGGTTTAGGGATATATTAGTTTGGGGTAGTAGATGAAAAATGGCTAGTCTTAGCCAAGGGTGGATACTTTGTGGATGCCTGTGCTTTTTGCCTTGTTTGACTGTATGCTCTGTGGAAAATAGATTTATGTTTTCTGTCCCTCCTGTGGCTTCCCATAGTATATTACGGTGATCTACATATGGCAGTTACTGTTTACTGAATGATAATGTCTGATTAATATGGAATTTAGTAAATGAAGGTAAGTGGTTGGCTGGCTCAGCCACTGTGAACTTGGCCATTGTTTATCTTTCAGAGCAGAAACACCCAGGGGAAGCCTGATGTCTGTTGTGGCCATGAACACCGATGTGTGATTAAAGTTAACACATCTTGACTAACAAGAGAATCCAAGGTTTTTGTTTTATGCTGAGCTTGTGCTTTGATTCGATCCTGGTTAGAGTCAGAACAAGGGCAGTGCAGATGAAAGACTGAAAGAATTTATTGACCGAAGAGATGCAATCTATAGATTTATGGTAAGATAGATACTGCTTGATTTATAGAGGAAAATGCACGTGCCCCTCAATGGTATTAAGCTCTAGGTAGCAGGACACCCAGCATCCTTCAGTAAAGAATGCTTAGATTCTGAGCTAGCTGTCAATCATTGTAAATGTCCTGCTCAAAGAGATAAACTAAACAAGCACAAAGGTAAGGTGGTAAATAAGCAGCCTGTAGGCATTACATGTAGGAACAGAGGTCACCAAAGAATGTGGCAGTGAGGGCTCAGAGGTCTTCGTAGTTTGATGTCCATCGAGTGTAGTACAGAGCCTTGAGCTATTCTCAGGGTGAACTAGGAAGTGTGCTGAACTCTTCTTCAGGTTTTCTTTTCATTAATGAGTGACACAGACTTGGTTGCATGAAGCACAGCAGAAGCCATCTATTATTTTAATTGCCTCTGACCTTAATACTTAATATAGTGCCATGAGGATGTGGTCTCTGATTGGCTGAATGATGCCTTCCCACAGGTGGCCAATCCATAAAGTACAACTCTAAGAGTCTCTTTTAAAAGAAGCTCATGTGTTAACCCTAGACCAAGAGAAACCAGTTAAAGCATTTAATGCCAGTGCATCTAAAATCCTTGCCCAGTCCTGCCTTATTCAAAGGGAGCTCAGCTCCCTCTTGTGGCCTTAAACCATGTGTCCATTTGTTCCAGCCTCCTTGTCTGGGCTACTTCAGAGGAGGCATCTTTTGCCAACTACACCTTGAGCTTTGTGTACATATATACAGTTGATTTATAATGTTCTGTCAATTTCTGCCATATGGCAAAATGACCCAGTTATACAAATATACATTCTTTTTCTCATATTATCCTATATCTTGTTACATCACAGGTGACTAAATATAGTTCCCTGTGCTACACAGAAGGATCTCATTGCTTATCCACTCCAAATGCAATATAGTCTGCGTCTACTAACCCTAAACTCCCAGTGCATGTTTTTTTCACTACCATTTGTGGGGAAATAGGTGTGGTCCGAGAGCCATACCCTTGACTTTGTTACCTCTTGTACTCCTCATCCTCTGGAACCTGTCTTTCTCCCCTCTTGCGGAAAGGGTGGCAGGGTACCATACCACCTTCTTCTGTGAAATCAGTGTTCTCATGCTATCTTCCTAGCTAAATCATTCATTCATTTATTCATTCATTCATTCATTTTTACTTATCCCAAGCAATAAATGAGCCATCATTTCTTAAGGTGGTACTAGACAATAAGATCGGTTTTGTTTTGTTTTTTTGTAAAGTAATAAAGGCACTTAAATCCGTTGATTGGATAATTAGACAATGGAAGGAAATATGAGCTCCATAGAAGGTAGGTCTAGCTTTTAGAAGTGCTACATGCTGAGGGCCGGAGATGAAAAACTCACAAGCTAAAGGGTTACATCTTATTCTCCATCACTTTTTATTTAAATTTTTTATTAAGGTATAGTTGATTTACAATGATTCTTTAATTCCTGCTAGACAGCAAGTGACCCAGTCATACAAATATACACATTCTTCTTTTCATACTAACTTCCCTCACATGGCTTTTAAAATTGTAAATTAGTTTCTATCATTTAAAAAATAGAGAGGTTTCATATAAAACATAACTTGGGTTTGGCTTCTTAGACAAAACTGGAAGATTTGACAACAGAGAATTCACATTTCCTTGTGGCAGTCAATGGAACTGACTAATGGCCAAACACTTTGGTAAAGCACAGTCCTCTATTTTGCCACAGATCCTACCACTCCCTACCATCTTGTGGTTGATCCATATCTCTCAAATTGTACCTGCTGGATTGCTGTGACATTGAGTTTGTGACTTTATAGGCTTGTAGCTTGTAAGACCCATCCATATCCTCATTGTGGTATAACTTTTGATCCTAGTCCCACAGTACATTTTTTGAAGACTGAGTACTAGTCTAGGCACCCCTGTCTAGCCAAGGTGGACTGTGGTCCAGGGAAGCCCTGTCTTCACCGAGCTGGCTGAGCTGGATATCTCAGGAGAGTGATACATGGAGATCTCAGGAGAGTGACAACTAGGATGTGTCAATGTATGGATGTCTTTCAGCTTAATACAGAGTAGCAAGAATGTCATAAACAACAGCAAAAAAAGAAAATGGGGATTTATCTATGTTTAGGCTGTTTCTGTGAGTCATCATTTATTTTTACTGGTTTACTGATACTATCGGACATAAGCTATTTATTATTCCATTTGATTATGCCTGCCCTTTCCAACTGCTGAGTTGTAAACGCTCAGAATTATGTTTCCTGTTCCAGTTCTTTTCCACTTTGTTTCTCCTGTCCTCTCCTTATCTCCCTGTTTCCTATAAAATAAAACACGTAAAAATAATACGTGCCTTAGAACTACAGGTGTACGATAAATTTTCATGAATTTCCAAGCTGCTACTTCCTTTCCTGGCTGGATAAGGATGGAATCTCATGAACCTTTTGTTCCTTTTTGTTTTAGGATTTAAGATGAGACAGCGCCATGTGCTCATGGAGTCCACAGGGCCTGCGGGGCGTTGCCCTCACCTGGTGGAATCTGTCCCTTGCGAGGATCCACTGTGTTACCGATGGCTGACATCCGAAGGGATCTGTATCCCTGATCATGGCAAGTGTGGCCTGGGACACCGCGTCCTCAAGGCTGTCTGCCAGGATGAGCGAGGTAAGACCCCCAAGAAACACAAGGGTTGTTAACGAATATCTGCCAGATAACACATTGCCAGGCTCAGATAGTTTGCCCAAGGGAGAGAAACGCAGACTTTTCTAGTCAAATATTTAAGTGACACATTGCTGAAAAGTAATCTGCCTTGATGTAATGTGGGGCCATGCACTCCTTGTTAAAAGAACACTGTTTAATTATGCCTGCATGTAATACAGTGGACCTAGAGACTCCTCTGGACTTTTTATTGTTGTTTTTGTTTTTGCATTTTGTTAGGGCCACATCCATGGCATACTGAGGTTCCCAGGCTAGGGATTGAGTTGGAGCTACAGCTGCTGGCCTACACCACAGCTACAGCAACACAGGATCCGAGCCGTGTCTGTGACCTACATCACAGGTCATGGCAACGCTGGATCCTTAACCCACTGAGCAAGGACAGGGATTGCACCTGCAACCTCATGGTTCCTGGTCGGATTCATTTCCAGTGTGCCACAATGGGAACTCCATCCTCTGGAGTTTTTAATTGATTAAGACAAACTGAATGCAGAAATGGTCTGGATAGCCTTCAACTTATCAATACCAAACAAGTTTTATATGCTTTTATTAATGTTGATATGTAACATGCTTTTATATATTATTTACAAATACTGCCTTGTAAAGGTTCTAGGGCTGCAACTCCCTCCAAGTTAAAACTAAAAGTCAAAAAAAAAAATCACTAAGCTCTATCATTTCATTAATATTACACCAGATCAGAATCAGTTCTAGACCCAATTCTAACATTTCTAAAGAACCTTTTCTTTTTCTTTTTAAGGCTGCACTTGAGGCATATGGAAGTTCCCAGGCTAGGTGTTGAATCTGAGCTGCAGCTGTGGGATCCGAGCCGCATCAGAAACCTACACCATAGCTCACACAATGTCAGATCCTTAACCTACTGAGTAAGGCCACAGATCCAGCCTTCATCCTCATGGATACTATTTGGGTTTGTTACTGCTGAGCCACAATGGGAACTCCCTAAAGAACCATTTTTAAATATAAGTTGTCATGATTTACAAGACTATTAACAGTGGTGTCTTTCATTCATCATGTCAAGCTTCTGGTACAGCGGTTGTGTGAAACGAGGATGTGATTTAGAAAATATCTCAGTCACATGGAAATGAGAAAAGTGACATTTAAAACCTTAATCCTCGAGTTAAAAAAACATTTGGTCTCTTGGAAGGGTATCAAGTATGCGTATTAATCAGCTCTGCCATGAGAAGTCATAATTTATATGCACTCAGTGTGTGGAGTGAAATGTTTTGACTTATGGAGTGAAGAAATCCATAGACCAGGAGGAAATTACAAAGTGGATTTAGAATGGATATTAGCATCCACACAGGGCTGACATTCATCAATGCATTTCTTATCCCCTTCTTTCCTCTACCTCCCTCTCCCTCTCTCCCTCTCCCCCTCTCTCCCCTGCTCCCTCCTTCCCTTCCTTCTTTCTTTCCTTCTTCCCTTTTTCCCTCTTCCCCCTTCTTCCTTCTTTCTCATTCTCCTTCCCTCTTCCTCCATCTTTTCTTCCTCCATTTGTACTTCCTTCTGCCATAATTAGACAAATATACATTTTACCAAGAAATACAATCAGTTACCTCACAGTCAGGTGAGGACAACACCAGATTGTATTAGCTATAGTCCTTTTTGACTAAATTGTGAAAACTAGCAGTAGCTTCTAATATTACCAAATGCTTTTTCAACTGTGATGACATTGTGCAATTTATTAACAGTGGCACATAAGCTCACTTTTTTAATTCCAGAAGAGCAGTATAGACATTTAAAACCTGGGCTCTAGAGTCACACAGGCTGGAATTTCCATTCTCCTACTTTCCTGCTAGATGATCTTAGACAAATTATTTAACTGTGGGGGCATCTTTTCCTTCAGATGTAAAGTGAGGATAATAAAACTTACCTCTCATTTTCAGATTGTGAGAATTAAATTACTTATATAAAAGTGGTTAGCGAAGTGCCTAGCACATAACCATCAAAATAAGCTATGAGCTTATTTCACTTGTAATGCAGATTTATTACTCTTCTCTGTCCCAGGGGATTTGTGCAAACAGCATTCCTTTATAAAATGAAAATAATAATGAGGATTAGCATAACGATACTGATTTGTCTTCCCAACCTGGAGCTGTGGAAACAAGATCATTTGTTTGGTTGAGACTCAGTGACAAATGCCCTACAGGCTTTGTCATCTTATAGCAGGTATTAGAGACTTTACAAAGATGTCATATTATGTCCGCCAGGCCAGAGACTTCTTTTACAACGTATTGTGTACCTTCAACAGTATTGCAGAGCACAAGCTTCTGATTTATAATTAGAAATGCATATTTGGTCTCTTTCCCTGTTCTGGCACACAGCTTCTAAAACCTCTGGAATTTCTTGAGCAGTAAGTGTTCATCTTTTTTTTTTTTAATAATATTTTGTCTCTGGACCTCAGTGCCTGAAATCACTTCCATAATGGTAAAATTGGTTTCTTGTTATTCATGGCAAACTCCTTTCTACCACAGTTGAGTTATATTAATGAAGTGACTTTTGGAAAGTACCTAAAGGTGGGGGTGGTTGCCATGGGAATCAATCTTGACTAGAAGGCTGGAACTTTTAATCTGACCTCCTGATATCCGGGAAGGGGGAAGGGTCTGGAGGTTGAATCAACCACCAATGGCCAGTGAGTTAATCTATCATGCTTATGTAATGAAGCCTCTATAAAAACCCAAAGAGAGCTTCCGGGTTGGTGAATGTGCAGAAATTTGGGACAAATAGTACATGGAGGCACCTCATCTTTTTCCGTATCTTGTCCTATGCAACTCTTCCATCTGACCATTCCTGAATTTTGTCTTGTCATGATAAACTGGTTATCTAGCAAGTAAAACAGATTTTTTTTTTAATTCTGTGAACCACTCTAACAAATAATCAAACCCAAGGAGAGGTTTGTGAAATTTCTGATTTATAGCCATTTGTTCACAAGTACAGGTAAAAACCCGGACTTGTGATTGGCTTCCTGAGTTGAAAGAGCTTATTGGACTCCTCAATTTGTAGCTGATTGGTTAGAAGCACAGGTAACCTCGGCCTGAGATTGGTGACTTAAGTGGAGAACAGTCTTTTGGGACTGAGCCCTTTGCCTGTTGAATCCGATGCCACCTCCAGGTAGATAGTGTCAGAATTGTATTGAAGGGTAAACCAGCTGGTATTGGAGAATTTGCTTGGGGTAGTGTGGGAAAACCCCCCCTCACACACACATATATTGTAATTGAGTGCAGACACTTTTTTTTTCCCATTATAGCTGGTTTACAGTTTTCTGTCAATTTTTCAACTGTACAGTGTGGTGACCTGGTTACACATACATATATAGGTTCATCACAAGTAATTAGACATAGTTTCTGGTGCTATACAGCCTGATCTACTTGCTTTTCCTTCCCAAAGGCAGTAGTCAAGCTCTCCAATTGACTATTTTGCAGCTGTTTTAGAGTTTCATTGCTTATTCCTGTGAAATAACCACTGTTCAGCATTGACCTACACTTCTCAATTTCTTTCTTCCTTTCTTTGCATTTTTTTTTCTTTTTTGGTCACCCTGTGGCATATGGAGTTCCCGAGCCAGGGAACAGATCCAAGCCGCAGTTGCAACCTAAGCCATAGTTGCAACAACACCAAATCCTTAACCCACAATGCTGGGCTGAGGATCGAACCTGTGTCCCAGTGCTCCCAAGATGCCACTGATATGTGGCATTGCACCAAAGCAGGAACTCCTACATTCTCAATTTCTCTGAGAGAAGCAGGCATTACTACTGGTTCAGATCAGTTTCATGAAGTCTTCATGGTTTTTAAATGACTAGTTGGCTCCTTCGTTTTTTTTGTGGGGCAACAGCTATAGTTGTGGTTATAAGAACACATTGTCTTCCTAATGGCTGGAATACACTTTTGTCCAGTGAGAAATTGAAAGTGTGATCTGGTTTCACTTTTTGAAGTTTAGCTTCTATGAAATTCTGGATGATTGACGATCAAAGTTTGCCCAGGAAGTGCTTCCCTTTGATTCTCCACCTCTTATTGTAGTCTTACCATATTTATAGGAGTTGACAGAACTGTTGATGCTCATTTAAATGCTTGAAGAGAAAAAAATAAAGTTGAGATCTATTTAGTGAATCTTCTGTGACTTATTTTTTTTTGTAAACACTTGATACTTTTTATCACTCAGTTTTTGTTGTCACATTGAAGCCAAGAAATAATTTGATATACCTAAAACTTTTGGGTTAGTTTAAGAACATGATCTACTTTGGACTACTTAAGATTCAAGTAGTCATCTATGAATTTTACAGCTATCTCTGTAGATATAGTATTTTGACCCATTCTTTACTTTGATTTGTTAGTGATACTGTCCAGTCAGTCTCCCTAAAGTTGCTATTTCTTAACCAGCCTTGTGAATATAGTAAACAATCTGTTAGTGATATTTATTTTCAGGAAGAAAATTGTATCATAGATTACATGAGTGAGTATTATGGTTTAGAATCTGATTTCCAGTACTTTGGTGGATTAGCTTTGATTTCTCTCCCTGGGCATCTAATCATTAGTATAGGTCAAAAGAAGTCTATTGAATATAGAGTATATATAAGTTTTTCTTGTCTCATTGAAAAGTATGTCCCCTTGCCTGTGGTGTAGGCCAGTGTGTCAGCTCTGATTCGACCCCTAGCCTGGGAACCTCCATGTGTCATGGGTGCAGCCCTAAAAAGACAAAAAGAAAAAAAAGAAAAAAAGGAAAAAAGGAAAGAAAGAAAGATATAAAGAAAAGAAAGGAAAAGAAAGAAAGAAAAGTATGTCTCCTATGTTTCAGAAGGGGCATTTGAGTTTCTATATAAATTTTAAAATTATTTGTTCTACTTCTGTGAAAAATGCCATTGGTAATTTGATAAGGTATTGAATCTGTAGATTGCTTTGGGTAATATGGTCATTTTAACAGTATTGATTCTCCAGTCCTAGAGATTACTGTACTAAGTGAAGTAAGTCAGATAAAGACAAATATCCTATGATATCACTTGTATGTGGAATCTAAAAAAAGATACAAATGAACTTAATAAAACAGAAATAGACTCGTAAACATAGAAAACAAGGTTGTGGTTACCAAAAGGGAAAGGGAAGGAGGGAAGGGTAAGTTAGGAGTTTGGGATTAACATATACACACTACTATGTAAAAAACAGATAAACAACAATTACCTATAGAGTAATATAGCCTATTAAATATGTATACACATATATCTGAATCACTTTGCTGTACACCAGAAACTAACAAAGCATTGAAAATCAATTATACTTCCATAAAAAAGGACGGCACTTGAAAGTAAATGAAGTGTGATGAAAACTATAAGCTGACACATTTCTCCTTTAGATTATCAAGTTAATCCACTCTTTTCAACTTTGTTTCTCTAACATGTAACTGGTTTGTCATTGCTAGGTTTTACTTGCCATTGATGAAAGTCTAACATCAGATAACATCTTCCCAAAGTAGGTAAAATCCCCATAATGCTGCAGTAGTGAGCACCATTTCTAGTGGCTGGCAGGTGGCCACTGTTTATTATTGTTCACTTCTCCGTGATGCCGAGTGAACAGATGACACCATAGGGTCATTGGATAAACACCAGATTGCCTGCTGGAGAGGTCAGACTGTGAGTAGTCATCATGTTATTGGCTTCATAATTTGCCAAATAGCCTGTCTTTTATTCAGCAAACATCTTTATTCAGAGATAATGCAGTATACATTCTACACTTGTAGAAAGCAATGCCCATGCTGGAGAAGAGTGTAATACATCAGGAAGAACAAGATACACACACTGACAGGTACATAGAGTTAAGAATTCTCTGCTGTCTCTGATTTTCTTAAGTAGTGTATATATTTGCACAGAAAGCATAAGGAATGATTTCCCATCATTAAAGAAACTTGGTTTTTTCTTTCAGTGGTATTTTTCTATGAGTTCTTGCCTTGTATCATTATATTGAGCAATCCAAAAATGTGATATTTAATCTCAGCTAAAATGGCATGTGCTTATAAGCCCTGTCACCATTAAGTGCCTTTTCTAGGATGACTTTAATTGGTGGAAAGTGTCCTAAAATGATCATTTGCTTGAGCAAATTAAGATGCTGCTTTACTTGAGTTGTATTAAGATGCTTAAAAATGTTTTTAAATCTGGCTGGAGTTGGAATTTTCATTCTGTTTATTTTTGTTTTTAAAACTCAAGAAATATTCTTGGGCTGACCGGTGAGAATAAGGTCAAGTTCCATTTGTAGCAGAAGTTGTTGATCAGAATATCTTGTGAATCATCGGAATTCCAAATAGAACCCCTTTTGTGTTTTCAAGTCATTATTTTTAAACTCTTTCATTATGCTGTATCTTGTATTGGTCGGTGAGTACTGCTTTACTTGGTCAGTGAGTACTGCTTTACTTTTCTGCATATATTTTGCTTTCTTCTTTAACAAGACTTTCTGCTATTTTAGCACAATATTTATTTTGTTACATTTTAGGAAGAATGAGGAAAAGATTATTCATCAGGTACTTTGCCATACAAGAATATTCCTGCAGTGAGTCAACCTATTTAAGAGACAGCACAAAATGAGGGCCGCCCAGAGATTACAGTGCCTTTAAATTGAAGTTCAAATATGGATCTTCTAAAAGTTTTGAACAATGGTTCAAATAAGTGTACAGTTTATTACGATGTGCATGATGGAAAAAATAAGAGTAATTGGTATTTTTTTTAGCAAACTATCATTTTGTTCTTATTCTCTTCATTTTTTTGTTTCTATTTTTGAGTAAAGGAAAAAAACTTATCTTTGCCTGAGATTTGGGAATCTTAGAACTATGTTGCCAAGTGTTGAGAGGGTTTCAAAAGGGAGGAAAAAAAACATGGACATGCATTTTATATTCAGTGTAAATTAGAAAAATGGCCTTTTGGAGTAGTCAGACTCAGCAAGTGCTGTTATTTCCTGCCCAGATCCTTTGGCCATTTACCATTTCTGTGCATGCTGGCCAGATATTCAACTGATACGACCTGCATCTCTTTGCCCAAGGAATTTTTCCAGTCACTGGAGCCTTCTTTGCCCACATATGCAGTCAGAAGTGCCAAACAGTGAACAATCCAGGGAGCGAACTTCAACCAATGATTGAGAGTCAGCATATAAATACCACTCCTTTGCCCCTCAGATAGAATAACCTTGAGGTATATGCTCTGTGCTATGTCCTAGAATTCCCAGTGGAAGAAAGCACCACTTACTAATGGTCTTGTTTTTTGACTTGATTTCATGAAATTTTTTTTTTACTATTCCCTATTTATAGTTGTGCAACAATCATCATAACCCAATTTTACAGCATTTCCATCCTCAAACCCCAGCCCATCCCCCCCAGCAACATGGGTCCTTTGATAACCATACATTTTTCAAAGTCTTTGAGTTAGGATCTGTTCTGCAAAGTTCATTGTATCCTGTTTTTAGATTCCACATATAAGTGATAGCATATGATGTTGCTGTCTCACTGTCTGATTAACTTCACTTAGCATGATAATTTCTAGGACCATCCATGTTGCTTTAAATGCCATTATTTCTTTCCTTTTAATGGCTGAGTAATATTCTATTGTGTATATGTACCACATCTTTATCCATTCCTCTGTAGATGGACATTTAGGTTGCTTCCATGTCTAGGCCATTGTATATACTGCTGCAATGAACACTGGAGTACACGTATCTTTTCGAGTCATGGTTTTCTCTGGATAGATGCCCAGGAATGGGATTGCTAGGTCAAATGGTAATTCTGTTTTCAGTTTTTTGAGGGATCACCATACTGTTTTTCATAGTGGTTTCACCAATTTGCATTCTCATCAACAGTGTAAGAGGGTTCTCTGCTCTACACCCTCTCCAGCATTTATTGTTTGTAGACTTTTTGATGATGTCCATTCTGGCTGGTACAACGTAGCACCTCGAAGTTTTGATTTGCATTTATCTAATAATTAGTGATGTTGAGCATCTTTTCATATGTGGTCTGATCTTTTTGATCATACACCCTTTATCAGCTTCCTTCCATTTATTGTCTCGCTCCCCTACTCTTGCATTGGTTCCCTGCCATTATTCCCCAATAAACACAATAAATACATGCCCATGAGTCTTTCACCACAGGATTTGCAACTCAAACTAAGGCAAGGATTCTGGGAAAGCTAGTTAGTAGATTCACCCCTGTAGGAGGCACAGCATTCAGTTCAATCATATCGATTATGTTGATGATTTTTAAAAATCACCTTCCAAGGAAAAAGTGATATAGTCTCTCTTGAGATCTCATTCAATATTTTGAACAACCCTCACTATTTCTCGCTTGTTGAATTGTATCCATAGGGCTTCAATATACTGCTCTGCCCGCCCTTTGAAAACATAAAAAACAAAACAAAACAAAAATATTTAACAAAAATTGTATTGGAGTATAGTTGACTTACAAAGATGTGCTAATTGCAGACATACAGCAAAGTGAATCAGTTATACATATGCATAAATCCATTGCTTTTCAGATTCTTTTCCCACATAGGTTATTACACAGAGACAATGCTGGTAATTTATACAGCCTTATACAGGAGTTTTGTTTTCTAACAATTGAGTTGTATTATGACTCTCAAGGGAGAACTAGTTTATTCTTATTTTCATTTGGTGGGATTCCAGAGAGGATTTGAATGTTTGTGAATAAGAACAGGAAAAGCAGACTATTTTGGGTGTTAAGGGACTTATTTGTGTAGAATTGGGTCTGAGGTGTTGGATTGTCTTGTTACTTTATCTCCTTTTTTTCTGGCTTAGTGGTTCTAAATCTATGGTATATACCAGAATCACTCACAGGGATTATAAAAATACAAAATTCTGAACCCTTCCCCCAAAGTGATCGTTTCTGATTCAGTAGGTCTGGGATGGCACTCAAGAATTGGTATTTCTAACAAGTTTCCTTTTGGGTGCTGATGATGCTGGTCCAGGGACAATACTTTATGAAACACTGTTCTAGGCAGAAGGGGGCCTACGGGCAGCCTTGTCACATTGGTATATTACAGAGGGGTCTAGAACAGTGAAAGGCATGTCTTACATTTCGTCATAATCAGCAGTGGTATTGATTTTAACCTTTTGTTTCTTGTTTCCTGCTGGGGAAATTATTCTTGAAATCCATGAAATGTATTACTGTCTTTCCAGAAGCAAGCAGTGAGTAAATATTCTTTTATTTCTTTATTGTTACCTAGACAGATTAATAAAAGATCAAATAGTGGAAAGCAATAGCATACTCTTGAAGAAACAGAAGATACATAATATGTGAGATGAGTTATTTATGTTTAGAAGAGAGAATTTTCATTTTTAGCAAGCTATCTTTCTCAGACCACCAGCTGGTAGCAGTTTGGTGTCAATGTCCTTACCAAAGGAAGTGTGGTGATGACAAATACGTTGTATTAAATTTTGAAATGAACCTGACATTGCAGTTGAAAGTGCCAATAAGATCAGGCTGCTATTCACACTACAGGAATCAGATTGCAAAGGAAATTAAATATGAGAGTTCCTATAGCCAAGTTCCTCACTCCCTTTCATTGAGATGTCCTGCAGTGAAATTAAAGGTGAAACTTTAATAATGTTTGGCAATGAGGGAATCCAAAAGAGAAAAATAAAGACTCATTCTAATCAGAGTTTTCCCATCCATGTTTGACGAAAGGTGGGGAGTGGATGTAAGCTGGTGAATCAATTTAAATGCTAAAGAGAGAGGAATTGCAGTGCAGTTTTAAGTATATTTACTGTATGTTGATGGTTGATAAACAGGTATGGTATTTTAAATTATTTCCTCTTTCCACTCTGTTACCAACCCAGACATTGCAAAACAGTTTTTGTCTTTTTTCTCTTTTACGGAGGCACCTAAAGAAATGACTATATTCACATCACTACCCAGCAGTATTCCACAATCAGACTATAGTCTGATTTCTCCAAGTTTTAGTATTTAGAAATAGCCTAGAGTAAATTGCTTCCTGAGTATGCATATGTCTCTTATAGAAAGATTGTCTCTTTTTTCTACCTCTTCTGAAATTCTCACACAGCCGTCTAGTTTCTGTTCCCATTCCTAAGATTCAAAAAGCAAAATAGAGAGTTCCCATTGTGGCTCAATGGTAATGAACCTGACTAGTACCCATGAGGATGCAGGTTCAGTCCCTGGCCTCACTCAGTGGGTTAAGGATCCGGCATTGCTGTGAGCTGTGGTGTAGTTTGCAGATGCGGCTTGGATCCTGCAATGCTGTGGCTATGGCATAGGCCAGCAGCTTCAGCTCCAATTTGACCCTGAGCCTGGGAACCTCCACATGGTGCAGGTGAGGTCCTAAAAAAAAAAAAATCATGCAATGTACTGATACTTCAAAATGTACTTCGTATTATTAAATGGTCCTCCCAGCCTTTCAGTGAAAATTGATGTGAGGTCATCACCCTTCACATTACTTTCAACTTTCTGGACATGCTCTGAATCTCTCAATTCCATTGTGTATATCACAATTATTTGGAGGGTGGGGGGCGTGCCTACAGCATGTGGAAGTTCCTGCACCAGGGATCGAACCCACGCCACAGTAGTGACCTGAGCCACAGCAGTCCAGTGCCATATCCTTAACCCGCTGAACCAGCAGGGAACTCCGCTAGTATTATTAACAAGGATTACTTATAGTATTAGTAACTGGGGTATAATTTTGCTTTCTCATTCTGAAATGCATTTTAAAGTGGTATATGGCTGTTTCACATGGCCTTTGGCTGGTTACTCCTGACATACCATCTCTACTTTTCCTCCTGTGTAGACATAGAAAAAGTAAAGAATATGGGTTAAAATACATTTCCAGTATGTTGGAGTCATTTCCACTGATAGGATGGCCAGTATAACTGAACTAGGAAATGCAATTAGAGTCTTACCTGTGCTATATTCATTTGAGTGATTTCTGGAAAATATAATGAAATAAAAGTCTCTTGGGAAGGCTGGTCCATCCCACACAAAACCGATTAAGAGAAAATTTTACTTAGACTTATATTTTAGACCTTTTTGTACTTCTAAATTAAAATAATAATTTATACATATACTTTAACTGATTGGTGATTCAAAATTAAGAGTTCATAGTGTTTAACGAAGTGAATTCTTAATTGCTGCATTATGTTTATTCCATACTTACTGAGCTGTGTGCTGCGCTCCAAGAATTATATAATTTTCCATGGAGAAATATCTAAGAAGTAGGAAGAAAAAGGTTTAGAGAAATCATACATTTTGCATCAGAGAAACATTAAAGAAAAAATGTTTGGAAAGTTAGTTTACGGGTATCTTAGGGCTGTGATATTTCTCTTGCGCCACAGGTAGATTTCAATCAACAACAAGCATCTAGGTCTATAGCTTACTGTAAGTGCCACCTCTACCTGTTACCTCTGTGGTAATTTGCCTTCGCAGTCAAGATTATGTTATTCCCCTGCCTAAGATGCTCATCCTCTTCTTCCTTTGGCTAATCTAACTTGTCCTTTAAAAACTTGGATTGATGTGCTTCAGGAAACCATCCCTCCATTCCTACCCTACCTCTTTAAGCTTGTTGAGAGTCTCAAGTGAATACTATGGTTGCCATCTACCGCAGAGTCTTTGCTACAGTCAATTATGATAACTGCATTTCCTTTATAGGTGATTGGTTCAGAGATTTGTCAGGTTACATCTGTTTGGACCAAGGAGATATGAGAAGAGGGACATGACTAAGGCAAGGTATTTCACTTGTTACCACGATCCGCCATACAGGTTATATTGTACATGTACATGATACACTGTACAGGTTTTGTGGCTTCAGGATGAAGGCATAGCTGTGTACAGTAGGGCAGAGATATAAAGACATTGAGTCCTGGTGAGAGACGAAACCTAAGGCAATTGAAACTGAACGCTCCCTTCTAGCTTCTGTAACATCGCTTGCTTGCTAAGTATCAGTTGTGACAGTGTTTCGCAACAAAGGGTCAATAAAACCGGCCAAGACATAACAGGCTACCATTTAGGAAATTTTCCATCCCCCCCAGGTCTGCAACTTTCAAAAGTCCCGCACGCGCCAATTATAGCCAGTCACTAACTGCCACATCTGCTTCTGTAAACCTGCTTGCTTGCTGAATATCGATCGCGCGATCCCAGGCCAATCATGTAGCAGACGGTGTCCCAATTCAAATATCAGCCAATCGGCATCCCTCTCCTTTGAAAACCTCCCCTAAGCCCCCAACTTGTTTGTGTGTGCCCATAAAAACCCTGTACTCGCTGCAGTTGGGACCTCTTTGCGTCACTGGTAACGAGTGCGCAGGGGTCCAGGTTCGAACCTGCAATAAAGGACCCTTGCCGTTTTGGCTTTGACTTTTGACTCTGGTGTGCTCGTTGAGAAGGGGTCTCGCGACCGTGGGCATTACACTGGAAGACCCTGAGCTGCTGAATCAACAGTCTGAGCACTGGTTGTAATGTTAGCCAACAGATTTCCTTATATAAAAGCCAGTATCTATCAGAGTTTATATCAGCAGTTGCAGAAATCATCCTAGTTGATGGGGTGACTGTCTTCATGTTCTCTTAACACTTTGTAATTCACTTATCAATGTCTTTACTACATCGTATTTAAATTATCTGCTCACTTAACTGTTTTTCCTATTTGACTTTTAACTTCTCAAGGGCAGAGACCTTGGCTTATTCCTTGTATTATTCTTGGCATGATGCCAGAGTCTCTGGCATATTAGAATGTGCTGAATAAACATTTATAGAACTTAAAAGAGTTATTTCACTTGATTCTCAAAGCAGCCCAATTGGGAATTATAATTATTGTTTCAGTCTTATCGATGAGGCCATTTTAGCCCAAAGATGTTGATAGCCTAGTGTCACTCAACCAGAAAGTTCTAACACCAGAATTTGGAACTCCAGACCTAGGACTCCTAACCAGTACTTGTTCTACTTTTTCAATTTCAGCAAACACATGTACTGACATATATGTACCAGCATGTACTTGCAGCACTGATGTCATATCTCAGTTCCATGTGATAAATTTCATGGGTGAAGATGTTATTTATTTATTTATTTATTAAATGAGGTTTGGGCTGAGATTCACTCTCAATGCAGCTCTAAAGACAACTACCGCCAGCTGACTGGTGCAAGGCCAAAGATGTAGCCTGTTTCTAGTTGCGCTCTTAGCGTTTTGACTCATTCCCCTGATGTGAGCTAACATCAGGAGAGAGATCACCAAACGCAATGTACACATAAAGCCCACACGTGCTTGCTGTTTCCATCTGGCAGAAATTCTCATTGAGTTTGATATGTAGTGCTTAGTTATCTGGTTTTCCCTGACAACTTGAGATCTAGTCTTGATTGTATTCAGACAGCTAAGCAGCATAGAATTTATTCATCCGACTGGATTGAGAAGACAGAGAGGAGCAGATTCTCTGAAAAAGGTGATTGGTGAAACCATAAAGAAGAAAGTAGAAGACAGCTCCTCAGGAATAACCAGCTTTTCACCACTTCATAGTGGAGGAATTACACAGAGAGACAATAATAGAACTGCTCAGAACATCGTATCATGAAGTTTTAGGGTGTTTAATAAAAAGCAAACAGTTATTAAACACAAAAGTGGTCCTTCCTATTACATCAACATTTATTTAATATGCTTTAGGAGTTCCCAATGTGTCTCAGCGGGTTAATGATCCAGTGTTGCCGTGAGCTGTTGGTGTAGCCTGGAAGCTGCCCCTCCAATTTAACCCCTAGCCCAGGAACTTTGATATGTTGTGGAAGCAGCCCTAAAAAGATAAACAAACGAACAAACAAACTTTAATAGTGATTCACTGAGAAGAGGATATAATTTCCCTGTGATATTGTTCCAGAAAACAAATAGGTAGCAAGTAAAAGATGACAGATTTTGAGAGTTCCCACTGTGGTGTTGTAGGTTAAGAATTCAACTGTAGTGGCTCAGGTCCCTGTGGAGGTGCAGCTTCAGTCCCAGCCCAGTGCCATGGGTTAAAGGATCCAGTATTCCTGCAACTGCAGCATAGGTCATAGCTGCAACTTGGAATCAGTCTGGCCCAGAAACTTCCATCTGCCAAGAGTGTAGCTTTAAAAAAAAAAAAAAAAAGATGACAAATTTTGGCATAACATCTGAATATGTGTCCCACAGGTGTCTAGCAGTGGTGATTAGAATAACAAGCTCATTGTCACTGGAGGCATGAATTCAGAGGCTGGAGACCTCCTCTCTAGGTTAACCTGGTGGGAATTTCCAAACTACTCTGCAAGAGATGGTTACTCATGGATCCTCTATTGCCATTTCGAGCAGGACAGTTCTGAATTACTCTTAATTATCCTGTACTTCAGGATAATTAGCATCTCCATTTCTCCCTGTAAAGTGCTGGTAGGCCCTCTAACCACTGTGTCAGCCTAAATCAGACCTTGCATATTTCCAACCACTCCCCGGAGAATTTCTTTTGATGGAAAAACCAGAGGCAAGGAGATGCCTGGAGTCTTTTCAGAGTTATCAAGAAAAGGTTATGCTTAATTAAATAATGAATTTTAACTGATTGATTGCTTTTAAATACTTAAAGATCAGGACATTTGCAGATATTTTGAATGCCTTGCAATTAAAACAAACTTACATAATACCATGCTGCAAGTTACAATTTTAGATTTGAGATAAATAGAAATTTCTCTTATCCAGAAGTGCTCATCAGTTTACTGATTGATAAATAGTTGCTTATTTTGTAGGATGTTCCAGGAGGTAGGAGAGAATGATGTGAGGGGGAGTGAGTCTTCCTCTTTAGAAGAACAGTAAGGCGGGTGAGGAGTGTGTCTATTAAGCTGAGTAGAACCCTGTACTTTTGGAACGTGGCAGGAGCACAGTCTCAGAATCATTTCCATCTAGTATTTCTCACAAGAGCAGCTGAGAGAAACACTATTAGTCTAGATATTCTGAAATCTTTCTCTGAATTAAGTCAGGGCAGAGGAGAGGTGTGTGCTAGAACACATAATATTGACAACCTAAAAATTGTTTTCACAGAATCACTTATTGCAATGACAGCAGTTGGCCATAGCATGTCAGGTTATTAGATTCTTCCCCATAAAACTCATTGTCATTCCTCAAAAAGTATGCAAGTTAGGTCCTGTAAATTATAAGTATAAGCATCCTGTGTGAGGACACCTACAAGAAGGACTGGCTGGTCCTAGACTAAGCATACTTATCATCTCCTGATCACACGGTCGGCTTCTATTGGATGCACTCAGAAAACTGTATTGTTGACTGGATGCCCACGTTGCCTCCTTCCTGGATTCACTTCATGTTTGCTCTCTTAGTTTCTGCCTTTTGTCCTTGCCATATGCTTTGTTAGTTTTATTTATTTATTTTTTTTTTAGGCCAGGGCATATAAAAGTTTGCAGGCCAGAGATTCAATCCAAGCTGCAGCTGTGGGGATGACAGATCCTAACCCATTGCACTAGGCCGGGAGTCGAACCCGTGCTATCTCAGTGACAACATCAGATCCTTAACCTGCTGTGCCACAGTGGCAACTCCATCTTTCCTGCCAGTTGAATGTTATCTTGGATCCTGGGTATCATCCTCATTTCCCTACTTGCTAGATATGTGACTTGAGCAGGCTCCTTTCCCCTTATCATCTCAGTTTGGGAGTGTTCAGTAGAAATTAGAATGAGGCCCACATCATAGGGTTCATGTATGTATTGATTTTATCTTTGTCAAGTTCCTAAGGTAGTTCTTGGCTTGTGCTTACTGTTGCAAAAATGTTAGCTTTTTTTTTTTTAATTCTAATTATTATCTTGTTTTGTATAAATAACTTTGTATAATGATTTTGTGGTAAATTAGTGGAAATGGTACCTGACTTAAGGCAAATGATCCTTCTCTGAGGCCGAGTCTCCTGACTCATGGGAATAGGATGTTATTTTGAGATTTTTAAATTTTTCTGCTTGTTATTTTGAACCAGTCTTAGGCTTAATGGAAATAATTGAGTGGTTGTAAAAATAAAACAGAGTTCCTTTATGACTTTCACCCACCTCCCGCATTGTGAACATCTCACATGACCATGACTCAATCGTTAAAAACCAAACCTTAACATTAGTACAATATAGCTGGTTTCCAGGGCTAAATAAAATAATTTGAAAAGCTCAGTGAAGGATTTGGTAGCTATTTTGATTTTTCTAGATGTTGATCTGGTCTGCTAGAGTGTCTGGTAATCCTCAATCTGGATATTTAAAAAGATACTTGTAGGGGTTCCCATTGTGGCTCAGAAGTACTGAACCTGACTAGTATCCATGAGGATGCTGGTTGGATCCCTGGCCTTACTCAGTGGGTTAAGGATCTGGTGTTGCCATGAGCTGTGGTGTAGTTCGCAGACGCGGCTTTGATCCCATGTTGCTGTGACTGTGGTGTAGGCCGGCAGCTAAAGCTCTGATTAGACTCCTAGCATGGGAATTTCCATAGGCTGTGGATGTGGCCCTAAAAAGCCAAAAAAAAAAATATATATATATAAGAAGGTGCTCATATAACTGAAGCTTCAGGCTCAGATCATAGTCTTGAAAACAATGGCTTTTGTCTTTTTAATTAACTAAAGAAAATGCCTTGGTAACAACACAATTTACTATAAATTCTGTCATATCCATGTGGTAAGAGGGAGGAAAATTAGTGGCCTCAGGCTCTAATAGTAATGTGAGCCGAGCTACTATGTGATCAGACATAATTAAACCCAGTGTCAAAATAGGGGACTTAGAGATTGATGGATTTGGATCTTTACATGCAACAGGAAAGAACATCTATGGAGAATCAATTTCTTTGTTGTGAAAAATGACTAAGTTTCATTTCTAACATTTTACTTTGGAATGATTTCACTTTTAGAGTTCAAATTTGTTTATGGTATGCAATAAGGATGAAAAATGCATATGTTTTCTGGCAGTTTTGATTAAAGATAATGGCACCTTCCATTTATATAGTACTTTACACTTTACAGAACACTTTCTTTTTCCACTTAATTTTACCCCTCACAATAGCCCTGCATGATAGGCAGGAATTAGCCTCATTTTATGATAGAGGAGGTTGAACACAAGAGAGGTTATATGATTTGTGTGAGGTCACAAGGCAAATGCTTGTGCTGCTTTCTTACTTTTGAACCAGTATATTTCCAAGGGCTGGCTACTTAATCCTGGGATGCTATATAGGAAAGTGGGAGCTGAGACAGCTATTATCAAATAATGAAATGTATATGAGACATTGACTAATATTTATATTCCTTATGTAATCTAGGGGGGAATTTTTTTTAATCTGCATCTCTATATCCATCTGTCTATATTACCTATATCTATGTCTGTATCTTAACTATATCTATACCTGGCTACATCTAAAACCCTAGGAGTTTGTTCCCACTGTGGCACGGTGGATTAAGAATCCAACTGCAGTGGCTCTGTTTGCTTCAGAAGTGTAGGTTCAGGGAGTTCCCTTTGTGGCTCAGTGGTTAACGAATCCGACTAAGAACCATGAGGTTGCGGGTTTGATCCCTGGCCTTGCACATTGGGTTAAGGATCCGGCGTTGCCGTGAGCTGTGGTGTAGGTTGCAGCCGCGGCTCGGATCCCACATTGCTGTGACTGTGGTGAAGGCCGGCAGCTACAGCTCCTGTTAGACCCCTAGCCTGGGAACCTCCATATGCTGCAGGTGCAACTCTAGATAAAAGGCAAAAAGACAAAAAATAAAATAAAATAAAAGAAGTGCAGGTTCAATCCCTGGTCTGGTGCAGTGGGTTCAATGATCCAGCATTGCTGCAACTGTGGCATAGGTCGTACCTGTGGCTCCGATTTAATCCCTGACCCAGGAATTTCTGTATGCTGTGGGTACAGCCATCAGTCAATCAATCAATGAATCCCCAATTCCCTAGACCATATCTTGGGTAAAGAAGAAAGGAAGTCAGGGAGTCAGAGGTAAGGAAATATAATAGAGTGCCTGCCCACTGTTTTAGAAATCTCTTCAGGAGTTCCCATTGTGGCTCATCAGGTTAAGAACCTGCCTAGTATCCATGAGGATGTAGGTTCAATCCCTGGGCTCACTCAGTGGGTTAAGGATTTGGTGGTCCTTCAAGCTGTGGCTTAGGTCACAGATGTGGCTTGGATCTGGCCTTGCTGTGGCTGTGGTATAGGCTGGTGGCTGAAGCTCTGATTAGATCCCTAGCCTGGGAACTTCCATATACCATGGGTATGGGCCTAAAAAATGGAAAAAAAATGGAAAAACAAAAAAGAAAGAAAGAAAGAAAAAGAAAAAGAAAGAAGAAACGGGAGGGAAGAGGAAGGAAGGAGGAGGGAAGGGAGAAAAAAAAAATATTCATAAGGCATAGATGGGCCATAAATAATTTGAAATATATTTGAAGGAGTTCCCATAGTGGCTCAGAGGTTAACGAACACAGCTAGCATCCATGAGGACGTGGGTTCACTCCCTGACCTTGCTCATTGGGTTAAGGATCCAGCGTTGCCATGAGCTGAGGTGTAGGTCTCAGACTTGGCTTGGATCCCCAGTTCCTGCGGCTGTGGTGTAGGCCAGCGGCCACAACTCTGATTGGACTCCTAGCCTGGGAACCTCCATATGGCACCAGTGCGGCCCTTAAAAGACAAAAAACAAAAAAATGAAATATATTTGGAGATTATGACAGGTTTCTGGGCTATATGAGGCTTCCTTTCACTCACCCAAAATGAAATCTTTGAAATGAGTTCTTTACTCTCCTGAATTATATGATTATTTGTAATCACTGATGACTACCTTTTAGCTTTCTGCTTTATTTTTTTCATTTCCCTGTTGACTCCGTTACTACAACAAATAGTGTAGAGTTACATTCTGGAGAATGTAAAGGATATGTTTGATCAAATGTTTGAATATTCCCAGAAAGGAACCCCCAAAATGGCAAATGCCAACTCAGAAAAGAAGCTCCCCATCGTTAAATCAGCATGTTAAAAACAAAGCAAAAGCTTATGGAAGAAGAAAATCTGTAGGGACTTTCTAGCCACAGGGCTAGGCGTGAAGTTTTATCCCTGGTGCCTTTTAAAAACTCGGTGCAGCAAAAGCAGGTGGCTGAAAAAAATAGGATAACGAGAGTGTGGGCTCTGTTTCTTTGTGTTATTTTCTGATTCTTCCACCAGCAGATGATATTTGAAGGCATTTTTGTGTCTGTGAAAGCCTAGTCCATTGCCAAGTCTTTTGATATGCAGTAGCTATGGCTCATCCTGCCTGCATTGTGAAGGCAGGCGTTGGGGGATGATGGCATAGCTTCCCAGGATTAAGATGGACAGTGGGCATGTGGACCCACCACAGTATGGATGCATGTCAGGAAGGGATGCTGGGTCCATTCCTCAGAAGATTTGTGTGCTGTACACGGGGACCTGCCAAGCAGACCCTGTGTGCCAGTGTTACACAGAGCTCCAGAGCAGCACTGCTTTTTTATGGTCTAGAGAGCAGGGAGTGTTTGGGAATCTAAATTACTTTATCTGGGCTGATGTTCTGTTCTGAAAGGGTGTTAACTGTCTTGAATAAATGTGACTGGCCAGTGCACAGCTTAGGCAGACGTATTCCTGATCCCTCTGTTTTTAAGAGGCTAGAAGTCCAAGATCGGGAGATATCATTTCGGGGGGCCTAAAACAAATGCCAGAGAAACAACCAGCACTGCTAGCCCCCCAGACCAAGTATGAGCATCCCAAGAGAGGGGGCTGAGCTAGGGTGAAAAAAAGATGTTGTTGTTTATTTTGTGTGATATTATATCTTTTGATGATTAGAACAGAATATTCATCCAGCATTCCCTTTGATGTGTGGTTCTCTTTATTCAGTATTTTTCGATTTGGGTAACTGACTTTCACTATATTTAATTTTCTTTCAAATGCACCCTGCATCCACCTGCCCTCCAAACAGGATATAATATATATTTCAAAATCTAAGATTTTTATGCCAGTTTATTTTTATTTTTTATTTTTGCTTTTTAGGGCCACACCTGCGGCATGTGGAAGTTCCTGGCTAGAGGCTGAATCGGAGCTGCCGGCCTACGTCACAGTCACAGCAATGCAGGATCTGAGCTGCGTCTATGACCTACACAACAGCTCACAGCATGCCGGCTCCTTAACCCACTAAGTGAGGCCAGGGATCAAACCCTTATCGTCATGGATATTAGTTAGATTATTTTCCACTGTGCCACAACGGAAACTTCCTACGCCAAATTAAAAAAAAAGCAAATATTTATTTGCCATAGGAAACCCCCAGGGAATAAAGATACCAGCTCCAGACCTGCAGGATAGGCCTCATTGTTTCTGGAGTAGCTTTAAAAGTGAGTTGTAAAGTTCTTGACACATTAGGTACTCAGGATTCCTTTGATGAGTTAGAGAAATGCTAGGTCTCCCTAATGGTGCCATAGGCATCATAAAATTTATGAGCTGAAAGACTGCTAGGCATTGGATTTGACTCTCCCATTACATTGAGATTCAAAAGGGCTTGATTTTTAAAAGAGGTGAAGTTGAGAGCGGAATCCGGTCTCCTAGCAGCCTGCCAAGTCCTCTTTTTTCCACACCATTTATCAGCAAATGGATGTTCCCTTTCTCAAAACAGAGCTACTTTGATGATCTTGATTTTATGAGTTGGGACACTGGAGGTAGGTATTGTATCTGAAAATCTAACTCATCCCTTTAACGGAACATTTTCTAAATTATGTTCCACGGGATATTAGTTCCAGGGCTTTTCAATGAATAACCTGGAAAAATAAATTTTCTGGTTAAATAAAAGTGGAAAAGGCGGCACATGTTACCTGTGTCATAGAAAGTTGTATTGCACATTTGCCATAGAAAGGGCTCCGTGGAGAACACCTTTGAGGAAACCTACTTAACTGTGTTTCCTTGGGAGGTTCCTAAAACTGTTGGAGCACTGAGTACTTTATGTGCATATGGACACTTTGTAGAATAGTTCTTCCAGGAATGATGTTTTGGTGATTGTTGTCATCTAACTTCCGGAGTTGACCACGTGTTACTTCATTCTCTGTAGTCCTTGGGAGCAGCTTCTGTTTTCTGTGCTGCTATTTTCTGTAGTACAATAATTTGAACTTTTTTCTCCTCAAAATATTAGTTGCATCCAAGTGTTTCAGGATAGGAAGTACAGAAAAAGGGTTTTGCATAGGGTGACCATTCCTCCTGATTTGCTCACTGAAAACCAGTTTATTCCCTTGTGCTCCCATAATCACAAATGCCACCCCTTTTCAGGCTCAGAAATGTCCTGGTTTGGACACTTGGTAGTTCTCCCAGGCTCAGCCCCTCCATATCAGCCACTGATTCTCTTCAATTCATTTTCTCCTTTGGTAATTAATTCCCATATCATTTTCCCCTTTGACCTTTCTCCATTGCATGTTCAGTTCTTACTACTTCTATTATTGATGCTATATTATGCAGAGTTGCCTGCTAGCTGTGCGAAACCTGGAGGCCAGTTCTTTTCATTGAAAGTGAGTTTTTCAAAATTCTTGATATGGAAACTGGTTTCTCCCCTCCCAAGAATTTTCACGTATATTGCTAATAACTCATGAGGGAAGTAATCAGAAAATTAAAACCAGCAGACAACTATATATAAATGGGCCTTGCAACATAATCTGCAGCTGAAGTCCTGTGATATCCACATCCATCACAGTGTCCACTGCAGACCCTGCCCTTTCTCGTGGTACCGTGATCACCCTTTAGGAAGCCACAAGGCCTACCTCATGCATGGTCTGTATGCTCCAGAGGTCAGGTTTAAGTCTGCTTCATCCACAGGAGCCTCTAGATTCTTCACTGGGGTCTTCTGGTCACTTCTTTCCTTTACTGGCCATGGTATCTTTCTCGGCATTTCAAGTGGAGCCTGCCCTGGCTATGCTGCCTTAATTGAGTGCTCCCTTCCTTCCTCTCCTATTATGCTATGTCTGTGTAGTTATTACTACACAGCCTTACAATTAATTGCTCAATGGTATATTTTGATTTGAGCTTCTTTCCTATGATATATGCTCCTATTTTCAAGGAAGCTGTCTTAATGATTCTAAATTGCCCACCTTGCTTAGGTGTTGTAAGGCTCAAATGAATGGGGGAGTTGTAACCATAGAAGGTATTGTAGACATCATCTCATTCAGCTCTGAAACATGTCCAGCAACTTCCATAAAGTTACCTGCATGTGGAAGGCTAATCCAGGTTGTCAGGAAAAGTCATTGATTAATCAGAAGGGAGTAGCCCACAGTTTAGACTGTGAAGGCCTGGATGGCTGAAGCCTTGCTCTGGCTTTGGCTGCCCCTTTTTGTGTCCTCAGTATTTTCTGTCATCAGCAGTGGAGGTGTTGGGGGTGATTCTATGAAACTTGCAGGCTTTGAAGTAAGGAACTATTCTCTGTTAAAGCAGACTGGTGAAACCATAAAGGAGAAAATAGAAGACAGCTCTTTGTGGATATCCAGCATTTCTCTCTTTCGTAGTAAGGAATTACAGAGAGGCAACAACAAAACTGCTAATAACACCATATCATGCATTTTTAGGGAGTTCAGTAAAAAGTAAACAATTTCTAAACATGAAATTGCTACATGTAATGCTAAACATATAGTTTTTCCAATTACATCAACATTTATTTAAATATACTTTAATAATGATTCATTGAGGAGAGGACACACTTTCCTTGTGATATGGCTCCAGAAAACAAATATGTAGAAGTTAAAAGATGGCAGTGTCAGGGAGTTCCAACTGTGGCTTAAAGGGTTAAGAACCTGACTAGAATCCATGAGGATGCAGATATGATCCCTGGCCTTGCTCAGTAAGTTAAGAATCAAGCATTGCATGAGGTGTGGTGTAGGTCACAGACACGGCTCGAATCAGATGTTGCTGTGGCATGGGCTGGCAGCTGCAGCTCAGATTTGAACCCTGACCATCTTTAGGGTCACAGCAGGTGTGACCCTAAAGAGCAAATGAATAAATAAATAAATAAAAGATTAAAGTGTCCATATCATGTGTTATCCAGAATCTGAGATATAACAGGCTCTTGATATATTACAATTCCTATCAATTGTTGTATTGCCAGTTTTTCATTCTTCTGTGTTCAAATTGCTCAAAGAACTGGAACAAGTTGTCTGAGTTGAATGTGGCATCAATATCCTAACATTTGCTCCCAGTGGTCTCTGAGGAGGGTGGGGAGCGTAGGAGTGCCATAGTGACAAGGATTCTGCCAGACCTGCCTGCAGCAAGGGAGCTTGCTCTTTTTCTGAACCCATTGACTTTGACAACACTTGGCAAAAGTCTCCTCGGGTGTTTATGGCTGTGATTTTTGGTCTGCATGACTTATCTGGCCATCCTTTCTTGGGCTTTCATGAATCAGAGTGACAGTTTCAGTGGTAAGTATGGGACAGGGTTCCCTGGGGGCTGGTTAAAGCACATATGCATATCTACCACTTGAATTCATGGAGGAAAGTTGTAGCAGTTCACAGTGTCAAGAAATCACATTTCTAAAAAATGTAGGCTTTTTTCAGGGCTTGTGAGGATCACACCTTTTCCTTCATGTGAAGGGTTGATGGGGCCCCTGCCCCATCAGATGTCACTGGTGCTCTGGGAGACAGTTGCCCACTGACAGCCTGGTGGCTGTTAGTGGACAGTGAATTGCTGTGTGTCTCCTTAGGGTGGACCACTTATCATGGGGCTAAGGGAGCTGCTGTAGTATCACAATGACACTGCTGCTGACAGGGGATCATGCAAGCCAAGTTGCCCACTGCAGTATTCCACTGACCTTACAAAAGGTCTTGCAATATCACAATGACACTGCTGCTGACAGGGGATCATGCAAGCCAAGTTGCCCACTGCAGTATTCCACTGACCTTACAAAAGGGGCTTCTTTCCTAATGAGGGTTTGCACAGCCTGCAGAGGTGCTGATGGAAACTTCTGCAGGCGAAGCCAGTCCTCCTGAGAATGAGAGGCAGGTTTAAAAGCACAGATTTTCCCACCCCCGTTCCCTTCACTACGAGCCTGGCAAGTATTCATTCAATAAAATGTTTTGTGGGACATTAGTGGCAGGATTTATTATTTCCACCTCAACTTCATCCTCTCTACATCAGTTTGTTGTTACCTCGCTGTGAATGGCATTGCTTCATTCTTTTTATGACTGAGTAGTATTTCATTGAATACCACATCTTCTTAATCTCCTCATCAGTTGATGTACATTTAAGTTGTTTGCATGTCTTAGCTATTGTAAATAGTACTGCTACTGCTATTAATATAGGGGTACATGTATCTTTTTGAAAATTATAGTTTGGTCCAGATATATGCCCAGGAGTGGAATTGCTGTATCATACGGTAATTCTACAGTTAGTTTTTATAGGAACCTCCATGCTGTTTTGCACAGTGGTTGTACCAGTTTACATTCCCGACAAGAGTATGGGGGGGGGGGCTCCCATTTCTCCATACCCTCTCTAGCATTTGTTATGTAGACTTGTTAACGAGGGTCTTTCTGACCAGTGTGAGATGGTACCTCATTGCAGTTTTGGTTTGTATTTCTCTAATAACTAGTGATGATGAGCCTGTTTTCATGTGTCTACTGGACATCCATATGTCTTCTTCAGAGAAATGTCTATTTAGGCCTTATGCCAAAAATTCACCCACTTTTTATGGCTGTACCTGTGTCATATAGACGTTCCTGGGCCAGGGGTTCAATCAGAGCTACAGCTGATGCCTATGCCACAGTTATAGCGACAATGGATCCAAGTCACATCTGTGACCAATTCCAGATCCTTAATCTACTGAGTGAGGCTAGGGATCAAACCCACATCCTCATGGAGACAATGTTGGGTCCTCAACCAACTGATCCACAAAACGAACTCCTTTCTGCCCATTTTTTGATTGAGTTGTTTTGTTATTTTTGGGTTTTGTTTTTGTTTTTTGAGTTGTATGAGTTGTTTGTGTACTTTGGAGATTAAGCCCTTGCTGGTTGCATCATTTGCAAATATTTTCTCCCATTCTGTAAATTGTCTTTTCTTTTTTTTAATGATTTCCTTTGCTGTGCAAAAGCTTGTAAGTTTCATTAGGTCCCACTTGTTTATTTTTGTTTTTATTTCCATTGCCTTGGGCAACAGACCTAATAAAACATTTGTAGGATTTACATCAGAAAATGTTTTGCCTGTGTTCTCTTCTAGGAGTTTTATGGTGTCATGTCTTATGTTTAAGTTTTTAAGCAATTTTGAGGGTTTTTTTGGTGCATGGTGTGAGGAACTTGTGGTTTTAAAATTTCTCCTGATTGAAGAATTATTTTTCACTTGTCATTGCTTGTTTTGTATATCATAGCTAACAGGTCAACACACCTACTATATAAAGAATTCTTTAAAAAAATAGGAGAAAAGGGAAGAGGATCAGTATAAATTTTGAAAAAGCATGCTAGACAGTTCACAAAAATCACATATATCGATGGCTGTTAAACACTTAAAAATTCACTTTTACTCATGATGGTATATGTGAAAACTACACAGAGATGTGATTTTTTTTTTTTTTTTACTTATCAGATTGTCATGTGTTAATGAAGCATAACACAATCTGTTGGTGAAACTGGGGTAACAGGCATTCCTATGCATTGCTGATTGGAATAAAAATTAGTATTGATCCTAATGAAGTGGAATTTGGGAATATCTATTGAAATTACACATACTTTTGTATTTTTGGCTTGGCATTACCATTTATAGGTATTTACTCAGAAAATGTATCTCCTATAGTACAAAATGATATAGCACAGAATTATTCATTGTGGCGCTGGTTTTGATTGAAAAATGTTGGTAAATATCTAAATGCCAATACATAAGAGTAGTGTTTGAATGGTCAGTGGTAAATAAACCTCTGATGTATCCACACATTGAAGTCACATGCAGCTGTAAGCAAAAAATGAGGAAGGTTTGATAAATTGATGTAGACTAATTTCCAGGACATAGTATTAAATTAATGATACACAGTGCAAAAATATGTTATGCTAATTTTCTATGAGAAACATTAAGATATGCAGAAAAGGAAAGTTAGAGATTAAGATTGGTTGCCTGCAGTATTGAGTAGGAATAGAGTGGAAAGGATAGAAGGAATTGGGGGTTGTGGCAGCAGGTAAAGAATAACTTTTGTAAATGTGTCTTTTTTATAGACCTGATTTTTAGAGCCATATTAATGTCTCATATATTTTAAAAAAATAGAAAAAGCATAGAAAAGAAATAAAATTCAAAGGCTAAGGGGTAGGTAGAGTCAAAGCAAAAACAAATTGAAATAAATAAATTGCACTATATTTAAAATAAATTAGCAAAGTCACTATGAAAGGGGGAAGAACTAACTCGAGTAACTTTTAAACAGAGAGGTTGGATCATATGCTTTTAATCAAAAGAAACTAAAAGAATGTACCTCTGATGACATACTAAACTCTAATTGCCTAATAAAAATTTTCTTTGCAGAGAGGTATGGTTTAGGGTATCTGAAATTACTTTATATTCTGTGATCCAGATTTTGCACTGTTGCAGAAATGAGTTTCAAATTTTGAAAGGGGAAATCATGGAATGAACTCATTTTTAAAATAGTTTTATTAAGATGTAATTCACATACCATATGAACTGAAATTTGCCCATCTAAAATATACAGTTCTGTGGTTTTTAGCAGACACAGATTGTGCAACCATAACCACAAACGATTTGAGAAGGTTTTATCCATAAAGAGAGAAATAGTGGATGCCTAGGGTTGGGGTAGGGAAGTGGGGAGGGCACAAGGTTCCTTTTTGCAGTAGTGAACTCTGGTTTTGATTTAGAATTGGTGATATCACTAGGAAATGATGGCCTTTGGTATATGATAAATGAAATATAGATGGACAAATAGATGTATACATAGATACATAGAGAGTAGTGTAGATAGACATTAAAATGTGATGGAAACTTTTGGCTTTAGTTCTAATACGTAAAGATCTTGAAAGTCTTTGCTTCCATATTTAAAACAAGGACAAGCTGGAAAAACTAAAAATTAACTAATTTTTTTTGGACCCATTAGAGACCCAAGGCCTCAGTAAATTATTCTAACATCTGGGGAGACAGGTGCATCCACTAAAATACAGCACTTAGATCTGTGTACATTGAGCAGCAACAGCTGGAACTGTAAATAAAGAAGAAGACATAAATTGTAATTTTGACCAATTATCCGAGGTGGAGTGTGGGCTAGCTTTACAGTCGGCAACTCCTAGGAGCTACATCTCAGGGGGTTGGTGTACACTTTTGTGAACTCTCCTTGCAGGGAACCATCAAGTTCTTATGTTGACGATACCAAAAGATCCCCTCCTGGTGCTGGCAGGAGAGAGGGAGATTAGGAATTATGAAATATGCCTGGTCTCCTCCATCACAAAGGGTTGTTCTCCCTAAGAAAGTAATTTACCAGAGATCCAGGCTAAAGCTTTATCCCAACCGGGAGAAGGGAGATCTTTCCTTCCTCCTCTAGCCCACCTCTCAATTAAGTGGGGTTGGGGTCAGTTCAACAGAGAATCAATTAATGATGCTACAGCCAGTGAAGAGAAGAGAGGATGAAATTACAATGTATGGTTTTATAGAAACACTGTGAAGATCACTGTCCCAAGAGACAAGGCCAGTAAAAGACTGAGATTTAATCATAAGCTTATAGAATGCTCCTTCTTCCTTGGACCTTCCCACCCACCAACAGGGCTTCATTATAATAATAGTATAATGTTATTTCATAACGGATGGAAGAGCTGCAAAACAACAGAATCTCTCCAAGGAAGAATGTATGAGCAAGCTCAAAGTCAAGAGGAGAGGCAAAATCAAGGACACTCAACCAGAAAATTGATAATTACATTAGAAGCAAAATTGACATAGTCCAACTTGTATGCAGAGTAGCATAAATCCACACAATAAAGATCTGTTTTCCTCTGTTCTTATTGCCTGGTGCAGCGTGTTAAACTTTCAACAATGAAAGCACAAGGTATGCCAAAGAAAAAAACACAC
Organism: Catagonus wagneri; assembly: GCA_004024745.2. Classification (NCBI taxonomy): domain Eukaryota; kingdom Metazoa; phylum Chordata; class Mammalia; order Artiodactyla; family Tayassuidae; genus Catagonus; species Catagonus wagneri. The sequence continues at coordinate 14,792,399 of PVHT020000521.1, read as the reverse complement.
TCTGAAAAGAAAAAGCAATCATTAGACCAGATTCAGTTATGATAGAGATGTCGGAATTATCAGACAAGGAATTTAAAATAATAAAATGTTAAGCACTCTAGTAGAAAATGTAGGAATGTAAAAGAATAAATGGGTAATATAAGAAAAAAGCAACGGAAGTGCTAGAAATAAAAATTACTGTTAACAGAAATAGAGAATGAGCCCTCTGATTGGTTCCATTAATAGAATGGACACAGTGAAGAAAGAATCAGTTAGCTAGAATATACATCAATAGAAAATTCCCCAAAATAAAAATAAAAAAAGAGAGTGAAAAAGATGGAATAGAACACTCAGAACTGTGGGACAATTTCAAAAGTTATAAAATGATGTAATTGACAGAAGGAGAAGCGGGGAATGGAACAATTTAGGAAGTTCAAGAATAGTTAGGATAAATACCAAAAACAATCAACAACAAAGCAAATCAGAGATAAAAGTAAGTCTTCAGAAAAGCCATGAGGAAATTATTTTTTACTAATTTAGGATCCTTGGATGGAATGCAGACTATGGCAAAATAACCTGTGTTAAAAATATATGAAATCACTTTACTAGAGGGTGTGGGCAGTTGCCTAACTAACTTTGTAAATGACTGGAAAGTGAAAGACTAAGAGCAAAAGGAAGTATATGTAAGCAACTTGAGGTGATTAGACTGTTTCCCACTCCGAGGTGTATATGTTAACAACTCTGAAACCATTATGCATGTTATAGTTTCATGTAAAATGTAATTATACATGTATCCTGTAATTAAACAAATAGATAGATGACAGGTGATGGGAGCCAGGTTCCTCACTGTTGGAATGGAAGATTACAAAGGAGAGGAAAAGGCTAGAATGATCCTTGTGGTAATAGGTCAGAGTTTGAGACATCAGAATGAACTCAGCTTTGCTTAATATAGATACAGATGGATACACAGATATGTGTATCTACATGGGGTGCTATGTACACCTATATTTCCTCACTGTCAGCTGGAAGCAATGACATCACAGTAGCAAAGACACACTTAGAACCCAGACCTTGGTTTCTAATGCCATTCTCCAATAAAAGGAACAAGGTCTTCTTAGAGAAAAGAAGAATAATAAGACCTAAGACTGGGTCATAATGAGGTTGGAACATTAGGGAGTGCTAAAAATTTACACACACACACACACACACACACACACACACAAACACACACACACGAGATGATGTGGGCATGTGAGACACAGAGGTACCTGAAAGGGCTCCCACTGGCTAAAGCTACAACAATTTAAGCAAGAAAATAAAGTAGTATGATTATAACAAAAAATATAAAATAAATATCAACTAGTCTATACTGAAAGATAGATGATAGATAGATATAGATAGATTGACAGACAGACAGACAGACAGGTAGATAAGGAGAAGAGACAAATTTAACATGCAGAATAATTCCAAATAACTTATGTAGATACTCTATCCTCAAGTGAATACAGTATAACTTCCCAGCTTTTATGTGTGGCTGCACAAGTGGACTTTTTTCTGGATTGTAATGTGGGGGATAATAATAACTTTTCAGTGGAGAAGCCAGACAAACATTATTTCACTTTTTAAACCAACTTATCATGGTTGACATCAACAGTGATAAATCATCTTGATGGTATATGCCCTTGGTATGAAGTAATCAGAAGGAAATTTACCTCTGTCTTCTGTCCCACAATTCATAACCTCTATCTAACCATCAGAAAATTCCAAATTGAAAAACATTCTGTAACATACCTGACTGGTACTCCTCAAAATTGCCAAGGTCATCAAAAACGCGGAAAAACCTGAGAAACTGTCACAGCCAAAAGGAAGTACATACTGAATAAATGTAATGGGGTGCTCTGGATGGGATTCTGGATCAGATAAAGTCATTAGATAAAAAGTAAGGAAATTTGTAAAACATGGAATTTACTAAATAGTAAAGTATCAGTGTTCATTAAGCTGTGATAAATGTATCATGTCACTGCAAGATATAAATAATATTGGAAATGGAATGTGGAATATACAGGATCTTTCTGTCCTGTATTCACAACTTTTCTATAAATATAAAACTACACTAAATAAAAAGTTTATTTTAAAACTGGAAAAAGCCAAGCACTACATATAAATGCATATATATATGTATATGTGTGCATATGGATCTGTATGCATGTATATATGTACATAAACACACAACTCTTTTCCAACTTTTCCCTGGGGTGGGGGGAATGTCTAAAAGCAGTGATAGCTAGGGAGCAATGAATATTCCTACTTCTGAGATCTTGGTTTCTAAATATTATTATCCACTAAGATGATCCTGGACTCCTTGGAAAAATAGCTGATTCCAGGAGTTCTGGAAAAAGGTAAGATGAAATTGGAACATGCTCTTATGTTAAAAGTAAGTAAATACTCAAAGAATGGTAAGTCCCTTGCAAAAGAATTCAGAGCCATTTTGAGATGGTTCCTACTAGCCAAATCTTGGACAATTGGAACTTCAAATAAATTAGAGTTAAGTACCAAAATCTATTGGATAACATATAAATCTTCTTTGAATGAATGTAGGAAGGAATGAATGAATGAGGTGATGGGAAAACTATTCCTTGCAGAAGAGAGCTAACTATAGATATGCAATGAATGATAGAACTAGAAGATCACATTTGAAACCATCATAATGATGATTTAGTCAGGGAAGAATCATGAATGGATATTGGTGGCTGAAAGTTTGAGGAGGAATAGGATATTTATATAATCTGAAAGTCTACGTTCACAAGATACATTTTAATTACAAAGGGTAAATGGGTAATTTTAAAGATGAAAAGAACTAGCAGATATCACTTTAAACAATCAAATATCAGCAGTAATGAGGCTAATGGACAGTGGTCCCCTCCTGTTTTGGTATCCTGGGAAAAGCTCATCCTCACTCCTCTGGTACTCCCACCTGCTACACTGTACACCTTGAATCTAATCATGAAGAATTATCTAATGCAATAATCAAGAAGAAGCTTCAGACAAATACAAATTAGGAGCATTCTCCAAAATAACTTCCAAAAAATGTCAGTCATGAAATATACAGAGACTGAAGAATTATTTCAGATTAAAGGAGAAAAAGAGTCACGACAACTGAGTGCAAATAGGGTATGGCTTTGAATTTGCATTATTGGTATAAGTATCAAAATCTGAAAAAAATCTCAGAAATTAGATAATGATGCTATTTTCAATGTTAAGCTACATTGTTTATGAAACCCAGAAGAGAGAGAGAGTGAGGGAGGAAGAAAGAGGTTGGCAACAGTAGAGAGGGAGGGAGGGAGTAGGGAGGGAAAGAAAGAGAAAAATAATTCAGTTTAGTGTGCAGTAGTAAAATGTAACATTCAGTCATTCTTGTTGAATGGTTTGCAGGAATACTTGGCTTTGTTTTTTAGCTTTTATGTAAGTCTGTGTCTTAGTCTATTCAGCTGCCATAGCAGAATACTATAGATAGATTGGGAAGTCTAAGATCCCTGGGGGTCTGCTAAGGGCTGGCTTCCTAGTTTATCAACACTTACCTTCTTGCTGTCAGTCACATGTAAGAAATGGCCGAGGAAGCTCTAGTTCTCATTTCTAAGGGTGCTAAACCCATTTATAAGGGTTCCACCCTTATGACCTAATCACCTCCCCCAAACCTCACCTTCACATCCTGTCATATTGGGGATTGGGCTATATGAGTTTTGGGGAACAGTCTAGAGCAGTATAAAATCATGTAAAATTTTTAAAAATAGAGATTAAATGACCAAAATGTGTGTCAGTTAAAAAGCATTTGGCGGCATAAATAGAGACACCAGACTAGAGACAGACAAGTTTGGGCATTATGAAATGGAGAGCATTGAAGGTTTGAGTAGGCAACATTGGAGAAAGTCATAAGTAGCTCAAAGATGAATTGGGGACACAGAAAGCATGGGTGGCAGCTCAGAAATGCTCTAGTTAGAAGAGGCAGGAGGAATCTTTGTTCTTGGGCTCAGGGTGCTCAGGAACATCCCTGAAACGACCTCAACACTCTCTTCCCATGATCTCAGGGTATCAGCATTTGTCCTGACATGTTGGTACATGTTGTTTGTGAAAGCTGGGAATGTGTGATTCCCTTCAGTGTAGGAAGTGATCATTATATTAGTGAGAATAAGACCATGTCTACTAGGTTATTGCTACCCAAATGAGTCCTCTATTAATCAAAGAAAATTACCTGGGCCATTTCCTATGCAGCCCACACTCATGCAGGCATGTATGGCCATGCATGGTGTGTGTGTGTGTGTGTGCTGGTGGAGGGGAGCGGGCAGTGGGTAAATTCAGCTTTTATTTCCAAGGACCAGCAAGTACCTCTTTCATGTCTCTCTTTCTACTCCATCTTTCTGTTTGCCTATCTTCAATTATTTAGTTCCCACTTTTCATTGCTTCTTTACCAAAGGGGGGAGAAAAAGTGAAGCCGAAATACTAATGAGTCTGTCTGGTCATTTATCAGAAAACCGTCAGAGGCACTGTGGGCACAGAAATCAATGGGATGAGTGGATTTCTCTCACCCTCATTTGTTTTCATCCTTCTGGGATTCCTCTCTCCACTGCCTGTCCCACCCCCCAAATTTTGAAAAGGAAATATGAGAAGTGCTCTTTTCTCCTTATATTCTTTCAGTGCTGTAAACCTCCGTCATTGTCTCTAAAACCTCAGAAGGGAAATCTGGACACTTAGAGAGGGCTGCCTTTTGTAGAACTAAAATCTGCTTACTGAGAGTAAACGGAAAAGTTCACATTTCTTCTGCGATTTCTCCCAAGCTTTTAGCAGCTCCATCCTGCTCCTGCTACTGCCACCACTTAACCTTCTGGGAAAAACACTCGGGGTTTTAAAAGCTAGTCTGCAGCCATCTGAGCGATGACCAGAAAAATGCACCCTGGTTCCACCGCCCCCCCCACTCCCCCTCCACTGCACATGTGCTTTTTGAGTGGTAAAAATGTTCTTGGAAAAGGCTGAAGGGAAGAGCTCTATACATGTAATGAGATCATGTATCTTGATAAAATCATTTCTGTGGACTCTCATTTAACTCTCATAAAAGACACAAACCCTTTTGCTGAGATAGATTGGTAAGCGAGCACTTGTACCTGAAAAATCTTTCAGAAAACATTTTTATTTTCTAGATGAAGATTTAAATTACCTTACTGTTATTTTTTAACCCTTATTATTTGAATATTAGGATATTTTTAGAGATGATGCTGTTGTGGTTTCACTTAAGAATTTTAAGTAGGGGAATTTGAATGTCCTAGATTTGCGTTATTTTTTGTAATGAACAATCAGAATGGGTGAATTTAAGTTTCATCACCATACCAATAGGGGGCAGAGATGAGTTATGCAGCATTCCCATCAGGGTCCTGTGCGACCCGCCCCGTGATTGGATGAATGATAGCTATGCCCTCCAATTCTACAAATGAGTTGTATTCCATTACCTTCTGTGTTTAGCTTTTCACTGGCTGTGGTGAACATGTTTTAAGAACAACGCTTTTCTAAGGTTTTTATTCTCAATTTCCTTTATTACCCTAAAAGATATATCTGAAGAGACTATGATGTGCCTAATCTTTTAAAACTTTAAGAATATGCAATATACAAGAGTTCCTGTTATGGCTCAGTGGTAACGAACACGACTGGTATCCATGAGAATACAGGTTCGATCCCTGGCCTTGCTTAGTGGGTTAAGGATCCGGCGCTGCCATGAGCTGTGATATAGGTCACAGATGCAGCTCAGATCCAGCATTGCTGTGCATGTGGTATAGGCAGGCAGCTGCAGCTCCACTTTGATCCCTACCCTGGGAACTTCCATATGTGCAGGTGTGGTTCTAAAAAAAAAAAAAGAATACACAAAATACAATTTTATGCACAAATTACTTAAAAGATAAGGATTTATATAATATTGACAATTTATGTTCCCATCACCCTCATCAAAGCCCCTTCCCCATCTACTCCTTTCCTCTGGTCCCAATAATTAACAAAACTTGGCGTATTAACTTCATGTTTCTAAAACACCTTTCCATGTATACCCATAAATATGTTTACATTTGTCACATACTAACATACAGAGTTATTAGCTAGTTCCTTTTAGCTGATCTCTAAGGATCTTAAATATTTGGTTTTAGGGGTAATCATCCTTAAAGAATTGTGAAAGCTAATTCCAAAACTCATTTCATGTAGTGGAGGAAAAAAAAAATCATGCTATAATGAATAGCCCTAAAAAGATTTTGAAAATAAATATGCCATAGTGCATGTTTGCTTTGAATAAGCGAGGGTAATTTATTTCCCTATCTTAGACTTTTGAAAGTTCTTCTTTACATTCTACTTAACTAAGGGAAACATGCAGATATGAGAATCTCGCCTTACACTTTATAACTTTACGTGGAAATGGGTTTTAATAGAGAAAATGAAAACTCTGAAGCCAGTGTAAAATATTTTCCAATGGTCAGGTGGCTAGAATGATTAATGAGTAAACAGTGCTGGTGGCCAAACATTTCCAGGGACATAACTGATATTTGGGAAGAAATAGTCTCAGAATCTGACCTGACTATTGGCGAATCTTCATGTAATTACATTCTTTCAATTCCTCAAGTAACATTGGAAACCTGAGTATTTTTAAAATGTTTAAAGATTTTCCCTTTACTCAGAATGTCACCACATTCTCCCTTAGATATTCCAGACATATATACTTTTCTCTGTGATGGCAATAAATTGTTCAAGATAATGGAAGTGCCTCTTTCATCTTGTATATTCCTATATATCTTACTCATTTCCACCCTAATTTGGTTATGATATGTATATGTGCTTGTTGAATTAGCAAGAGAACTATATCATCAGTTTTAATTTAAATCTCCTATGTTACTGTGGCATTGTATACATAAAATTTATGTAAAAACTTTAAATTGAGTGTTCATATTGGTTTAGACTACTCTTCACATTTTTATTCCTTCTTGGTTTTTCAGGAACTGATTTTTTAAATGAGTTTATTTTGTTTCTTTTTAAAGTAAATTTTTATAAAGTGCAATATACATATAGAAATCAGCATACATTAGTGTTCCCTGGATGAAGTTTTAAAATACGTTATCAAATAGGTGCACAGTATCCATATTAAGAAACAGAACATTCCTGAGTTCCCATCTCAGTTATATACACTCTGCAAGGTAACTATTATTTTTAATTTTTTTTTAAATTGAAGTATAGATGATTTACTCTATGCATATATTCAGTAATGTATATATATATTTGTCTCTATACCTATATATATAAATGAATATATATAAAATGTGTATATACACATATATGTACATGCATATATGTATCTGTGTTGTGTGTGTGTATATATATATACACACACACATATATATTTATACATTCATATATACATATATATATTTATACATTCACATATATATATGTATTTTCTTTTTCAGGTTCTTTTCCGTAATAGATTATAACAAAACATTGAGTATACTTCCCTGTGCTATACAGTAGGTCCTTGTTACCTATCTCTTTTATATGTAGTAGGGTATATCTATCTGTTAATCCCATCCTCCTAATTTGCTCCTTCCCCCATTTCCCTTTTCATAACCATAAATTTGTTTTCTGTGTCTGTGACTCTATTTCTGCAAGGTAGCTATCATTTTGACTTGTAACATCAAAGTCTAGTTTTGCCTCTTTTTGAACTTTATGTAGGAATACCATATTTTCATTCCACATTATGCCTGTATGATTCATCCATGTTGAATATTAGTGATATATAGACACATAGTTTATTGTCCTTCATTACTAAAAAGCGTCCGATCCTTTGCCTATAATAGATTTATTTGTCTTTTCTATTTTGACAGTCGTTTCTATGAGTGACTTTGCTGCATTAAAAGCTCAGTGCAGAATTGTCACATCATAATGTGTTCATATATTCACTTCGTCAGAGCTGCCCCTCAGTTTTCCAATTTGCCATACCAGTTAGGACCCCATAATGAGTGGAGAGTAGTAGGTACTACACACTCAATTTTGATGTTATTGGTCTGTTCCTTTTAGCCACTCAGGCCGGAGATTAGCTGTCTTAATTTGCATTAAATGCAAAAGATTACTAAAGAGGTTGTATCCTTTTCATATCTCCGTCATTCATTTGTGCATGTATTCTGTGAAATTCCTTTTCAGATCTTTGTCCATTTTCCCCATGCTCTCTATACCTTTCTTTTCGTTAATCTCTCAGAGTGATTGGATCTCAAAATATTCTGTGTCTGGGTTCTTTTTCTCACATCATTTTTTCCCGATTGTATACCATATGCTTTCACATTCATAACAGTGTCTTTTGAAGAAAAGATTTTTTTCATTTCTATGAAGCAAATTTATTATAATTTTTTAATGATCCTGCTTTTTTGAATGAGCTCATGTATGATTTTCTTTTTATTTTATTTGAGACTATAGTAGGCTGAACAATGCTTCCTGCAAAGATGTGTGCATCAAATCACTGAAACCTGTGATTATTGCTTTATTTGGACAAAAGAGTGTTTTCATATGTGATTAAGGTTAAGATGAGGAGAAGAGCCCTGTGTTGTTTCAGGTGGGCTCTAAATTCATGCCAAATATTTTCATAAGAGAGAGAAGAAGACAGATACCTGGGGAAGACACAGAGAGAAGATGAAGTAAAAAAACAAAAGCAGATTTTAGGGATATGTGGCCACAAACCAGGAATTCGCAAAAGCTCTCAATAGCTAGAAAAAGAAACAGATTCTCCCCTAGAGCTTCTGTAGAGAGAACAGCACTGCTGACCCTTTGACTCTGAATTTCTCATCTTCAGAACTGTGACAGTATAGGTTTCTGTTGTCCTAAAGCACATCAGTCATTTGTTATAGTAGCCCTAGGAAACTCATACAGGGTTCTTAAGGTTTCTTAGGTATAGGGCTCTATGCCTTTAGCCCGGATTCACACCAGAACTGGCAAATGCTCTGAGGACAGAGATTGCAGATTCCAGTCTAGTCCCTGTGCTTCCATCTTTCTGGAGTCCTGACTTGCATATTTCTGTATGACTCAGAAGTTCTCCTATGTCAATCAGTCAGTAGTTTGATAGGCAGATAGACAAACAGTATTTTATTTAACTTTTTAAGTTTGTTTTCAGTGTGATTGTTGGTGCATATTAAGACATTCCATCTTAGCCAAAAACAGAAATCCTATATAAATTTTTTTTTTTTGTCTTTTTAGGGCCGTACCTGTGGCATATGGAGGTTCTCAGGCTAGGGGTCTAATCGGAGCTGTTACTGCCAGCCTATGCCACAGCCACAGAAACACCAGATCCGAGCTGTGTCTGCAACCTACATCACAACTCCCGGCAATGCCGGATTGTTAACCCACTGAGCAATGCCAGGGATCAAACCCGCAACCTCATGGTTCCTAGTCAGATTTGTTGACCACTGAGCCACGGTGGGAACTCCTAAGCTTTTTTTTAAATGTAATTCTTCCCACATTTTTCTAAATTACTTTGGCCTCTAGAGAGAAAAGTAATTGCCCCTAATTCTTGGATAAATTATTCCCAGATGTAACATAACAAGTAGTGAATAGAACAAGAACTCCTGCCTTCCCTATTGGTATTTTAAATGCCTAAAATAAAGCTATTTCTTGATTTGTTCTTTCCTGAATAGGAAAATAATGCTTGTGTTCAGTTGTCTGATGTTGGTATGGGTGTAAAAGTAAAGAAAGATCATTCAATTTTTAATAAGGTACCTTTCTCTAATTCTCAGCAGCAGAATAGAAAATAACATCTAATTTTATTTGTTAAAAAATATTTAATTACTTTACACATGGACTAGAACTTTGCTCATGCTCGAACCCAATACTCCATTTTTTTTAAATTAAGAAATAAGATGAAGGCAACCTAAAAACTTTTTAAAATTTTTTAATGATTTTTATTTTTTCCATTATAATTGGGTTTACAGTGGTCTGTCAATTTTCTACTGTACAGCAAAGTGACCCAGTCATACATAAACACACACACACACACACACACACACACATTCTTCTCACATTATCCTCCATCATGTTCTATCACAAGTAACTAGATATAGTTCTAAGTGCTAAACAGCAGGATCTCCTTGCTTATCCATTCCAAAGGCAATAGTTTGCATCTATTAACTCCACTCCCAGTTAATCCCAGTTCATCCCACTCCCTCCCATTCCTCCTTGGCAACCACAAGTCTGTTCTCCAAGTCCATGAGTTTCTTTTCTGTGAAAAGGTTCATTTGTGCCATATATTAGATTCCAGATATAAGCTGATGTAATATGGTATTTGTCTCTCTCTTTCTGACTTACTTCATTTAGTATGGGAGTCTGTAGTTCCATCCATGTTGCTGTAAATGGCATTATTTTGTCCTTTTTATGGCCAAGTAGTATTCCACTTTTATATATACACATCTTCTTAATCCATTCATCTGTCGATGGACATTTAGGTTGTTTCCATGTCTTGGCTGTTGTGAATAGTGCTACATTGAACATGCGGGTGCATGTGTCTTTTTCAAGGAAAGTTTTGTCCGATATATGCCCAAGAGTGGGATTGCTGGGTCATATATTATTTCTATGTATAGTTTTCTGAGGTACCTCCATACTGTTTTCCATAGCAGTTGTACCAATTTACATTCCTACCAACAGTGTAGGAGGGTTGCCTTTTCTCCACACCCTTCTAGCATTTGTTATTTGTGGATTTATTAATGATGACCATTTTGACTGGTGTGAGGTGGTATCTCGTAGTTTTGATTTGCATTTCTCTAATAATCAGTGATGTTGAGCATTTTTTTGTGTGTGTTTGTTGGCCATCTGTGTATCTTCTTTGGAGAAATGTCTGTTCAGGTCTTTTGGCAACATCCATTCATGATAAAACTCTTACCAAAGTGGATATAGAGGTAACATACCCTAACATAATAAAAGCCATTTTTGACAAACCCACAGCAAATATAATACTCAGTAGAGAAAAGCTGAAAGCCATCCCCTTGTCTGGAACAAGACAAGGATGCCCACTCTCACCGCTTTTATTCAACATAGTATTGGAAGTTCTAGCCACAGCAATCATACAAACAAAAGAAATAAAAGGTATCCAAATTGAAAGAGACAAGGTAAAATTATGACTCTATGCAGATGACATGATACTATATGTAGAAAACCCTAAGGATTCCACACTAAAACCTTTTTAATTAGTTTGTATTTAAAGATATAATTTATTAGTGAGTATGTGGATTGGTTAATGCATTTAAAGATTGAGGTGATCAGAGTTACCATTGTGGCTGAGGCAGGTTAAGAATCTGACTAGTATCCCTGAGAATATAGGTTCAGTCCCTGACCTTGCACAGTGGGTTAAGGATCCTGTGTTACCACAAGCTGTGGTGTAGTTTGCAGACTTGACTTAGACTCGTGTTTCTGTGGATCTGGCATAGGCCGCAGCTGCAGCTCTGATCCGTCCCCTAGCCTGTGAACTTCCACATGCCACAGGTACAGCCCTAAAAAGCAAAAAAAAAAAAAAAAAAAAGAATTGTGATGTGATGATTGATAATAATGTTGGTAACTTTTAAATCATATCAATAAGGAATAAGATGTGTATTTGTTAAAAAGCAGGATCTTTGGACTTCAGAAAACAGAGTCCAGTGTATTGTATTTCTCATATTGAATTTTTATTCAAAAATAAAAAAAAATTGAATAAAAATAATGAAAGCCTGTCATCACCCAAACCTTTGGATGAACTTTTGTAATAGAGCACACTCTACCATTCTCCTCTTCAAGGCAACATTTTCCTTGTCAGGTGTGATCATGTAGTCCATTCAGTGAGAAATAGAAGTATGTAAAGGAAAGGGTACTGCTGACAATCTAAAGGGAAATGGAACCGTTAAGAGCTATAAGGGAATTAACATAAAATTTGTTTTCTGATTGTTGATGTGATGATAATTGGAATAGAATGACAGACAAAAGTTGGACTGTTGAGTCCTCTGAGGTTTTTAAGTAAGAAATGGTCTGTTGCATGGCACCTGGGATAGGCACCATGAAAATAACATTCCAGTCTGTTAGTTGAGAGTTGTAACTTTTTTTAAAAAAATAAAAATCAATTTTTAAAAAAGTTGTTTCACTGTTTTTCTAAATATACTTAAGGTATGAATATATAAAAATTCTAATGAAGAGACAAAGAGGAAAATTAATTCTCCCCCCCTTATTTACTTGTCTTCCAGTAGAAAATGCCTGATAATGTTCAAGAGGACGATGGTTCATATTATTTTCCTCTTGTGTTATTGTCTTCAGATTTCCATATTTTCTGTGCTGTAATACAAGCTCTGAATTTTTATTAACCACCTTTTGCATGTCAGTTGATCTGCTGTTTACTTGTCCGTGCATGATTAAGATCTGAGATGAGAGTTAGACTTGAGAAATTATAATGTACATCCTGTTGTTGATGTTTTTCAAAGGAAACCATCTCAAAAATGAGACACTTTCTTTTGGCAATATATATGCATATATATTTGTGTATATTTCACGTGCGTGTGTCTGTGTGTGTGTAAATATATACGTATACACATAATACATTTATTTAGTTTAGCTGCGGCTTTGTTCAGGCATATAACCTACGTGAACTACATCAGGAAATCAGAGTCAACAGAAAATCTTGAGAGGTAATACTTGAAAAGTATGACTTGTGATATGTAGCACTTTTCATCGCTCACGATGTAGGGATTTCATGTAGAATTTTAGCAGATTTACTGAAAAGAAAAAAAAAACACAGAAACCTTGGCCTTTATAAGACTCTGAAATGATTAACAACACCTGGAGTCAAGGGGCATCACTAATGCATGACCAAAACCTTTATCACTACAGAATACTGGATCTGAATATTACACCCAATTACTGTGTGAGAAGCAAGAAGGTCAGGATACACCACAAGTGGATGATCTAAAATAGGGTCTTTGAGTTTCTGTCGTGGCGCAGCAGAAACAAATCCAACTAGGAACCACGAAGTTTCAGGTTCAATCCCTGGCCTCACTCAGTGGGTTAAGGATCTGGCATTGCCATGTGAGCTGTGGTGTAGGTCTCAGATGTAGCTAGGATCCTGTGTTGCTGTGCCTGTGGTATAGGCTAACAGCTGTAACTCCAATTCGACCCCTGGCCTGGGAACCATCATATGTTGCAGGTGCTGCCCTAAAAAAGAAAGAAAGGAAGGAAGGAAGGAAGGAAGGAAGGAAGGAAGGAAGGAAGAAAGAAAGGAAGAAAGAAAGAAAGTCTTTGGCCTACTCCCCTCATCAGTTTCTTTGCTGTGTCTGGGTCAACCAGTTTCAAATCCCCCCATAGCCCATGTCCTAATGGAAGGAAGATTGCAGGAGGACACTGGGTAACATTTTTCTAATGACTGTTCTAATGTTGAATAGAGAGTTGATAGTGGAAAAAATGTAGTGTTTTTTTGGAGAAGATTTCTGAGATTTGTAGAAGCTGTCATTAAGCATTTAAAAGGCTGCCATGTAGAACATATGTTAAACTCGTTCTGTTTGGTCCCAGTGGGACTCTAGAGAATCCCAAAAATTCTTCTACCACAGATGAATGGAATTTGTAAGAAATCCCTTCAGTCGGTATAAGGAAGATTTAAAATCATTGCCACCAGAAAATTTAAGTAATTTTTTTCAGGAAACTAAATAAATGGATGGTTAAGCCCAGTCCTTTGATGCTTATTTAATTTTTTACTCATGTGATATTTGGTTCTTGTTAGTTTGTTTTTGGTACGAGACAAAATCTATTTCTCATAGTTATCTCTGTTTTGAGGAGATATGAGACTTCTACAGGGTTATGGTTTTGGATAACTTTGACCATCACTCTCAATTTTGGAAATTCTTTATCTTCAATTTTGTTCCTTTCTGCAAAAATACAGCTGGATAGGAATGGGTCCATATTTTAAGGTTCTAGGGCCCTGGAGAGACTTACTTTCGAATTTAAATTTTTTTTAACATTATGTGCATCTTAAATCCCAGGGAAGTGATTCAACAATAGCTGTATATTTATTTTACAGTAGTTTGCAGTAATTCAGACCCCACTTGCTCTTCTAATACATTATTTATCATTACGTTAAGGGTAACATCAGCAACAGATTGTTGTCAGCATATTTCTCCATATTAATAGCATCTACTAACTTGTTTCCTTGTATTACTGAAGTACATTCATAGCACAAATCTGTGCCTTTCTGTCAAAGGAGGTAGTTTATATTTTCAGCAAATATTCTCTCTTTTTTTTTTTTTTTTTTTTGATCTGCATGACCTTCATCTTTCCTTCTTTTTTTAAAGGGGACAGATTGAGGGGGTGATTTTTTTTGGAGGCAGGGTTTTTTTTTGTCTATTTTTAGGGCTGCACTCGCGGCATATGGTGGTTAGCAGGCCAGGGGTAGAATCTAAGCTATAGCTGCTGACCTACACAACAACCACAGCAACGCAGGATCCAAGCTGCATCTGTGACCTACACCACAGCTCACAGCAATGCCAGATCCTAACTCACTGAGTAAGACCAGGGATCAAACCCTCATCCTCATGAATACTAGTTGGGTTCATTAACCGCCAAGCCATGATGGGAAATCTGGGTGTGTTATTTTTAAGGGTGATTCTTAATCAGCTGTTTGACTCTTCTGTAGTCACCTTACAACTTGCCCTCTTATTTAATTCTTGACATTGCCTGGGAGTAGGAAGCCCCATTAAGTTCTGAGGATCAGTAGAGTACCTAGTAGTTATGGGAAGTTAAATGACTTGCCTAAGGACATGCATCTAATACCTGGTCAAACCTAACAGAGAAATAATCTTTATATTTAACAATATAAGTAATGAAGGAGAAACTATAAACATGCATGAAAGTGCTTAAAGCCCCAGACATGCAATCATATGTAGCCAGTTGCCACTTAAAGGTGATTCTCAGCCCTGATTGCATTTTAGAATTACCTGGTAAGCTTTTAGAAAGTATCAGTGGCTCCCATCAGTGAACACACTGATTTGATTGAATTTGGATTGAACACTAGCATCAGTATATTTAAAAAAAAATTCCCAGGTGAGGTTTATGAAACAATTGGCCAACAGGGACCTCCTGTATAGCATAGAGAACTCTACTCAATATTCTGTGATAATCTATGTGGGAGAGGAATCAGAGAGAATGGATATGTGTGTATGTATGACTGGGTCACTTTTTTGTACAGTAGAAATTACCACAGCCTTGTAAAGTAACTATAATTCAATAAAACTAAGAAAAAAGTACAAAGTATTTTAAATTATAAAAAAAAATTCCTGGTGATTTTAATATGCAAACAGGTCTGAGGATCACTGTTCTCTATTTAAGATTTGCACAGGACTCTTAGGGGTGGGGGGATGCACTGAGGGTTTGGGATGGAAATGCTATAAAAATTTGGGTGTGATGATTGTTGTACACTTATAAATGTAATAAAATTCATTAAGTAATTAAAAAAAGGAATCTCAAAAAATATTTGAACAGGACTCATGCTTGAACAGAGTAAATTCTTGGGGGGTTCTGTGCAGGAGCCATCCTAGGCAAGGAAAAGTGGTATGTTTGGTGGTAGTGTATCTGAGAAAGGGCAAGGATACATTTTATTTAACTTCATAAGGCAGTCACAACTTGTGAGCACATTGTTTGCTGAGACCCGATGCTTAAAGTTAAATGGGAGAAGAATAATGGATGCAATTTCACGGTTGAAGCTGTGAATACAAATTAATGTATTGACAAAAATAAAAGCAATTATATAAGTGAGGATTTTATGCAATTAGAGCAAGCAGAAGGGGTGCAAATTGATCAGGTGAGGCTTGAGGAAAGTTATCACTCGTTTTCTAGAAAAGAAAGTTCACAGGGAAAGAGGATGTTGATGTTAGAAAGAAAAACTATTTTTTTATTCCTTTGGTGATTTTTATTTTTTCCATTATAGCTGGTTTACAATGTTCTGTCAATTTTCTACTGTACAGCAAGGTGACCCAGTCACATATACATGTATAATTCTTTTTCCTAACATTATCATGCTCCATCATAAGTGACTAGTTATAGTTCCCAGTACTACAGCAGTATCTCATTGCTTATCCATTCCAAAGACAATAGTTTGCATCTATTAACCCCAAATTCCGAATCTATCCAACTCCCTCCACATCCCACTTGGCAACCACAAGTCTGTTCTCCATGTCCATGATTTTCTTTTCTGTGGAAACATTCACTTGTGCCATATGTTAGATTCCAGATATGTGATATCATATGGTATTTGGCTCTCTCTTTCTGATTTATTTCACTTAGTATGAGACTCTCTAGTTCTATCCATGTTGCTGCAAATGGCATTATTTTATTATTTTTTATGGCTGAGTAGTATTCCATTGTGTATATATAGCACATCTTCCTAATCCAATCATCTTTGGATGTAAACTCAGCTTGTTTCCATGTCTTGGCTATTGTGAATAGAGCTGAAATGAATATGTGTGTGCGTGTGTCTTTTTTAGGGAAAGTTTTGTCCAAATATATGCCCAAGAGTGGGATTGCTGGGTCATATGGTAGTTCTATGCATAGTTTTCTAAGGTACCTCCATACTGTTTTCCATAGTGGTTGTACCAATTTATATTCACACTAACAGTGCAAGAGGGTTGCCTTTTCTCCAGCCCTCTCAAGCATTTGTTATTTGTGGGCTTATTAATGATGGCCATTCTGATTGGTGTAAGGTAGTATGTCATAGTGGTTTTGATTTGCATTTGTCTAATAATCAGTGATGTTGAGCATTTTTTCATGTGCTTGTTGGCCATCTGTATATCTTCTTTGGAGAAATGTCTGTTCAGGTCTTTTGCCCATTTTTCAATTGGGTTGTTGGCTTTTTTACTGTTGAGTTGTATAAGTTGTTTGTATATTTTAGAGATTAAGTCCTTGTCAGTTGAATCGTTTGAAACTATTTTTCTCTCATTCTGTAAATTGTATTTTTTTTTTATGGTTTCCTTTCCTGTGCAAAAGCTTGTCACTTTGATTAGTTCCCATTGGTTTATTTTTGCTTTTATTTCTGTTGCTTTGGGAGACTAACCTGAGAAAAGTTGTAACTTTGACGTCAGAGATTGCTTTGCCTATGTTCTCTTCTAGGAGTTTGATGGTGTCTTGTCTTACATTTAAGTCTTTAAGCCATTTTGAATTTATTTTTGTGCATGGTGTGAGGGTATGTTCCAGTTTCATTGATTTACATGCAGCTGTCCAGTTTGCCCAGAAACACTTTCTGAAAAGACTTTTACCCATTTTATATTCTTGTCTCCTTTGTGGAAGATGAATTGACTATAGGTGTCTGGGTTTATTTATGGGTTCTGTATTCTGTTCCATTGGTCTGTATGTCTGTTTTGGTACCAGTATCACACTGTCTTGATTACTGTGGCTTTGCAATATTACCTGAAGTCTGGGAGAGTTATGCCTCCTGCTTGATTTTTGTTCCTCAGGCTTGCTTTGGCAGTTCTGGGTCTTTTGTGGTTCCATATAAATGTTTGCATTGTTTATTCTAGTTATGTGGAAAATGTGAAGGGTAATTTTATAGGGAGTGCACTGAATCTGTAGATTAGTTTGTGTAGTTTGGCCATTTTTGCAATATTGATTTTTCTAACCCAGGAACTTGAAATATCTTTCCATTTCTTTGAATCCTCTTTAATTTCATTGATTAATGTTTTATAGTACTCAGCATATAAGTCATTCACCTTCTTGGTAAGGTTTATTCCCAGGTATTTGATTTTTTTGGGGTGCAACTTTAAAAGATATTGTATTTTTGTATTCATTTTCTAATACTTCATTGTTAGTATACAGAAATGTGACTGATTTCTGAATGGTAATCCAATATCCTACTACTTTGCTGAATTGAAATAGATATTTAAGTAGGTGCTTTAGGACAGTGTTAGGAAGGAAGAGACAAGATGCAAAAGTGAAAAAGAGGAAGATGATAGTAGTGCATCTACTAGTTGGGTCATCTTCCTTGTTTTGGTGCTTTCAGATGTTTACAGCTGAACTAGGTAAGTTTATTATCAACACTTTATTTACTCCAAATGAGGAAGTCAAGCTTAGGAAATTTAAATTATTTCCTCAAGCATAGAAGATGAGAGATGGATCATGTTATTGCTCAAATCTAGGTCATTCTGGTCAAAGCTTGGTTCATTTTACTATGTTACTTTTCTACCAAACCCCATTGTGCTAGAATGGATACATATTATAAAGAACCCTCAGTTAATCAAGAATTATTAAATTAATGCATATGAGGCAACCGTGGTGACAAATTTCTGTGTACTGTTTGGATGTTCATCTTTTGGCCACCAGAGCAAGAAGCAAACGATCTAGGAAGAAAAGTGTTATCAACAAATCATGCAGAATGAAAAGAGGTGAAAAGAGAAAAAGAGAAACGAAGTGAGCAGTAGAATGGACAGCCAGCGTGGCTTTGGATGGTAATAGATGTCACTGAACTGAATATTTTGACAGTGGAGCTGAGGGCTCACTTAAGTGATAGAAGAAGTAAGGAGGGAGAGAAACCTGGGCTGTGTGCTTTTCTCCTTGAGTTTAGTGAGTTCCTGTTCATTCAGACTTCAGTTCCTTTACCACCACTTCCGTGAAGACTTTTTCTGATCTCTGCACATGTTGTTGATTATTGATCATGTCCTCCTTTGTGCTATCATTGCTATTCTCAAGTATCTATAACACTGATCAAATAGGCCTTGGCTTACATAGCTGATTCCATTAAAGACTGACCATCTTAAAGACAGGAAATAGACTTTAATTGTACTTAAGTCCATAACTTCTGGCGCAGGGAGTTTTCTACCATAAAAAATAAATAGATAGTGCAAAAACATAAGAATGAATCAGTGGAACAGGATAGATAGCCTAGACAAACCTACACACCTGTGGTCAAACAATTCCACAGGCAAGAATATACAGAGGAGGAAGGAAAGTCTCTTCAATAAGTGCATCTGGGAAAACTGGACAGCTACATGTAAATGATTAAAATAGGAACACTATCTAACAGCGTACTCAAAACTCAATATGGATTAAAGACCTAAACAGAAGTCCAGATACTATAAAATTCTTAGAGGAAAACATAGGCAGAACACTCTGACATAAATTATGGCAGTGTCTTTGTGGATGCACCTCCTAGTGTAAAACAGAAACAAACCAACGGGACCTAATTAAACTTAAAAGCCTTTCCACAGTAAAGGAAACTGCAAACAAAATGAAAGGAAATGGCAGAAAATCTTTGAAAACAAAGCAACTGACAAGGGATTAATCTCCAAAATATACAAATATCTCATGCAGCTTTATATATGTATATATGTAAACAATCTAATAAAAATTGGTCAGAAGATCTAAACAGACATTTCTCCAAAGAAGACAAACGGATGGTCAGAAAGCATAAGAAAATGTGCTCAATATCCCTAATTATTAGAGAAATGCAAATCAAAACTACAATGAGGTAGAATAGCTGTCATCAAAAAGTCCACAAAGCGTAAATGCTTGAAAGGGTGTACCTAAAAGGGAAACTTCCTTCACTGTTGATGGGAATGTAAATTGGTACAACCACTATGGAAAGTAATATGGAGATTCCTTGATAAACTAAATATAGAACTGCCATATGGTTCTGCTATCCAACTCCTGGACCTCTATCCAGAGAGAACTATAACTGCAAAAGATACATGCACCCCGAAATTTATTTCAGCACTATTTACAGTAGTCAAGATATGGAAGCAACCTAAACGTCCATCAATAGAAGAATGGATAAAGAAGATATAGTTCATATACACAATGGAATATTTCTCAGCTGTACAAAAGAATGAAATAATACCACTTATGGTAATATGGGTGGACCTAGAGTTTATCTTACTCTGTGAAGTAAGTCAAAGACAGATATCATATGATATCATTTATATGTGATATTTAATAAAATGATACAAAAGAAGTTACTGATAAAACAGAAACAAAGTCACTGATCTCAAAATCAAGCTTATGGTTACCATAGGGAAACCATGAGGGGGAGGCATAATTAGGATGATGAGAACAAAACACACACACACACACTACTGTATATAAAATATGTACTTAACAAGGACCTACTGTATAGCACAGGGAAATCTACTCAATATTCTACAATGACCTATATGGGAAAAAAGACTGGATATATGTACACATACAACTGATTCACTTTGCTGTACACCTGAAACTAATACAACATTTTTTTTTAATAATTTTTTTTTAAATGGATAAGAATAATTTTTTTTTAAATGGATAAGAAAAAAGTGGAGTTCCCGTCGTGTCTCAATGGTTAACAAATCCGATTAAGAACCGTGAGGTTGCGGGTTCGATCCCTGGCCTTGCTCAGTGGGTTAAGGATCCGGCGTTGCCGTGAGCTGTGGTGTAGGTCACAGACGCGGCTCGGATCCCGCGTTGCTGTGGCTGTGGCGAAGGCCGGCAGCTGTAGCTCCGATTAGATCCCTAGACTGGGAACCTCCATATGCACGGTGCAGCCCTAGATAAGGCAAAAAGACAATAAATAAATAAATAAATGTATAACTAAATATAAAAATAAAAATGGATAAGAAAAAAATAACCATGTGAGTAAATGTGAGACAGGAGACAGGAGGGAAAGGGGCGGAGCACAACCATGAAAAGAATGACAAAGCCATTTAGCCACTGACGACACACAAAAAAATTGTTTAGAACATTCTTGGCCAAAGATGATGGAAGATTTGACTTCCAGTGGACCTTGAACCTCATTGTACACTCATTGTAACATACCAGCAGCTAAATGACATGCCCACAGATGCCATAACAATTCTGAGGCCAACCATTAAATGATAAAAATTGTGCAGTAGTCCAATTCTAGGAAATCCCCACCCCTTTTTCCAAACTGTTGTATTAATCCTCCTGCTTCTTAGCCTATGAAATTAACCGGCCCATAAATGTTAACCATACTTGCTCCGCAGGGCTACTCTCGCTTTCTGTGATGGGCTGCATTCTGGCTATGGAATGTGTAACTCTCTAAATAAATCTGTTTTCACTTTCCTATGGCTCACTCTTGGATTCTTTCCTGGGTGAACCAAGGACCCTCACTTGGTGGCCCTTCCCAGGAACTCACCTGAGACCTGGGACATAACCATCCTCTTGGGCCCCATTTTATTGCAGTAAAAAGACAGAGTTTAATCTCTTCACTAGTAACTATTATCAGGTCCTACGGTATACCTGATTTTGTGGTCAGACAATGTTGTGAAGTCAATGTTGTGACTACATTGCTTATCTGGAAACAATGTCAATACTGTGGTATCTCTTAACTGCTTTAAAAATCTGCTCATATCTGTAAACGTATTTGTTGAATTCCATTTTTTTTTTTTAGGGTTGTACTTATGGCATGTAGAAGTTCCCAGGCTTGGGCCTGAGTCAGAGCTAGAGGTGCCAGACTATGCCATAGCCACAGCAATGCCAGATCCGATCCATATCTGCAGCCTACACCACAGCTCACAGCAATGCTGGATCCTTAACCCACTGAGCGAGGCCAGGAATCGAACCTGCATCCTCATGGGTACTAGTCAGAATCCATGGATACTAGCCACAATGGCGACGCCATTATTTGTTGAATTTTTTTTTTCTGGTCGTACTTGTGTTATATGGAAGTTCCTGGGCTAAGGATTAAACCCATACCACAGCAGTGACCCAAGCAGTGACAAGCTGGATCCTTAACACACTATGCCACAAATGAACTCCAATATTGTTTTATTTTATTTTAATTTTTTTGCCCATGCTCTCGACATGCAGAAGTTCCCAGACCAGGAATCAAACCTAAGCCACAGAAGTGACAATGCAAGGTCTTTAGCAGCTAGGACACTAGGGAACTCCTGGATATTTAAATTAAAGAATAGGAACTTGGTATTGCTGTAATCTGCAAATGATTAAACTGCTACAATGATGCCCAAATAATTAATGTACCTGCAATTCTAACCACATGGAGGTAGCGAGCAATTTACCAAGTATGATCTGAATTTAAGAACTCCGACAGTTACGGTCACTTGGCATGTGTTATGGCTGAATTGTGTCCCCTCAAAATTTATATGTTGAAATTCTGACCCTCCATACCTCAGAATGTGACTGTGTTTGGAGACAGGGCCTTCAAAAAGTGATGAAGTTAAAATGAGGCAGTTAGAGTTAGGGCTCGAATCCAATGTGACCAGCATCCAAATAAAAAAAGGGCATGTGGAGGCACAAAGAGGCAAGGGGAGGTGTGTGTGCAGAAGCACAACCATGTAAGGCAAGGTCACAGTAAGAAGCCAGCCATCTTCCAGTCTAGAAGAGAGGCCTCAAAAGAAACTGAAAGAAGCTATAACTGCTGACATCTTGATCTGGGACTTCCCCTCTCCAGAACTGTGAGAAAATACATTTCTGTTGTTTAAAGTCACCCAGTCTGTGCTATTTTGTTACGGCAGCCCAAGCAAATTAAGAGAGCATGCTCTTTATTTTTCCTCAGTGATGCTGCATCATCTAAGTTCCTCAGTCTATCAGACTTTCACTTTTTGACAGTTAAGTGCCTGTTGCCACTAAGTAATCAATAAGCATAAATAGCTCATATCTAAGCATGTAGGCATACAATATTAAGCATTTCTGCCACATGTAGTTGGAAAACATTTGCATAATTGGTGCAGAGATCTATGAGGAAATGAAGTACTCTATAAAATGATGTTAAAATAGATGCATTTATTTTAAATTACTGATTGAAGCTGATTCAAGTATTTGCTCTTATAGTCACGTAGGAGCCTCTATTTTTTTTCTTTGCAAGCTTAAATATAGAAAACATTCAAGGATAAATCTCTTTCTAAAATACATATAAGTCATTGTCAAATCTTTGTAAACTTTGAGTGGGAGAATTTTATAAGGAATTACTAGGTTGACTTGGTTTGATGTATAGCAGTACATTTAAATAGCATTTAAGCCAGAGATGAGAGCTATATCAAAGAATACAGCCGTAAACATTAATTTCTTTAGAAAGTATTTAGCATTTCTCTTGTACAACTTTTATGTTCACTTTTGCATTATGTTATTTAGCAAGATTATGTTCTAGTTAAAATTTGTAAAATAATTATTTCAGAAGATAGAACTTAGCCCTCTAGGTAACATCAGGCTTTGGGATGTCATATGGCTTTTGAACTCTTTATCTTTCATTTATTTTGAAGGGTTGTTAGAATAATTCATTTGGGAAGAAAAGATAATATACTCATATTACAGTTGTTTCTTTGAAACTTTGATCCTGTCATTTGCAGGAATATTAGCTATTCTTTCTTAGCTATATTTTTTGGCTTTTTTTTATGTTTCAAAGATAGCAAATTACCTCAAATAGCTTTTACAGCCACTCAGGAGGAGAGATTTGTATAAAAGAAATGGATTCTGGCCATGAGAAAGATGATTTTATGGTCTAATTGTTGGATACATTTGTTCATAAAATTTGGCACTGAGCAATGGGACATAGCCCATTTAAAGTTGTGAACCCATTTTGCCTGTCTGTGACTTCATCCAGACTACCCAACCTATATTCACAACACACACATACACACACACACAAACACACACACATGAGGTTATGTCATAATTGTGGTCTTAATGTCTAAACTCAAGATTTTCTCAATAAAGCCAGTATTTTGTGTGAAAAATAATGTGAAATACTAAATTACTTGAGAAGCATATCTACATTTTTTTATTTTAAACAATTTATTTTAATATTATAACTGTGTACCTTAATTATTTAGATGAACTTATAAAATTTTACAAAAAATATTAGTAGAAAGATTTGTGTTTGTAATATTGGCTCTACCATGTGTTAGCTATCTTGGAGCAGCTTGTACCTCAGCTTAATTAATCTTCTTGTACCTCAGATTCCTTGTGAAAATAAGACTAGTATTAATATCTGTTCTAATACTCATGGTAAGGATTTTATGATTCACAATGTGGGAAATCACTTAATAAACAGTTTATTGCTCCATGAGTTTATTTTTGTTGTTATTTTTGTCATTGAAATTATGGTTATTATTTTAAAGTGTCTCTCCCTGGATTTACCTAAGTGCCTGCCTATTATCAGATAATAAAAAGAAAATCAAGTACTGAAAATTAGCCTTAAGGAATTGAAATTGAAAAAGAAAAACTATCTCTTTGTGCTCATGACATGATCTTATTATATGTAGAAAATCATAAAGACTCCACCAAACAAAACAAAAGGAAAGAAAACTCTTAGGGATAATACATGAAATGAGTGAAGTTTCAGGATACAAAGTCAATATACAAAAATCAGTTCCATTTCTATACACTACCAATGAACTATCTGAAAAAGAAATAAAGAAAACAAGTTCATTTAAATAGCATCAAAGAAACTGAAATAGTTAGGAATGAATTTAACCAATGAGATGAAAGATCTATACATTGAAACTATAAGACTGCTGAAAAAAAATGAAAAGATATTTTGTGTTCATGGACCAGGAAAGTTAATATTACTAAAAACCCAAAGCTATCTATAGATTCACTGTAATCCCTAGAAAAATTTGGTTGGAAAAACAATCCTAAAATTTGTTTGGAACAAAATAAGACTTCAAATAGCCAAAGCAATCATGAGGAAGAATAGTGATGATGACATCACACATCCTGATTTCAAACTATATTACAAAGCTCTAGTAATCAAACCAATATGATACTATCAAGAATACGGACACATAGAACAAGGGAACAGAATTGAAAACTCAGAAATAAACCCATATACAGTCAACTAGTGTTTGAGAAGAGGTCCAAGAAGTCTCAGTGAAGAAAGGATGGTCTTTTCAATAAATGATTTTGGGAAAGCTGAATATTTATATGTGAAAGAATGAATATGGATCCTTACCTTACACCACTCACAAAAAGTTTCTCAAAGAGGATTAAGAACTTAAAAGTAAGATCTGAAACTACAAAAATAGAAGAAAATATAGAGAATAAAAGTTTTGACATGGGTCTTATCAATGACTGTTTTTATATATCACTCCAAAAAACACAAAAGCAAAAATCAACAAGTGAGACTGCATAAAACTAAAAAGGTTCTGCACAGCAAAAGAGACCCTCAACAAAATGAAAATGCAGTATATGGAATAGGGGAAAATATCTGTAACCTATCTATCCAATAAGAGAGTAATACTCCAATATATATGAGAAACTCGTACTACTCAATAGCACAAAAACAAACAAACCAGTAGAAAAAATGGGCAAAGAACTTAAATAGACATCTGTTCAAAGAAGACATACAAAAGGCAAATAGATACATGAAAAGATGCTCAACATCATGATTTATCAAGGGGATGTAAATCAAAACTATAATGAAGCCTTCCTGTTGTGGCTCAAGTAGGTTAAGGACCTGATATTGTCTCTGTGAAGATTTGGGTTCGATCCCTGTCCTTGCTCAATAAGTTAAGGATCTGACATTGCCACAAGCTGCTGCATAGATCACAGGTACAGCTTGGATCCACTTTTACCATGACTATGGTCTAGGCTTCAGCTGTAGCTCTGATTCCACCCCTAGCCTGGGAAATTCCATATGACTCAGGTATGACTGTAAAAAGAAAAATAAATCTAAAATGAAATATCACTCCTGTCAGAATGGCTATCATCTAAAAGATAAGAGATAATTATCAGTGAGGATATGGAGAAATGAGCACCCTGTGCACTGTTGGTGGGAATGTAAATTGGTACAGCCACTATTGAAAACAGTATGAGTTCTCAAAAAATTAGAAATAGAACTACCATATGATCCCTCTTCTGGGTATTTACCCAAAAGAAATGAAATTACTGTCTCTGATAAATATCTGACCCCCGCCCCTAATATGGCAGCATTATTCACAAGAGTTGAGACTTGGAAACAATGTGTCTATTGACAGAGAAAGAAAATGTGGTATATAGGTACAAGGGAAAATTATTTCAACCATAAAAGAGAAGGAAGCGCTGCCATTTGTGACCATATTGATGGACTTTGAGGGCATGGTGCTAAGTGAAATAAGTCAGACAAAGACAAATACAGCATGATCTTGCTTGTATGTGGATTCAGGTAAATCATACTCATAGTGATAAAGAGTAGAATGGTGGTTGACAGGGCCTGGAAAGTGGGGGAAATAAAGAGATATCAGTCAAAGTGTACAAACTTTTAGTTATAAGATGAAGTTCTGGTGACCAAATTGCAACATGGTAACTAGAGTTAGCAATACTATATTGTGTACTTCAAAGGTGCTAAGAAAATAAACCTTAAATATTCTCAGTACCACCACTACCACCACCACAATAACCAAAAAATGGTGGTTATATGCGATAAAGGATGTGTTAACTAACTGTATTGTGGTTAATCATTGTGAAGTATTTATGTGTTTTCAAATCATGATATTGTATACGTTAAACTAGCACAGCAATTATACCTCAGTGAAGCTGGGGGGAAAGTCAGCCTTTCTTATTAGACCTACATTCATTCATTCAACTTGTACTTATTTATTAAGTTCATATTCTGTGCTAGGTTCAATGTTCTGAATGAGGATACCATGCAAAGAAAAATAGGAACAGATTCTGTCATCTTGGAGCTTAATAAAGGAAAGAGGGCTTCTAGCATCAATCCAAATGTTAAATCATAAATATAAAACCACAACAGTATTGGTAGTGATGTTTTCTAATATGTTCCTAAAAAGTCAACAATTTAAAAAATATTTATGTTACTACATATCTTTAAGAGCCGGAATTTGTGTAGGACTATGTCACTTTTGGATTTCGGATTTACCGCCCTTTGATTCTGGTCAGTTTTTGCCTTTTGTTTGTTTCTGGAAGATATCATAGTTTTATAGCTATCTTTTCCTGGATTCTTTTATTTTCATGAAAGAACTTTTGGTATTATTTTCAAAGGCCATGTCTCCACTAGTATTTTAGAGCCAGTGAAATGGTGTAGAATCAGCTGTTCGTATCAGAATCGTAAAAAGCCTTCATGAGAAAACCCTAGCAGTATTTGGCAAGATTTGAGAATGCTTAAAAGTTATTCCAAGCTAATTTGATTTGTCAAGATTTTTGTCAAACTGGGTAGTTGAAAATGTGCCCAAATTTTGATAGTATGTATCACAGTTTTAAGGCAAGTTAAAACATGGTCTGAATTGAGACCAATGGCTTTAAAAGTGGACTACGTTGAGAGTCAGTATGGTAATACCAAATGCTTTAAGGTAGGCCCCCCCTTCTCCAAGTCAGCATTTTCTTTACAAAGAGTGGCATTTTTGTCCTGTGACTTTTAGTTTCGAAATGATATAGTTTAAGGCCGTCTCTAGTCAGTCATGAACATAGTGTCTTTTTTAAGAGGAATATCGAGTATGTTTAACATGTAAAATGATGCACTCAGTCTGAGGACTGCTCCAGGGACAAAACTAAAATGCTAGGGAAGGAAGCCTGAGAAAGAACAGCAAATTCTATAAAATGATGGCTTAGGGGTCAAAATAAGGACTAGGATTTTTTTCCTTGAGAGTTAATGCCTGAATAAATGTTTAACGACAAAAAGGTAGCTCAATTCAGGCCTAGATTTATAGCATTTACCTAATTTCCTAAATTCTGAGCTAATATCTTTATGCTTTTAAAAAGTTACAAGGAAACCTTATCAGGTATGCAGTGTTTGGAAAGCCTACATTTGAAGAAGGTCACCCATGACGTATATCTAAATGTACGGAGGAGTGTTAGCATCTTAGGGGCTGACAGAGGTTCTCATCTTGACCAAGCTTTAGTCAGACTCTTCTAAGCCCTCTGTTCAGCCAGGCCCATACTGGGTTTTCATCTTTTTCTTTGCAGGGTCCAGTTTTAGCAAGACTGCTGCTAAGTCAGTTTAAAGAGAAGCCCCACCCTTGGTACCTGCCCGCCCCCAGTACCTGACGAAATTCCTCATCCTCTGTCACACCTTAGGTGATAGCTGATGCTCCTGGCCTGCCTTTAGCAGAAACCCTCTTAGGTCATTTTAACAAGGATTACACTACCCTCTTAGTGACTTTCCTTCCACTGACTCCTGATTTTGCTCCTTGGCTATAAATCCTCACTTTTCTTTATTGTGTTCAGAACTGAGCCTAGTTCCATACTAAGGTTTCTTTTTCCCGGTTACAAGGGTCCTGAATAAAATCTGTTTTTACCACTTTGACTATTGCCCATCTCTGGTTTTTCTTTGACAGAGCACATAATTTCTGTCAAAATTTTCTGTGACTACTTTTAAAATTTAAATTTCAGTGAGAGATGCATAGATAGATATCAGTTATCAGATGTATATCTGACACATGTTCAGAGTATCTGGTGTCACATATAACCAACTCTCTCCCTCCATTTGAATATATTTTACTAAATTAGAAGATAATTATATATATATAATTATATTGTATACTATATGACATATAGTATATATAATATTTAATATCTTTGAGCTTAGTTGATACTATTAGTCTAGCCTACATAATATAAAGGTTGTATATGATACAATATTTTTAGATTAAAACATTAACTCAATATTGGATGTTTTATAAATTATACAGTTAATGGTATGTTTTGGCATATATAATAGCAGATGATCACATATAATAGTGTGCTGTGGTATATGCTCCATAACATAGTATAATCTCTTATAAATAACTTGTATTATTACCTACTAATGCTGAAACCAAATTCAAGTGGGTAAGCAGTGAGTTGTATGCTTCATTTCCAGTACTCTCCTAGCTAAATCAAGCTAATAAAACCAGTATCAACAAATTCATCTTGGAATCCTGATCTTTTTTTTTTTGCCTTTTGTCATTTTATGGCCGCACCTGCGGCATGTGGAGGTTCCCAGGCTAGGGGTCTAATCGGAGCTGTGGCCACTGGCCTGCGCTGCAGCCACAGCAACGCAGGATCCGAGCCGCGTCTGCAACCTACACCACAGCTCACGGCAACGCCAGATCGTTAACCCACTGAGCAAGGGCAGGGATCGAACCCGCAACCTCATGGTTCCTAGTCGGATTCGTTAACCACTGCGCCACAACGGGAACTCCCGGAATCCTGATCTTGATCCTGGAAGTCTCAGCCAGGCTTAGGACCTAGAATTGTTGTCATTGTCATTTATGCCAAAGTAGGCAATAACCACCAGGTGATGACAAATGACGAGTGGAACTGGAGAATACAGCCAGATCCAAGAACACCCAGCTGACTGCTCAGGCTTGTCCCAGGCATTCTTTTCAAGTCACAATAATGAAATTCTATATTTTATGCACTTAAACTTTTTAGGATCCACTTATTGCATTAGGGTGGAGTTTTGATATACTGAAGCCATTTATTCAAGTTTATTGATGTTTTAATGTCTATAAAATTAAATTCTGTGCTTTTTAAAGTTAAGTAAGATTGCCTTTTTAACTTCGAAAAAGTATACGCAAAAGTCTTCTTTTCAAATAAAAATGCGAAAGACCAAAGTTAAACCAAAGACCTCAGCCAGTTTTATTTGCTCATACTCATTACCAAAGTGTAATATCTTAATTAAGCAAAAGGTATGCAATCATAGCTTTTTAAAAAGTTATTCTTGTTGTACATAGTTACTGTGATTGATACAAACGTGAATCACAGATATACATACAAGGGAATACATATTATATATTCCATATGGCTTTTAAAGAACCTTTATTTTTAATAGGGTGACTATATTTTTCTTCCTAGAATATATGGAAAATCAGGTTAACATAATAGAAGGAGAAGAGGAAATAATAGTGATAATAACCTAGCACTGAAATAGGAACTCAATAGAATAGAAAGTCAAGACTGAAAGGAGAGACAAGAGAAATGTGTTTCTGGGCCCATAGCTCTAGCTGATGAGGTCACTAGGTTTGCTTCTATCACCAGCTCCTTCAAATTCATCAAGAGTGTTTGAAGAAATGAATTTTAATCCAATAAATTAAATTCCATGTAATCTAATAAATTTCAAGTTTCTGCTAACAAAGGGGACAAGGGAGTGTGCAAATTCTGTTTTATTTAGATTTTTCACTGATGTTTCTAACTTACCTCCCTTCACATTCCATTTTCACTTTTCCTCAGTCCACACAAAATCTTAATACCTGATGGAATTTTGCCAATAGCATTAACATGTCATGCCAAGAAAGTGTTAGAGGTTAAGGTAGAGCTTATAATTGACATGACGATCTTCATAAGCCTAAAAGGCTGTGGGGAAAGATCAGGGACTGCAAAGGTGATGCCAAAATTTTGACAGTTGAGTCAGTCAGAGAGATGTGGCTTGTTTTCTAACTTGTGCAGAACCCAGTTACGACAATGCTTCATAAAAAGGAAATTCTGGGAAACAGTAGTAAAATTGTAATTTGAGTGAACTGGGGATTATAAAAATGGCAATGAAAAATGTCTTTACCTAAGTTTTAATTGTATTTTGGAAATTATATTACATTTTAAAATACATTTTCTTCTGAAATCTAAAACATAAGTACGTACATGCATGCATAAATAATATACTTTTTAAAATGTTTCCTTTGTAATAAAATTCAGAGTCTCATGTAATAATAATAATGGTAATAGTATTTTATTATGAAAATTTCCATTTCAGTAAGTTTTAGATGGGAGGAAAAGAAATAAGCTAATAAGTTAAAGGCTTTGATTCTAGCTGATAACCTTATCCCACAGATTTTACATATTAATGGCAGTATTATGTGCTTTTCTCCCAAGCCATTTTTTCTTTGGGGAAAATAAAAATCACTTAACGTTGTTACTATGTATATTTGTATACTTTTATCTAGATTTTTCCTTCTGTCTACCATCCTTCTGTTATATGCTGTTTAGCATATAAAGTTGTTGACATTAAGGGCCAGGAAACAAATGGAAATGGACCTATTAAAATAAGAATATGAACTCTAATGAGAATTCCAGCATGGTGTACAATACATATTTAAGTCTTAAAGTCATGCCTTTGGTAAGAGGTAAAGAGAGATATAAGCCTTTAGCAGAGATTGGTCTCAACTTCTACAGGCACGGCAGATTCCAAGGCAGGTACTACAGATTCTGAAAACCAATAGTCAGAGTCCCTGCAGAGTCCCTGCAGAGGCATATTTGGAATAAGCCTTTGTTTCCTGTAATGTGTGGGGGAGAATGCAGTCCTGAAGAGTGCCATGTGCCTGCACCAGAAGGGAGATCTATAGTTTAGGAAATCAGAACAGTATAATAGGTTTTAAAATGCTGACCTAATAAAGATGAGCACTTGGAAGTAGTTTTAATTTTCTTACAAGATTTTATTTTATTTATTTATGGATGCACCCACGGCATATGGAAGTTCCTGGGCCAGGGATTGAATCCAAGCCACAGTTGTTACCTAAACCGCAGATAAGGAAACAAGAGATCCTTTAACCCACTGTGCTGGGCTGGGAATCGAACTTCTGACTTGAGGTGCTGCAGTCAGATTCTTAACCCACTGTACCACAGTTGGAATTCCTTTACTCTCTTAGATTTTAATTCCTTTCTAAAGCTTGCAAGAGGGTAGGATACACATAGCTTTGGAAGGGTTGTGTCAAGACAGTGGCCATGTTTATTGTCTTAAATTCTTGACCTTTGTGAATTAGTTCTTGGACTACTTTTGAACAAGTGGAAATGTTATTCCTGAATTTTGTTTGAATATTTCTTCTCTAAGGTTCTGAAAACAATTTATCAGGGTAAGTGTCTAAGAAATCATGCATTTCTTAACTAGGTTTTTAGATTAAACTGTGAGATAGGCCCAGAAGTACATAAAGATAGTGAAATTCTATTTGCACTTTCAGTGTTTCAATATTTTATGAAATTAGCGAAGCTTTATTGTATTTTCTGCCTGGGTACTCAACTGAATAAAAGGCATAATAAATAAGAATTCAAAGGCGCAATGTTGTTGAGGGGGAAAATAAATTAGAAACAGTAATGCAATCATGCCCATATATATTTTATGAGTTTCATGCATTCTGTATTTGAAAGTTTGTCAAGATATGCTTGGTTATTAAAATATAGATTAACATTGAAAGGTTTTTATTTTTCTCTGTTTACATACTTATTACTTTGCACACATAAGTACAACAACTTCTGCCAAAACCAGTTGTCAGGATATTCCCTTCCATTATAGTAGCTGAATAATGAAGAGAACTGAAGGATATTTTCTAACTCAGAGAAACACCATTGTTTTCTCTAACTTTGGGGCTTTTTGTATTTTGAGGCAAATTAGCACACATACTCTTCTCCATGTCCACATCTCAGTTTGGAAGAGTGGGTCAAAACTATTTTTTTTTTCTTAATGAGTTTTATTTCAATTATAGGCGTACATAAATCATCACAAGTCAATTTTACAGATTTTGTATCCCAAAACCACAGTGCATCCCCCCACCCCCCGGATTGTCTTATTTGAAAAACCAAGGTTTTCCAAAGTCTGTGAGTCATTGTCTGTCTGCAAAGAGGTTCATTGTGTCTTTTTAGTTTCCACATGTAAGTGGTAGCATTGGATGTTGCTGTCTAATTGTCTGGCTGGTTTCACTTCGCATGATAATTTCTAGGTCCATCCATGTTGCTATAAATGTTGGTAACCCATTCCTTTTAATGGCTGAGTAATATTCCATTGTGTGTATGTACCATATCTTCCCTATCCACTCCTCTGTCGATGGGCATTTAGGTTGTTTCCATGACCTGGCTATTGCATAGAGTGAGTGCTGCAGTGAACACTGGAGTACACGTGTCTTTTCGAGTCATGGTTTCCTCTGGATAGATGCCCAGGAGTGGGACTGCTGGATCAAATGGTAATTCTATTTTGAGTTTTCTGAGGAATCTCTATACTGTTTTCCACAGTGGCTGCACAAATTTGCATTCCCACCAACAGTGTAATAGGGATCCTTTTTCTCCACACCCTCTCCATCACTTACTGTTTGTAGATTTTTGATGATGGCCATTCTGGCTGGTGTAAGGTACAGGCCTGAGATGTTAGGTAAAGCAGTTAATGAGGGAAACAGGCTTCCCCTTTCCATGTTGCCGAAATCTCGCATGTATGGAGTGACAGGAACCTCAGCCATAGCCTGACGGTAAACAATGTACAGCCACTTTTGAGTTGAACCCAAGTGCCCTGTGGTCCTCAGATGTCTAAGGGTGGGTTCTGCATGCTTAGCAAAGATCTCATAATTCAGCCCAACTTTCCTTTGATGTATAAAAGAGGTCTGTGATTAAGCTTTCACAGTTTGTGAAATTTCACAAGGAAAGAAAATGTGGTTTCGTGAGCTTTGGCTGATCTGGGCAAACAGATTGGAAAGTCACATGAGGCTAGGTCTGTAAGCAGAATAATGTGTCAGATGCTCAGGCTGCCAATAGTGGTGTTTGTAGTTAAAGGACGCTCAAATAGCACTGTTGAACTTACCTCCCCTGACTGCCTCAGAGCAAAGTTGCTCCTATATCTTCCGAGAGGTATGTATAATGGGAATTTGACTCTTTTTTGAATATTCTGCTATCTTCCCTCTTGGCACTTTTAGTCATTTTTGATTACCTAAATGAGAGCCCCTGTTGCAAAGCTTTTCTTTTGACACAATCTTCCTGCCATTCAGCACTGTTTTTCAGCCTCTCCCCCTGAGGAAATGTATGCTAATGGAACATGACCCCAAGAAAAATAAAAATCATGGACCGATAAATCCACTGCCTAAACTAGCAGACTGACAAATCAAATGGTGATTTGCATATCTTTGCATAAATGCCTTTTGGTATATCCACTATTTTCCACATTTTTCCTACCTCTTCTCCTGTGCTGGAATAAGCTTTTATACATTAGCTTTTATCCACAATGAACTTATACAAAATCTAAAAGCATTAATAGAGGTTGGTAGACATTGTCACCATCATTGTCACTGTTGTCATCATCACCAACACCAGAACATAGAGAACACTTATTATGTACCTGTTACTTTTAATCTTTTTGTTGTTGTTGTTGTTTAGGGCTTTACCCTAGGCATATGGAGGTTCCCAGGTTAAGAGTTGAATTGGAGCTGTAGCTGCCAGCCACAGCCACAGCAATGCTGGATCCAAGCGGCGTCTGTAACCTACACCATAGCTCATGGAAACACCGGATCCTTAGCCCACTGAGTGAGGCCAGAGATCAAACCCATATCCTCATTGATACTAGGCGTGTTTGTTAATCAGTGAGCCATGATGGGAATTCCCTGCTACTTTAATCTTAACTCATTTAGTTATCATATAATTCCTGTGATAGATTGGTAGGAATCATTATTTACCTATTTAGATATGGGAACCAAGATGTAGAGAATTGAAATAACTTACCTGGTGATCCCAAAGTATTAAGGACAGACCAGAATTCAAACCCAGGTCTGTATGCTACTAAATCATTGTTTTTACTCATAGCAGTATGACCCTGATCAGATACATTGATGTTGGTACATTCCCATACATCTCAAAATTTCCTCAGTTTGTGCTGCGTCTGTGGATGCCAGAAATGTCTCAGACGCTAAAACATCTGTTCAGCTCAATTATACTTTAGTTAAATTCAGTGAGCATTTATTGAATATTTACTATGAACAAGGTATTGTTCTAGGCACTGGGGATTACAGAAATACATAAGATGCATCACTTTCTCTGACCAAGCAAGCAATATAATCGGCTAAATACTTAAGACATTATCCAATCTTAAATTTATTGAGCAGATGTTTCCTTCCATTAATTATGTCTCAGGGAAAAGTTTCTATTTACAAATAACCCAATAAGTGCTATTTTAACTACCTGGAAGGATTAAAAATTATTCTAACCAGTGGGCCAGTTAGAATGAGATAAATTATCTGAAATATCTAATGTTCTTAAATTGCTTCCAAAGAAACCATGCCTTGTAGGCAGTAAATGTCAACATAATTATTAATGATGTAATTAAGAATTTGACCTCTTAAGTAAAGCAGATATCCAATAAAATAATATTTATTTCATGAAATAAGACCAAGTTTTTTTTTTTTTGTGGGGGGGCTCAGTGCCGAAGAAAAAGAGTACACATATTTCAAATGTCTGTGTTCATCTTTTGTTACTCTGGGAAAACAGCTTGCACCAAATGTCACAATTACTTTTATAAAATATTGAGGAGAATTTAGCAAAAGTATTAAGTCAGTCTTAGGTTTTGCAATGTTTGAGTTTTCTTCTTGTATTTTGAAATATCTCAAGCATACATTCTATTTTTATATTGTAAGCTTTACTTATGTTTACTTATTTTTTTTGGACTATTTGAGATTGGACAGAAAAATGACAGTGTCCATTGAATTACTATAACTGTAGATCAGTTTGGGGAGGATAGAAAAATAGAGATAGGGTTTATTCTAGTTGAGAATTTATTTAATTGCTAGACATCAATATTAGTCTTAAGACAATAGTAGTGAGATATAGTAGGTAAAAATTATTACTGTAGAAATCAACATACTCTTGGACCTTACCATTCATGTAATTAATCTAGGTGAAGACATTTTTATTTATTATGCATAGATTTCCACCTGACATCAACTTGACTTGAATAAGAGCTTAATAAACCTTGAATGTTCATTCTTTCACCATCCTGTTTTTTAATCATTACCTAATTTTCACTTGGAGATTTTATTTTTTTTAAACATTTTATTTTAGTTTTTTTTTAGCCATGTCCACAACATGTGGAAGTTTCCAGACCAGGGATGGAACTTGCACCACAGTAGCAACTCAAGCAACTCCAGTGACAATGTTGTGTCCTTAACACACTGAGCCACAGGGGAGCTCCTGGAGATTTTTTTTTCTTTCATCTGTCTGGTTTATAAAAGACTGAACTAAGTTTTTAAGAGCTTTTTGTTTTTTGTATGGATCTCAAATTCTGATAGATAATGAAACATTCTGAGAATCGGTAAATATGTCCTCTGGTCTCTGGTACTGCAGACCTATATCAGAACAGAATTTGTGAAATGAATTGGAAAAGCAGTATATAGTCATGATTTTAAAGTCTTAATTAGTTTGCAACACTTCAATGAGAAAATGGTTGAGTAAGATTCTATACTTATTCAACAATGCAAACCGCAAAACTTCAATGTGGATTTATGCTTTGGTGTTTTATTACACTTCTTTACTACACTACAAAAGTAATCATTAGACTTCTTCCATGTTCTGCAAAATTAATAGGAACAGTTGAATAGCCAGGGGATCAGGCACAGAGAAAAGGCATCAGCTATGCTTTTAAAGGAAAACAATATGACTGTCCTCTGAGAATCACACAGTTGGACATATTGGACTGCTTTAAGACGTTCTGCTTTTGTAGAATTCTTCCCCAGTACAGAAACCCTTAAAAGATGTTGGGGAACTCTGCATATTCTTCCTGGATGCCAAATTGTGCAGGGCCTGAAGGGAAGAACTGGCAAGATCACAGTTCCCACAGTAGTAGGCATAAGATTTAGGCAGAAGAGGATGTACGAACTCAAGGAAGAAGCAAGCATATTTTGCCTTTCTTGTACTTTATTCAAAGACAGGCTTCCCAGGGACTTGAGCTTAAAAGTTTGCTGGGATGAAAAAAGTTTTCCATGGTCTGTAACTGTCAGTATGTTATTACCATAATTATATCATATAACTATAATTTAATTATTATGTTGCAGGCTCCCATCTTAGGGCTTTACTTATATCAGCTGATTGTACTTTTACAATAACCTAGGAGAATAGGAAATATGAAAAAGGTACTATTTTCAGGATAGTCCCCTATGAAATAGAAGTCCTCATTTTATAAATGAGGACATCAATGCACAGAACCGTTAAGTAATAGCTAATAAGTGTTAGAGGTAGGATTTGAACCCAAGAATTCTGACTCCAGAATCCCTTATATTGCATTGTCTCTCAGTTACTGTTGTATTAGAAGCCTGACCTGTTTCCCAGTTAGTGCCTGACATGTCCATGTGGATCCATCCCAGGTCTGTCATCACAGGCTGCCCTGAGGTTGTTCAAACTATGAAAGCATCAACTACGGTTTATACCTTAAATAGACATCTTTCCTTTCTCATTCATTCTTTCAGACAGAATTTGTTGAGACCTACTATGCACCAGACATTGTGCCAGGTGTTTGATACAATGTTATAAAAGTCATGGAATCTCCTGGTGGTGCAGCGGGTTAAGGATCTGGCATTGTCACTGATGTGGCCTGGGTTTCGTCCCTGGCCCAGAAACTTTCACATGATGTGGGCATGGACAAAAAAAGAAGCCCCATCTTCATAGATTGTACATTATACTTTCTGGATAATTCATGTGTTGTTTTACCCAGATGCTAATTAATATGCGTCACGCACATATAACATACTGACAGTATGTTATAATGTTGGACTGTAAGCCATTGCATCAGTAAATAATTTGCCTTGGGAAAAACTAGGCTTTAGTACCATATTTGAAAAACATTTATTATTACTGTCAGACATGAGGACACAATGGTTAGAAAGATCACTATATCCAAAATTATGAAAGTTTAGCTCCTAATATGTAAGGTTCAACTCAGTGTTTGTTTGCGGCAGACAACACACTTTCTGTTCTTCCCTAAAAATTTGTCTTTTTAAAGGCAAACCAGACATGGCATCAGATCATAACCTATAAAGGAAAGGCTGACAGATTGCACTTAGAAGTTTAATTAAAAATGAAAAATTTTGTTTTCCAGGAGATAATATTAAGAAAAGAACCACAGAGACTGTGATCATTATTTGCAAATCACAAGTCTAACAAAGAACTTGCATTCAGAATATATGCAAGACTCTGTACACTCAGTAATATGAAAACAAAAAATCTGTCTTATCTATGGCTATTATAACAAAATAATGGTTTAAACAGCTAATATTTATTTAGAACCATTCTGGAAGTCCAAGATCAGGGTGACTACAGATTGGTGTCTGGTGAGGACATGCTTCTTCTATTGCAGACACTTTCTCACTGTGTGCTCTTTCTTCATTTTCTCATGAGGACACTAATCTCATAATGAGAGTCCCAGTGTCGTGACCTCATCTAAACCTAATTATTTCCCAAAGCTCTCACTTCCAAATGCCATCGTATTGGGGGCTGGGACTTCAATGTATGGATTTTGGAATGATACAAACATTTGATCCGTAACATAATCCAGTTAAAAAATGAGTGAAAGATTTAAATAGACACTTTAAAAGATTTAAATTGACATTTAAAAGATGTTCAATGTCTTTAGTAATCAGGAAAATGTAAATCAAAATTACAATGTAGGATTCCCACAATGGCACAGGGGGTTAAGAATCCAACTACAGTAGCTGGTGTTGCTGCAGATGTGCGGGTTTGATCCCCATCCCACACAACAGGTTAAAGGATCCAGTGTTGCTCTGGATGTTGTTCACTCATAGCTGTGGCTTGGATTCGAACCCTGACACCAGAATTTCCATGTGCCATGGGTACAGCCATAAAATTAAAAAAAAAGAAATTGGAGTTGCCTTTGTGGCTCAGTGGGTTAAGAACCTGACATAGTGTCCATTGGATGCAGGTTTCATCCCTGGGCTTGCTCAGTGGATTTAAGGAACTGGCATTGCAACAAGCTGCAGCATAGATGCTGCTTGGATCTCGCATTGTTGTGGCTGTGGTATGGGCCTCAGTTACAGCTTCCATTTGACCCCTAGCCTGGGAATTCCATATGCCACAGGTGTGGCTATAAAAAGAAAAAGGAGGAGTCCCTGTCGTGGCTCAGTGGTTAATGAATCCGACTAGGAACCATGAGGTTGTGGGTTCGATCCCTTGCCTTGCTCATTGGGTTAAGGATCCGGCGTTGCCGTGAGCTGTGGTGTAGGTTGCAGACGCGGCTCGGATCCCGCGTTGCTCTGGCTGTGGCGAAGGCCAGCAGCTACAGCTCCTGTTAGATCCCTAGCCTGGGAACCTCCACATGCCGTGGGTGCGGCCCTAGATAAGGCAAAAATACAAAAAAAAAAAAAAAAAAAAAGGAAATTGCAATGTTATTACCACTATAACCCTATAAAATTTATGAAAATTAAACAAGCAAGAAAGAAGTTATCAGAGCCACTAGAAAACCTATACATAAGAAGGACTGAAAAAAGAGCTCCCACTGTGGTGCAGTGGAATGGGTGTCATCTCTGGAGTGCTGGGGCAAACATTCAATCCCTGGCCTGGCACAATGAGTTAAAGAATCTGGCTTTGCCACAGCTACAGTGTAGTTTGCAACTGTGACTTGGATCTGATCCCTGGCCTGAGAAAACCATATGCTGCAGAGTGGCCAAAAGAGAAAAAAAAGAAAGCCCATACATTGTTGATGAAATGAAAAATGGTATGGCCACTTTGGAAAACAGTTTGACATTGTCTGATAAAATCTACCCTTACATATGACCCAACAATTCCCCTCCTAATTATTGACTCCCCCAAAATGAAAATTTATATTTACATAAGAACCTGTATATCAGCTTTATTTGTAATCACCAAAATGTGGAAAGAACTCAAATGTTCTTCAACAATGAATGGATAAAATATGCTATATCCATGCGATGGAATATGACATAGCAGCGAAAGAATGAAACGTTGATACATGCAGCAACATGGATGCACCTCAAATGCACTTTGCTATAGAAGTCACATGCTGTGTAATATCATTTTTAGGACATTCTGGGCAACAAGAGCAAAACTGTAGGGACAGAGAGTAGATCAGGGTTTTCCGAAGATTAAAATTGGGGGACAGGTGTTGACTCCAAAAGGGCAACACAGGGACACTTTTTTTTTCCTTGTGATACATTTGTCCTGTCTCATGGTTTTGTTAGTGGACACAAGGCTCTATGCATTTGAAAAAAATCCGTAGAACTGATAGCACAAATAGTGAATTTTAGTGTATGCAAATTAAAAATTAAGCGTGATGATAAAAGATGAAATAAAAGTAAATTGGCAGTATGTTTATGCAAGGACTTTAATGAAGTTCACATTCCTTGACTTTGTTTTTCCATTTCTAGAAGTATATTCATAGGAAAGCAATCAATGACATGGTCAAAAATGCTCTTTGCAATATTATGTATCACCCAGAAATTGAAAACATCTTAATTGTGCAATTAAAATGAGGTAGTTAAACAAATCATAATATATTTCCAACTTACAAGGCACTGAAATCATGTTCCTAAAGGTTAATTTCAGAGAAAAATGATTATTCTTTACTGATATGTTGTCAGTTTACTGACTTCCCCAGTTTATCCTAAAAATATTGATTTTCAAATATTTGAAAACTTTTAGCAATTTAAAGTATTTTCTAAAGGTATACCACATATTTCAAGCTGGTTCATATCCTTTTCCACATCTCTAGATATATATCTATGTAGGTAGATAGATGAAATGAGGACTATTATTTTTGCCTTTATAATCATTTCTTCCTCTTATGTTTTTCTAGCTAAGACAAAATCAGGATGGAGGAAAAAAATGGTATCTCTGACTCAGATCATTTTTCTATTTGGAAAGCCTTTTATCCCCATTTTCACCAATAATAAAAAGCCACATCACATATAAGTGGCACTTTGCAATTTCCATGTATATTTTACATTAGCCTTTTTGATCTGTCTTCAGATTTGATGATATAATCAGAGATGATGGTAATGCCCCACCTCGCACTTACACAAGGCATCTGAAGCCTAAAAAAAGCCTCACAATTTTCCAGGGTCACATTTTTGTAAGTATTCAAGGCAGAACTCCAATACAGATGTCATAACTCCTCATCAAATATTCTGGCCATTATAATGCACTGTTTACTTACTCCAAGATATCCGCTTTTGAAGAAGCATGTCTTGCATTACAAAAGTCATTTATTCCATCTTTGTCATTCTGGATTCATCTTTTAAAAAAATCATACGGCATCTCTCTCTAAAATTATCATGAGAAACCAGGTTTCCACAATGAGCAGATGTCCTCAAATTGTGTTTTGAGGAACATTGGTGTGCTTTTCTTTCTGTGTCTGTCTCTGTGCCTTCTTGGACAGGACCCCCCCCGCCTCCTCATCATGTTTCTGGGCTATCCACTGTGTCCAAAAAAATTAGGATTATTATATCTCAAATGCAAACAGGGACAGTCAGTGCCTAAAAATGAAATTTTGAAGTTCTTTTCAAAGGTGATAATCTCGAAAACAAGTTTTCATCACAAGAGCCAGACATATGGGAGAGAAGTGTTTTGTAAATTCCAAATAGCTCCCTCAAGATATCAAGATGAGAGCCCAGAAGGCTCAGTTTTAGCATAAACCAGCATACTTCTTTGGCCAGGTTCCTGCATCAGAAAGGAGAAATCTAGAGAGGATGCCGAGGAGAGGTACATCAACATGACAGCCCTTGGCTGCCTCTCTTTCTGCAGATAAAATCCCAGGCTGAGGAAATGAAACATTTCCTCATTTCAGGTAGGCTAAAGGGAAAGCAAAAGCAGAGAGGCCGGTGCCGGGTTCCCTGGTTTGAGCCTCCAGGAAGAGACTGTGCACGCAAAGTTCCCTGTACCCCAACCTAAAGAGATGGGGCCGTGATAGTGAGAGTGTAGTGCTGGGTTTTGGCCCAGAGTGGGTCTGAGCTAGCTGCTCACCACCCTCCAAACCTGCTCTACACAGTTTATAACATGGGACATCCTGAAATCCTGCCTCAGTGTGGGATGTGGAAGTGTTGACTGCCGAAGGAAACTGCAGTGAACTTGCAGTCAGATACAGACGAATAGAAAGTGTATGGATTAGAAAATAGGAAGCTGTGATGGGGACTCTAAAAATGAGCGGTGGATGCAGTTGCACCCTCAAAGACTAGGGAATGATACACAAAGGCCAAGTAGATGGAAATAACCCCCTCAGGAACTAGCAAATTTCAAAGGAGAATGTGCAACCTTGTTGCAGACATTCCTCTCACCCTCAGCTGCCACCCAAAAGGAAGGAAAGAAAGGAGAGCGAGAAACATTGAAAAACTGAGACAGAGGTAACTGAAAGATTGTTTTATCACAAGGTGTTCAGTTACTTTAAAAGGATATATTTCTGTCTGCCACCCCTTTCCCAGCTCCCATCTGGCCCCGGCTACCAACCAGAAATCAGGGCTTGTGAGTAATGTCATTTTTAGAAAAAAAAAAAATGGTTTTCAAGGTCATATTTTGATAGGTGTCCCAAAACAGAAATAGTTATTTGTCCCCAACCTGAGTCATAATAAGTAATTCTCAAGCCTTTGCACACATATAAAGTAGTGGTTACTTTGCCCCAGAATGTGTGACTGAGGCCGAGAAAAATGTGATGTTTCAGCCCTAAGACATTTTGTTAGATTTTTATATGGGTTTTTTTGAGCAATTTTAGTTTGCTCATAAATCATATACTGTGTCTGCCCTTTTGCATTTTCTCTAACCCTGAGTAACACACAGGATTCATGAGCTAAAGGAGTAGGAATCTTTACACTTGACCGATTTTCCACGAGATCGGGTTTTGTGTAGCCAGGTACATAAATTGTCCTGACAGTGAGGAGAGGATATGCGTGTCAATGAAGCGTTGCGTTGAAGAAATGGGCTCTAGAGCTTAGTTGCCCAAGGCCTAGTTCAAG
Organism: Catagonus wagneri; assembly: GCA_004024745.2. Lineage (NCBI taxonomy): Eukaryota > Metazoa > Chordata > Mammalia > Artiodactyla > Tayassuidae > Catagonus > Catagonus wagneri. Next base: position 14,749,806 of record PVHT020000521.1, on the reverse strand, counting down.
CTTCAGCATTTTATTTGTGTTTGAATTTAAGCAGGTAATTTTAACTTACTTAAGATTCAGTAGTCTCATCTATATAATGAACATGCTATTAGTTTTTACCTCATAGTATTGTGACATCTAAATGAGCTGATACATGCAGTAATAACTAACATCTACTAAGTACGTATATACTCTTACTGATGCCTTGAGGATTAAATGAGTTAATAGATGCTTGTAAAATGTAACATTAAGCTGAGTACTTCCTAAGTGATCCAGGTGTTAGCTGCTATTATTATATTCTTGGATGCTGAGGAACTTGATATTACTCCTGAGTTAGGCCTCTTAACAAACAGCTTACTGGCCATTAGATGCAATTTCAGCTAACTTCTGGCCTTTGTAAATATGTTGGAAATATTATTTTCTTATTTTTTAGCTGTTATCATTCCTTACCTAAAGTATTTTCCTTTTAACCTTTGTTTTGGTCTCCCCTATGTTCACGTTAGCCTTTGCTGTTATCTTTTTTCTTTTATTTTCTATCAGAGTTTTGCTTTTCACTTTAATGATGTAAGAGCATCCTTACATCATTATTATATTTTTTGCTTGTACTTGTGTCATTTATCTAATCATACATTATACTGAATTGGTTTAATGTCCATACTTTTCTATTCCTATTCGGTCTTACTTTCTCTCTTACTCTTCTATCTCTCCATTCTGAACTTTTTCTCATCGGCTTATCTTTTCCGTTTTTTGAAGCATATTGCCCTTTTCTGGCTCGTCTTGTGATGCATTTCCTAGGTAATTAAGCTGCTCACTCTTCTGGGCTTTCTCTTTCCAATACTAAATTTACTGACTAGCTGGGAATGAATTGTACAGAATCCCTTCTTTATGGTTTAGCATCAGCTAAAAGTAATATAATGAGAAAGACATTTGTGAGATCTGGAACCAGGGCACAATACAGCAAAATGGTTAAAAATACAGCTTGTAATGTGTAACAGGTATGTTTTCCAATTCCAGCTCAGACCCATAAGCCATGTGACTCTTAAGCAAGTGCTTTTAATCTCTTTGTACCTCAGGACTGACATAATGCCTAACTAATGTTGTCAATATGAAAATTTAGTAAACAATGTGGTTTGCAGAATATCAGTCACTCTGTGCTCTCTGAAATATCAGATGCTGATTTTTTTTTATTGAAGTTGTTTTGTTATTATTAAAATGATAATACAGCATCAGGTTTCTTTATTTGTCTTCCTATATGTTTAAACTAGAGAGACAAATTAGCTTCAGATTTTAAAATTGGCAGGCAGAAACATTAATTGCATTGCTGGAATTGCATTATTGCTTAGCCCTGTTTAGCCCTGGCATAGCGTCTGTTTAGCCCTTAGCTTTGTCTTGTATTTTATTGGTTTGAAATATAAATATTCCCTCAGCTGATTAGAGTCCCAGTCCAGAAGTGACCAGGGGCTACTCTCCTTTAAAGAGATAACATTTAAATTTAAAAAGTGAAATTAAGTGCATATGAATTCCAGTAAATTTCCTATGTACCATCCTTTGACATCTTACTCAGCTCTCGGCAAGAATTTAATCAACATTTATTGGCATTCTTTTCTGAGATTTAAATAGGACATAAAATTTTATGACATGTAGAGTGTTTTCGATAACTGCTTCATTATTTTCCATAGATAGTGTAAGAGTATACAAGAGGACATATCAATAAAGTATCCAAATTGCATTCTTTTTGGAAGAATAAGGTAGTTTGAAGTGTGTATAATGACAAAATTTTGATATATTTTTAAAATCAGACTGTAGATTTGTAGATATCTGGGTTTTTCTTTTCCTGTTTTGTCTATATTATTTTCTTGTTTTGGACAATTGTACAATCAGAAAACTAAGAATTATAGCTGTTTGTTCTGTTATTATGAAAGAGAGGTGGTAGCTCATAGTATTAAATTTTAGTTTCTTAGGATTATAAAACAAATGCCACAGGATATAGGATGTAGCATAGCCATGACTTAAACACTAGTTTTTTGTGGAAAGCCCAAAGTCTGAAAGCTACATTAGTGTTAAATTTACATAGTTGCTTGACTAGTAGCAATAAAGAGTTTGCTGTGAGCTATTTATACTTTAAGTAGCATATGTATTTAAACTATTTTTTAGGAAACATTTTTTAAGAAATCTTGAGTTTATTCATATGTTGAAGAATCTTTCTGGAGATCCCCGTGTCACAATGGGTTAAGAATCCAACTGCAGCAGCTAGAATTGCTGCAGAGGCTCGGCTTAGATCCAAATCCCTGTAGAGTGGGCTAAAGGATCCAGCATTGCTGTAGCTATGATGTAGGTTGCAGCTGTGGCATTGGTCCAGCTGTGACTTGGATTCAATCCCTGGCCTGGGAACTTACGTATGCCATGGGTGCAGGGATTAAAAAAAAAAAAGGAAAAGAATCTTTCTCTCAGATGGACCTAGAGATTATCATACTAAGTGAAGTAAATCAGACAGAGAAAGACAAACTCTTAGAAAACAGTTATAATGGAAAGTAAAAAAAAAGATATAAATGAACTTGTTCACAAAGCAGAAACAGATTTACAAACATCGAAAACACACTTATGATTACCAAAGAGAAAAATGCAGGGGAAGGGATAAATTAGGATTTGGGATTAACAGATTCACACTACTATATGTAAAATTGATAAATGACAAGGAGCTACTATATAGCAAAGGGAGCTATATTCACCTTGTAAAAACCTATAATGGAAAGAGTATGAGAAAAAAATGTTTATCTATATGCATATACAAACTATATATATATATATATATATATATATATAAGTGATTCACTTTACTGTGCTTCTGAAACTAACACAACACTGTCAATAAACTATACTTTTAAGAAAAGAATTTTTCTTTCTCTCATCCAAGAACTGTTGTTTTTAGCCAGGAATAGGCAAGCATGAGAACAGTAGTATGAACTATAGCCAAGACCTAGTCGTCTGGTCATCTATGCCAAGGTCTCCAGAATCACAAACAAGCAAAATTGAGTGATGAATATGATCCTGGAATTCCACTCCTAGATAAATACTGAAAAGAACTGAAAACAGGTACTCAAACAAGGACACGTATAAGCAGGTTCATAGCAGCACTATTCACAGTAGCCAAAAGGTGCTCATCAACAGATGAATGGATAAACAACTCATGGTATATGCATACAATGGAACATTATTCCATCATAAAGTGGACTGAAGTAGTGATATAGGTTACAACATGAATGAGCCTCCAGAATACTATGCTAATATTATGAAAGAAGTCTGATGCAAAAAATTATACCATATAATTCCACTGATATAAAATATTTAGAACAGATAATTCTGCAGAGATAGAACATTAATTGGTGGCTGCCAGGGTCTGAGGGAGGAGATACAGGGGAGAAATTGTTTAATGGGTAAAGGGTTTTATGTTGGAATAATGAAATGTTTTGAAACTAGATATAAGTTACAGTTGCAAAAACTTCCCTGATTTACTAAATGCCACTGAAGCGTTCACTCAAAAATGGTTAATTTTATGTAATGTGGATTTCACCATATTAAATTATTAAGAAATACTGAGTAAAAAGATTGGAGTCGCACCATATCCCATATTTCCAGAATCACAACTGCTTTAAATCAGTCTGTTCCATGAGGAGAGTACGTGAAGTTTGTCATTATCGATCCCAGGGAGCCTGATGAGGAATGGGAGTATTTTAGAGTCTTCTTGAAAGATGAACTCAATTTTCTTCTTAATTATATTCAATTTTATTATGACATTAGATTATAAGAGCTTGTGAAAATCACTTATAGTGACTAAGTTACTGTCCCACGTCCTGTTTTATTTTCCACGCTTGCCTGAGATTTCAGTTGGTCTCATTGATCCAGCCACAAAAATGAAATCATGAAAGTAAAAATGCTTGTCTTTTGAAATGGATGCTCTCCAGGAAACGGGAAGGTAATTATACCAATGTAGATGGGTAGATGAGGTTACTCAGGCTCAAGCACTTTATTTTTGACTTTTCAGTGGTTTAGTTCAGCCACATATAAGGAAAATAATCTGGATAATTATAAACAGCACTCTTTATATATTATGAGAACCAGTCTTTGAGTTTGTTGGTAGTTATATGTATATACATATATGTATATATGTGTATATGTGTGTGTATACACACACACACACACGCACACACACACACACACACCACAGAGTAAAGCAAAGGCTTTCCTCTTTATGACAAAAATCCCTAGATTTTTTAGGTCAGGAATGCCATTAGGTTTTGTGGTGTACATCTTTCCAAACAACACCTTTTAAGGTCCCTCTATATTGAGTCTTCCCTTCCTGCTGGACACCTTGCTGTGTATGTTGCCTAAGTGATTTCTAAACTTTAGACTATCTCTGAGAGCTAAGTGTTATTATTTCATTATTGCACGTAAAGTTCAAAGAAATTAACACAAGAGGATAAGCAGCTCTAGGATTCACCTTCACTTACCTGTGTCCTGCTTGGTCATCTGTGATGAGGATCCCATTGTGCAGCTTTTCTTTGGCAAGATTTTTTATGAACTAGCTCACACACAAACATTTGGCTTCCCTGAAGAAGGGCTCATCTGTTTGCTCACATTTCTGAATTAGCACATAGAGAACAGCTAGCAAAGTGTCAGTGGGGGTTTTGACATTCACTGCAAGGTGGACCTGGGTATATCCATTTGTAAGATAGCTTAGGTTTTAAAAATCATCTCAGCCCTGGAAGTAAGTATTAAGGGTCTGAATGGTAGATGACTGGGGAGGATGTTAAATTTGGGTCATGGCGATTTCCCACTGTGGCTCAGCAGGTTCAGAACCTGGCATAGTGTTCGTGAGGATGCAAGTTCAATCCCTGGCCTCATTCAGTGGCTAAGGATCTGGCATTGCCTCAAGCTGTAGCCTGGGTCTAGGATGAGGCTTGGATCGAGTGTTGCTGTGACTGTGGCGGAGGCCTGCAGCTGCAGCTCAGATTCAACCCCTATCTTGGGAACTTCCATATGCTGCTGGTGTGGCTGTAAAAAGAAAAAAAAAAAAGAGAAAATAGGTTATGGGAAACCTGATCATTTGGGAATTTAAAGTAAGCAGAAATAGAACAAACCTGGTATATCAGAGTTATTCAGAATGTGATGTCAAGTAATTCTTCCAATATGGGTTTTCTCTTCTCCTCATGCAGTTTCAGCACTATCTTCCACATACCTTCTATTTTCCTATCATTTTACCTATGTTGACACTTGCATTGCCTACATGCCCTCCCTGATGACCACCTTTCTCCTTCTCCTTGCTGAAAGCCTTCTGCTCTCAGGCTAGTAGTTCCCCAGAGATCCTTCTCCTCCTTCTACCATTACAGTCTTCTCTCAAACACACGTTTGCAACTTGACATTTACTTTGGGACTTGGCTTTATCTTTATGTATTTATAGCTCATCTCTGTTATTAATCATGAGCTCTGGGGAATAAATCACAGCATTTTCACTTATGTTTATCTCATATAGTCCTGGACATGGTATGTGCTCATCAAGCAGTAGTTGATGATTTTGTAAATCTTGAAGGCAGGATTTTCTCAAAGCATATTAATAAAAATGCTATTACTGGGAGAGATGCTCCTCCCAAAAAGACGGCCATTGGCTAAATAAGGTTGAAAAACGTTACATAACCATTTCCATCCGAGGACATTTACACCATTATTGGAATTTTCAATACTCACTACTGTCCAGTAGTGAGACCAAGTTAACTATTTTAATCCAATACTTCTCAGCTTCCCCTCGGCCACTTTTCAAAATAAGAAGGCTTCCAATATCTCTTATTCCTTAAAATATTCTTTGCAAGACACTGCTTTAAACTGTTTTTGTGTAAAAAATTATGCTTGTAATTTATAATATACATAAATGCATAAATTGAATTTTGGTTAGATGTAGTTTGTATGTTTTCTTTGACCTTCCTACTTCTGTACTTGGGCAAGCACTCCCCCTAAGCTGTATGTGTGTGTGTGTGTGTGTGTGTGCGTGTGCGTGTGTGCGTGCACGCGTGCACGTTTGCATGTCCATATCCAGTGTGGACTCAACCTGAAAATAGATTGAGACTGAAAAGAGTGATTGAAACAGATCTTGCAGCTTGAGTATCTACTAGAATCTCTATTACTTCCCATAATATGCTTGAAAAGTTTTATTTGTTCCTCAAGGGCAATGAGCCTGGCCTCATTTACAAATATGAATGCAGATATTAGGAGGGTACTAGCTTCTCCTGCAGGCAGTCTTGTTTACTCTCAGCTTGTTTTATTTACTTCCTCTGAAGGGGAATATCCATCTCACAGAATGAGACACAATATGGTTAATGGGGAAACCAGGAGTGCTGGTGTCTGAAGGTTTCCACTGGCTTCCCAACTCAGGCCCATATGACTCTAGAGCCACTGACTTCTCATCTACCAAGTAAGAAGGGTCACACCTTCCTCTAATAGCATCTTAGGAGAACAGTGCCTAGCAAAAAAAGAGATCCTGCATAAATGTTAGTCCCTATTCGCAGTTGTTTTTTGTGTCAGACGTAATATGACAGAATTCCACAGTCATGAAGTCACGTAGATAAAACTGCCTCTATCCTGTGCTCACCACTCCACTTTTCATATTGTTGCTTCAGACCATAAATAGGCATTGCTCCTCTTCATGTCTTCTCTTTTTATGAAGTAACTGTGAATGTGGGGAAAAATAAGAGTTGACTTGTTCTCTATAAAGAAGAATATTTGAATTCTAAAGATAGTGAGTAAATAAAAGAGTTTTAAAAATTCATTGTAATCATTTGAGATGTCGAAAATCAATTTGGAAATCATCCCCTTTGTCTTATCTGTTAATTTTAAAACTCCATGCCCCATTATTATACATATGCGTACATATATTTGAGTAGTTTGTCGCATTGCTTAAAGGGCAAATAGATTAGGGGAGATTTTAGACTTACTTTCAATTTTTATCTCAACACATTATACAATTTTAGCCACAGGTTCATTTCCATTGTGGTTTAGGATTTACCACTATGCACAAACAGTATAAAAGAATCCTTGTGTGATATTCTTGATTAAGATGATATAGTTGGATGTGAAAACACTCAATAGACAATTGGAATGATAATTTGCAGGAGGTAGAATAGATTGCTCAACATAAATTGTAGTTTTTCAGGCCAATAGACTGCTCTGACTCCCATTTTGCATAAAAACAAGTACTTGTTACATGTCATTGTCAATAGCATGTCAGTCCTGTCTGTCTCCAGCCATCCATCCTAAACTGTTGCTGGAAGAAGGCCACCTGTCCCTGTGAATGATGACAAATGGCAATTTTGCTGTGGTAACTCTCTCTCTAAATGCCCAATTATCTCCTGACAGTTTTTCTTGACATAAATATTATGAATGGCTGAAAAAAAATTTTTGGTACACTCTAGGCTTAGAGATCAGGTGAGGTCTTATAAGCAAAAATGAAGTAACAGAGGAAGTGATGAACCTAAATGTTCCTTGGACTGGCCTCAATGTTATGTTAATCAGCATCTGTCTTGATCTGGTTGATTCCAGGGGAAGATGTGTCAGGGAGTCTCTGCCCAGCACCTCCTCCTCCAGAACAGATGGCTTGTGAAATCCCCTGCCGAATGGATTGTGTGCTGAGTGAGTGGACAGAGTGGTCATCCTGCTCCCAGTCTTGTTCAAATAAAAACTCAGATGGGAAACAGTCCAGGTCAAGGATGATCCTAGCATTGGCTGGAGAAGGTGAGTAAAAGGAAAAGTTTCTATCCCCTAAATCCAAATGAACAGTTTACTTAGCATGTGTGCCTTTGTCTCAGAGCCTCCAGTTTATCTCTGCTGGGTTCCCATATAAACATGCATTGTTTTAGTCCATGTATGTGCCATGGCAATAGGATGCTGGTCTTCATTATGCTTTTTTAGGGAAGAATACAAAACTTGGTTGATATATATCCGGTTTCAGATATCTCATGCTGTTTGGAGCATAACTTCAGTATGTCTGGTAAAATGAGTTCCAAATTAGGAATCAAGAGACATGGTGTCTTGACTGGGCACTTCCATTAACACTGGCAAACAACCTGATCTGTATATCCTTCTCTCCTATTCTGTAAGGCTGGCATGTTGTGAGAGGAAAGAAGATGAAGTCTGTGAAAATGGCTTTGAAGAAGCTAAAATGTGCTGTGGGGCTATAAACGGGAGACATCAGAACAAATTAGAGGAGCAGCTGTTCCTATCATTTAGAAGCCATGGTCTCTGTCCCTAGACACATACCTCATGCCTTTCAGGCTCTCCCTTGGCTTCCTTTATTGACAGCTCAGTTGGGATAGCAAAGTGATATGGCCATTGGCTTGAGGAATTGTTTTATTTTTTTGGCTGTTACCACGGCATGTGGAAATTCCCAGGCTAGGGATCGAACCTGTGCCACAGCAGTGACAGTGCCAGATTCTTAACCTGCTGAGGACCTCCACTGAGGAACTCATTTCTTGAATAATATTTAGTTCTGTGATATAAAGAAATGGCGCCAAGGTCAAGAGGAATGAAGATTTTCATATTCTTAAAGGAAAGTTGCATTTCTGGAAGGAGAAACAAGTCAATAGTATTTAATGGGGGAAAAATAACAAGAATAATAAAACCAAGGTCACAAATCTTCTTGAGCATTTGGCCCACTGAATAAAACATTACCGAGTGGAAGAGTCAGGAAAAAAAAATCAATACTTTAGATAAATACCAGTTTTTACATGGGTATAAAAATGTGAAAGAAGGGTAGTAATGAAATTTGATTGTCTGAGTCACCCAAGAGTGTAAGGATGCACATCTGCCTGGTCTCACTGCCACTGGATAACACATAGTCAGATATTATTTCAAATAATAAAGGTGGGCTCTCTCCTGACAAACTTTAAGAGAGGTTTCTGGATTTCTCAAATTGCAGTAAAATGCACTGCTTGAAGAAGGATGGATGTCTTAAATGGTTCTCTGATGAAAATAATACTATACTGTCTTAGGAAATAGAGTCAATATGTAGGTAATGTGTACATGTGTATTGGTCTTTGACCTAATATCCCTTAAGGCCATGAGCTGTTATATCTAACTGACTATTTATGTAGGCCTAATAATATTAAAATAAAAGCAGATTTCTTTGAAGTTTATCTCAGAGACACATGATGCCGAGGTGGGTGGTAGAATCAACTAGGTTTTTAAATCCAACTGGTGTGCCATTGATTGTCCTTTAGGAGAGAACTGTGCAGTATGTTGTTACTCGGAACAAAAGGACCATGCCTGTAGAGTCAAGGGTGCAGTGGCTCAGTCCTTTGGAAGACTGTATCAAACAGGCCATCTTTCTAGACCTTTAAAATGGCAAAAGCAACACAAATAATCTCCTGTTAGACCCCTAGCCTGGGAACCTCCATATGCCGCAGGTGTGGCTCCACATAAAAGGAAAAAAGACAAAAAAAAAAAAGAATGACAGTAACAATGGCAGCAACATGATAATAATAGCAATGACAGCTCTGTATTCTTTTTGATTTTAAATTTTGCAGGTGGAAACCCATGTCCCCCAAGTCAGACCCTTCAAGAGTATCGCTCGTGCAATGACCATTCCTGTATGCAACTCTACTGGGAGACCTCACCTTGGGGCCCCTGTTCTGAAGACACATTGGTCACTGCACTTAATGCAACCATTGGCTGGAATGGAGAAGCTACATGTGGTGTGGGCATTCAGACACGGAGGGTCGTCTGTGTCAAGAGTCATGTAGGACAAGTGATGACAAAAAGGTATTTTCATTAGTTTATTGAAAGTGCATAGGATTGTTGCATAATTGAGTAACTTTAGAAGTATTTTTCAAGCACCAAGTATGTATCTGTGCTAGAGTAAGAAATTTTTGTTTTATTTTGCTTGACTCTTAGAGACTAAAAAGTATGCCTCAACCAAAGGTAGACACTTTTTAAAGTTATAATGTATACATTAATTAGTGAATAGCAGTAAACATAATGACTACAAATACTGAATCTGTTTGAGTCATCAAATTTTCTAGAAAAAAAATTTCTAGAGCTGATACCAGTATTTTGGACTCTTTCCAATCACGTAAATAGGAGGTCCACACGAAGGTAGGCTACATGCTTTAAAAATATAGGGCCATGTTATACTCTTCTCTAGAAGCCTATTGATCTTGTCTGCAGTGAGCAATAAGTCCGTATAGCCAGTCTGAATACACTAATTCATACCCTCAAGTGGGTTTACAATCTCATGTCTGGTATACTCTGCACATGGAGATGAACATTTTAAAAACTTTAGGAGAATTTGGACCTGGGGACTAGGATATAGTTATCAAAAAAGGTCAAGAACAATTGCAGGTGATGTAGGAAAAAGAGCAAGTGACTGAAAAGCTCAGTTATAGGAATTTCTTCTCTAGACCAAATGAGTAGACATAACTCAGTAGATATAACTCTTACTTGAGTCCTGGAAAGAAAGCTCTTGGAAAAGAAAATGTCATATAGAGAGACTGGGTAACTGGCCCATCCATAGAGATATCCAAATGGTGTTGTTGAAACTAGTTCCCTTTGAATGGTGAAAGACCCTACCCAGCCAACTGTGGTAGTGAGTCACCAGGATGGGCTGGTTCACACTTTTGTCTGGTGTCACAAACTAGGCAACATAGGATCCTTTCCTGGGAATTTTTATGTTGGGAAACTGAAACCCTATCTTCTTCCTGTTCATGATGCTCAAGTATATGAGTGAAGAGCTGCCATTGCCATGGTCACAGCTGGTGGATAAAGCAGGAGGAGAGAGTAAATCAGATGCTCAGAAAGAAGCAGAAACTGAATCAGAACAAGTCCTTGCAACATCAAGCCCTGGCCCCATCCCATCTGAGTGCACTCCTGCCTTCCCTGGCATCCTGGGCAATGACATTAGCTCTTCTGCCTAATTCATTCCAGTTTGTGTTGCTGTCATGGGCAACGCAAACACCTGATTAATTTCACCTTGGGGCACCATGACGATGGGCTCTGGGCTTTATCTGCACTGCCATGGAAACCACTTGAACTGTGTGGAAGCAAAGTCATAGACATTCACTTAAGGGAAAGGAACTGCTGATGGCAGAAATAGGGCAGACTGGCTGGATATTGCTGAGATTGGAGCCTTGGATGAGCAGATACGTGCAAATGCGAGGGAAAATAACTATGACTTGAACTGAGGCACAGTCAGGAAGACATCCTGTCTTCTCCTAAATGTGGCTTCCAGAGGGCTGAATGGTCTTCACTGTTGCCACCACAGCTTTTAGGATAAGTCTGGCATGTGGTTATTATCCACAAACATTTTATAATTCATGAATTAATTAGACCTATGTGTAGGAAAGTAAAAGGGTTTGGCAGGGAATGGATATGAATTGCAGAAGATTGAGAATCTGGTGCTTATCCTTTGTCTTAAGAAAAAGTATTTTATGTACCATGATAAATTTGGGCAAAGGGGACTCTCATGAAGAGTAATGAACAGATCGTACATATGACCTTCTGCTCTTATGAACTTGTAAGTGTTATTTCTGCTTTAGCAACCAACTCAAAATTACTTGTGATACTTTTAGAACATCAATTTACATCACTGTGTATTTCAACTTGGTACCCATAACACCATGCATACTGATTGAGTCAATGGGAGATAGAGCCAAACGTGAACATAATGTTTGCATGCTACTTGGTTCAGGTGATAATCTAATATATGATGTTATGTTAAAATTTTAAAAGGCTTATAAAGATATTATGTAGACAAGAAAACTCCTTTTATTTTAAGAAGGGTTACAGCCCTGATAATGTTCATTTTTTTATGATGTAAATTTTCAACTGCTTAAAAATGCATGAAATAGTAGTTTAAATATATTTATTGCAAAATAAATATAGCTTAGGTATAGAGATAAATGCTACATGAAATGCAGAAAAATATTATCTTTACAGTGCTGAGAAAATTTAGTGTAGTTGAAGTCTGATCTTCTCCCTTCCACAAAATTTTTCACCTCTGAATCACAACAGCAAAAATCCACTTGAAATGAATGTAATTTGCTTTTTTTCTTAGCAGTGTTAGAACTGAGCCTGGCAACTACCAAACACCTTATCGTCACATTGTAAAGGCTCTTTGGCCATTCAAAGTTGGATTATATGTTTATATAGCCCTCTATTTCCTGGTCTAGCCTCATGATTATTTTGAATGACAATATTTTTATGAAGCCTCTGAGCCCCACCAGCTTATATACCTCTTTTTTTTTTCCCTACAGCCACACCTGCAGCATAGGGAAGTTCCCAGGCTAGGGGTCGAATCAGAGCTGCAGCTGAGGCCACAGCCACAGTCACAGCAATATCAGAATCTAGCTGCATCTGCAGCCTATATTGCAGCTCTCAACAATGCCGATTCTTAACCCACTGAGCCAGGCCAGGGATCAAACAGAACCCACATCCTCACAGACACTATGTCGGGTTCTTTACCTACTGAACTGCAACAGGAACTCCCCAAATATTAATGTTTTGTGAACAGAAAAGTCACATGACCAAAAGTTTACAGTTTAAAGCCAAATTCACAAATGCATATGCATTTGTTTGATAATTTACAAAAGTGAGACTAAAATATTATTATTACAGTGAATAACCTCCAGTTTTGCTCAGTTTTCCAACACAGAAAAATGAATTGCACAGATGTTTTCCCTAACTCTGTCTCACACATGCACACACACACACACACACATTCTCTCTCTCTCTCTCTCTCTCTCTCTCACACACACACACACACACACACACACACACACACACACACACGAAGATGCTGCTAATTACTTTCTGCACTTTTAATGAGGCTGGAGACTTTAAAACCTAGTTTGGATTCTTACTGTATGTCTCCAAATGATCCTGCTAAAAGAGAGGAGCCTGCATTGACTTAAAATAAAGTTAATTAAAATTCTTGAGGTTAATGAGATTAATTGAGCCAAGAAAATAATACCTAGTGTCCAGTGAAGCACATAGTGAGACAGTGAGATTATCAGTAGAAAGTGTCCTTTGCTCTGCCCTTTCAGAAAAATATACTTTTGCTTTTTCTTACGTGAAAGCCATTACAGTGGAAAAAAATCCCCTGCCATTTGTGAAACTTTTGGGGCGGAGTTAGTGGCAGTAGAAAGAGGAAAGAAGAAGCAAATATCCTACAAAAAGTGTGGCTTTTAGGAAAGAAAGAAACATCTCCGTGGACTGGTTGGGCTAACTTAATGTATTTTATCTCTAAACCCATTGCACTGAGATACACAGAAGTCCTCACAAGTTGTTGCTTCCCTGGGTTGGCGTTTGGGTTTCCATGTGATTGTATGGTCAAGAATGTTACCATTGTACGAATAATAGCACTGATTGTATCAGAAAATGAGGACTAGCTCGGGCATAACTGAAACAGAACTGAGAGTTGGTTGGCATATTTGGGAGGTTTTGTTTGCTTTTGTTTCACTATTCAGTGTTTTTTTTTTTTTTTTCCAGTTGCAGTGTGCAAAAAATAATGATAAAGATTAAAATCACAAAACTCAAAGTTTTCCAAAAGTCCTATAAGACCCTCTCTGCCCTTAATGTGAGATATGGTAAACAAGAGCTTCATTTACAAGTTTAATTTTTTAAAAGTTGGCAGGTTGAGATAGTCCCTCAGTTTCTGGGCTGATAGACTGCTGTGTCTACATAATGATTATGGGCACATAACTGAAAAATGTCAGATCTCTGTAGCTGAATTGGATGCATTTCAGAACAGTGCTTGTAAGGAACTGAAGCCTACAGGGTGACCAAGAGGTAGCTGTTATGAAATTCCCTAGTGCAGGTCCAGGAAAATACATACATGGAAGTGAAATGAATGTATTCATCCTTTAATCAAGAGTATTGCCAATCTAGGATCAGAGCATTACATGACAGTATAAATTATGGCAAAAGGTGAGGAGCCATACTGCATTTACTAAATAAAAAGTGAATCCATATGTTTCCTTGGTCTTTAAGGCTTCAGTTTTGATTTGGAAAATGGCTGGATAAATATCCCCAAGGATTTGTCTTCAGGTTCCAAGAGCAAAAAATGCTTTCAATCATGCACTTAGTCTTACTAAATAGTTGCACTGCATTAAGACTGGGCATTTTTAAGACATAACGTAAGATGGAAATCTCCCATCAACACATTCAAAATTTGTCAAAATGAAAGTATGTATAGTGCATGTACATGTATGCACAGTCATATACACACACACACACACCCAGAAGACCAGGAGCATAAAAGATGTCAAAAGCCTTGTTTGGTCAGTGACAATAAACAGTACAGAAGATAAATATAGTTTTTAGAAGTAGAGGGTAATGGTCAAGGAAAGTATTTTTGAGGACTAAAAGGAAATTTGTGATAATTGGAACTGTGATGATCCTTAGAGGGGAGGTAGACAGCATGGAAGTAGAAAGGAAGAGGAAGGTGAACCTCAAAGGAAAAGGTCCATATTAGTGGCAGAAGAAATGAACAAAAAGAAAGCTTTACTGGCGAGAGAATGCTTAGCTCTTATCAGACCAGAAATCACATTTTAGGAACATCCTCAGGCCGTGGCCTCTATGAAAGCAATAGAACCTGAGCCATCAAGGGACTGGTATCATTTCTCTCTTACGGGCTTAGAGGAAGAGCACAGGTGGAGAAAGGGCACAGTATTATAAAGAGTTGGCATTATGCCCAATGAGTATTTATCCTGAGTGATGCCAATAAAGTGTAAATAAAAGAAGGCAGTATCAGTTCCCCCAAAGAAACTAACTCCTAACTGGTGTGAAGCAAGTCTCTGCAGAGTAAGCCACCCTCTCCAGAAGCCCGAACCCAAGCCAGCACCCCAGGCTTTTCTGAGCTACTTGTGGATGTGTGAGTGAGCATGTCCTGGCTGGGCCCATGCACCCACAACCCCCACCACCCCACTGGTCACGTAGGAAATTGATGTTCCCCAAGCTGTAGTTTCATTTCCAGCGATACACTAAGAGAACTTGGAGAGCAGATAGAACACATAGCAGTTTGCTTTAATTTTAGTAGACTTCGAGGTATGAATAAAGGACTTGGGAACGAGTTTAGTGCTTTTTGCTATCTCTACTAAAGTAAGACATAAATTTTTCCTTATAAGAATAGCTTTTTTTTTTTTTTCTGTCTTTTTGCCTTTTCTAGGGCCGCACACGCAGCATATGGAGGTTCCCAGGCTCGGGGTCTAACAGGAGCTGTAGCCGCTGGCCTTCACCACAGCCACAGCAACGCGGGATCCGAGCCGTGTCTGAAACCTACACCACAGCTCACGGCAACGCAAGATCCTTAACCCACTGAGTAAGGCCAGGTATCGAAACCGCAACTTCAAGGTTCCTAGTCGGATTCGTTAACCACTGAGCCACAACGGGAAGTCCAAGAATAGCTTGTTTAAATAATACTTTATCCTCTAAAGACACCAATTTTTTCATTCTATTGTTATGTTCATTGAATTGGTCTATTTGATTGACAGTTTTGTGTGTGTATTAAGGATGATTAATAACAAAACCACTAATACTGAATTTGTTGAGCATTTCTTTTCCTTTGAGTATATGCATTTCCATTTCAATTTTTTTTTCATTGAAGAAGAGTTGACTTACGATGATGTGTTAGTTTCAGGTGTACAGCAAAGTGATTCATATATATATATTTTTATTTTCAGATTCTTTTTTCTTATAAGTTATTACAAAATATTAAATAGAGTTCCCTGTGCTATACAGTAGGTCCTTGTTGGTTATCTGTTTTATATATAGTAATGAGTAGTGTGTATATTCCAGACTCCTAAGTTATCCCTTCCCCCACTTTCCCCTTTGGTATCTATAAGTTTGTTTTCTCTGTTTGTGAGTCTATTTATGTTTTGTACGTAAGTTCATTTGTATCATATTTTATATTCTACATATAAGCTATATCATATGATATTTGTCTTTGTCTGGCTTACCTTACTTAATATGATAATCACTAGGTCCATCCATGTTGCTGCAAATGGCATTATTTCATTCCTTTTTATGGCAGAGTAACATTCCGTTGTATATATGTACCACATCTTCTTTATCCATTCCTCTGTCAGTGGGTATTTAGGTTGCTCCCATGTCTTGGCTATTGTGAGTAATGCTGCAGTGAACACTGGGGTGCAAGTATCCTTTTGAATTATAGTAGTCCCTGGGTATATACCCAGCAGTGGGATTGCAGGATCATATGGTATCTCTATTTTTAATTTTCTAAAGAATATCCATACAGTTCTCCATTTTATTTTAATTAAAGTATTATTTGCTCCATAGTATAAGTAAAATAATACAGACGGACTGATGATGGAAAGCAAGAAGTCTCTAACCATCTTCCACTCCACTTAGCAATACACATCGCAAACACAACCACTTTTTAATAGTTTCTCTGTTTCTTTTTCTCTTTCTCTCAATTATTTTGACTGGAAAGCCTCCATGTGGTTCACAAATTACAATAAAATGCAAGAGATATAAAATATGTAACAGTAAATAGCCTTTCACCCACCCCTGCTCCTCTCCATCCCTCCTCTGCCTCCTGTCCTGCCATTGGCAACCATTTTATTACTTTCTCATCTACCTCCATTGTGTCTTTACATCAAGACAAGCAAGTCCCAGTGTATATCCCTATGCCCTCTCTCTTTCTGATGTTTACCTCAGCTTTGAATGATATATTTCTTCACATATTATTCATTTATCTGTGCAGTTATTGATTTAAAATATCCATTGACCTTAATTCCTCCTCTGATTTGACTCTCCTCACATGGTTGGTATTCCATTGGTTGGTTACATTAGCATTTTTTTTCTTTTACTTTTTAGGGCCACACCTGCAGCATATGGAAGTTCCCAGGTTAGGGGTCAAATTAAAGCTGCCACTGAAGCCTATGCCACAGCCACAGCAACACAGGGTCCCAGCCACATCTGTGATCTACACCATCTTTACTGCAGCTGCAGCAATGCCAGATCCTTAACCTACTGAGTGAGGCCAGGGATTGAACCTGCATCCTCAGACACATTAGGTTCTTAACCTGCTGAGCCACAATGGGAACTCTTGTATTAGAATGTTTGAGTCATATACTTAGAATTTTATTTCTTATTTTATTTCTAGTCACTGGCTCTCTGATCACCTGCTCTGTTGGATGAGCACACCCAGGACCCATTCTCTTCTCTTCCCCTGACATCTGTCCTTTACCCACTATGTCTTTAGCTCTCAGTGGAAGGAATAATATTGGATACATTCTATTCACAAACTTCATGCCTATGTATTTGTATTGTTTTAACAATACAATGTTTTAAACTAAGAATACGTTTTCATTTTCCTAATTATGTATACTGACAAGACTGACCTCAATCAGACTATCCTTTTTTATTAGGTGGCCTGGTTTTCTTCTTCTTCTCCCTCAGCCATTATTTGTTTCCTCTCTTACCTTTTCATGGTGTTTGACAGTCAGACATTCTTTGTGTTTGCATATTGATCATTTTGTATCCAGGGTAGACTTTTCACTATAAATTCTCAGCTTTTCATCAGCTCTGTGACATTTCGATCTATGACTTTTCCATTAATTTTATCTCCTCCACTTTCTGTTCTCTTCTACTGAAAAGTCTTAGTTGTCTGTATGAACTTGCTAAGTATTTTTTTGCTTTCATTATGTTTCTTCAAGTGTTCTGTCTTCATGTGGCTTTGGGTCCATTACTTATTATTTTAGCACCTCTGTCTACCATCTGAAAATGAAGATTATAATGCCTCTCACTGCTGTCATTAGAAATAAATGAAAGAATATAGGAAAACCACTTAACTCACCACTATCTAATACCAAAGTTCATGCTATATTAAGCTTTATACACCCTGCATCTCTGTGCTTTATTTAAAAAAAATTATGGGAAACATTTTTAGTGTAAATATATGTTATTGAGTGCTTCTTGTTTTTCAGTTTGGCATATCACTGTTGTGTAAGATAATAAATATGTATTTTAGCCCCCTGTACTCATAAAAATAAGCAAACAAGCATGCAAGTAAAAACAAAAACTTTTTTGCCATTTTCTGAGGCTTCAGTTCTTTAAAGTGATTATGAATCTACTGACTGCATTCCTCTCAATATGAACATTACATTATCAGCAAAATAAAAGAATTGAGATGTTTCTCTTTCTAATGCTACTTAGTATATTTGTTATTTGCTAACAAACATGCTACTCTCATGTCTTGCTTACTCCAGCTCATCAATTTACATGTTCTTAAAGAGACACTTGCAAATTACTTCAATATTCAAAAATTATGTTACATATTGATGATGTACAGTGTTTTTAAGTGGTGCTCAATGATTTTTTTGTTTCCCAATATACCCATATTTTGCCTTATATAGTATCACTGATTTGATATGTTTCTGAATAAAATGCTTTTCAAAAGTATATCAAACTCACCCATAAAAAAATGAATGAAATAATGTTATAGATGCAACTAGAGATTATCACACTGAGTGAAGTAAGTCAGACAAAGAAAGATAAATATCGTATGATTTCATTTATATGTGGGGTCTAATAAGAAATGATACAAAAGAACTTACTGATAAAGCAGAAACAAACTTACTCAAAACCTATTTCATGGTTACCATTGGGGAAATGGTGGGGGAAGGAGGAATTAGGATGATGGGAATAACGTATACCCACTACCGTATAAAATAGATAATTAACAGGAACCTATTGTAGAGCACAGGGAAATCTACTCAATAGTTCGTAATAACCTATATGGGAAAAAAGAATGGATATATGTATATGTATGACTGATTTACTTTCCTGTACACCTGAAACTAATACATCTTTGTAGGTCAGCTATATTCCCATAAAATTGAAAAAAAAATCTATCACATTTGTGCATTCTGAAAAATCATTTGTTATTTGAATTCACACAGATAGAGAAACTGCTCGCTTAGCATTTGTCTTGCATTATTTTCAGGGATTGTTTTAACTTTTCTGCTCTGGTGAAAAGTAATGTATCTTGGTCTCTGGGTCAAGAAAGATGAAGTCTATTTCATGCTTTACCTCTAGCTGTGAGCTCTTGGGTGGGTAACTTCACTTCAAGGATTTTTTTCCCCTCATCTACAAAAAAGAACAGGGTCTCAGGGTTTGGGGTTCTGAAAGCAGGTGGTTCAATGTTAAAACACTCACTTTCTCCAAGAGACATTGATAAGGTCTCTTCACATTGGCAGATGTCCAGAATCTACTCGGCCTGAAACTGTACGCCCTTGTCTGCTCCCGTGTAAAAGGGACTGCATTGTGACTGCTTTCAGCGAGTGGACGCCCTGCCCAAGGCTGTGCCAAGCAGGTAAATGGATGCCTTTCCCTTCATGCTTTCTTTCCTTCCTGACCACCTGGTCTCTTTCTCCACTGCTCAACAAGTGAGAGTTGGTGGAAGGGGAACTCCCTTCTTTTGCATTTGCACGTCATCACCCTTGGGATAAAGTTAGTAAAATTTGTCAGTGAAACCTTGGATTTCCAGCTCCATTAGGATTTGGCAGGGGAAACATATTCAGTTGTTGTGTGTCATGATTTCACAGGCATGCATTTATAGGGGTACTCATCTTCTATTAGTTATGGCATTTTGAATAGCCATTCAAATACAGTCCCTTAGAAAGCATCAGTACCATCACAGTTTATCTATGGCTCCTGTGTGCATGGAGCCTGACTCCAGCCATCTTCATTAAAATGTAGGGCCTGGGAGTTCCCATTGTGGCTCAGCAGGTTAAGAACCTGACATACTGTCCATGAGGGCATGGGTTTGATCTCTGGCCTTGCTCAGTGGGTTAAGGATCTGGTGTTGTCACAAGCTGCAGCATAGGTCTCAGATGTGGCTCAGATCTGATGTTGCCATGGTTGTGGTATAGGCTGGCAACTGCAGCTCCCGTTTGACCCCTAACCTGGGAACTTCCATATGCTGCAGGTGCAGCCATAAAAAGAAGAGAAAAATGTAGGACCTGCACACTCTGCATATATCACTGATAAGAAGAGGGGCTGATACATTAAAAGAGTGTTGAACAGATACAGAAATTGACATGACATATTTTTTTTTTATCTTTTTAGGGCTGCGCTGGCGGCATATGGAGGTTCCCAGGCTAGGGGTCTAATCGGAGTTGTTGCTGCCAGTCTACTCCAGAGCCACAGCAACGCCAGATCCGAGCCGCATCTGCAACCTATGCCATAGTTCACCGCAACACCGGATCGTTAATCCACTGAGCGATGGCAGAGATTGAACCTCATGGTTCCTAGTTGGATTTGTTTCTGCTGTGCCACAGTGGGAACTCCGACATGATATGATTTTTATTTCTTTATTCTTAATGGTGATACTTTATCCACCTGGATGTATTTGGTGGTCCGTGATCCAGGATACTTAATACCCCAGTCCTAATAAACACATGCGAGCACTTTTGTAAAATGACTGCCTTTCTTAGAGCAGCTCTTTTCCCCCACACTTATTTCAGTCCCCTGATGAGCTCATCCGTGTGGAGGGACAAGAACTCTTAATCCCAAAGTTCTCTAATTTGGCTTAAGACCTAGAGTTAATAGCTTGGTCCTTTTCCCTAGACTCACACCCTTGCTTTAGTTCCATGGACCTGACCATTGTCACAGTTTAAAAAGGCACGTTCAAGAGAACAGAGGATGGAAAAAATATTAAGCCTAGAGTTCAGAGCAAATTGGGTCTCATCCAAACCTCCCTGGCCTTTCCTTGGCAGTTATATCCACTCAAGCACGGCTTGTCTCTCACAGTCTCACTGCACTAGCTTTCTGGAAAAATGCAGAGGGAAGCATGCAGTTCTGCAAAAAGAGAACCTTCTACAGAGACTGAGATAGTAACACCTAAAATTCCAGCCCTGTGCATTGCCCTGTTATTTATTTTTTTATTTAATTTTTAAGGCTGCTCCTGTGGCACATGGAAGTTCAGTGGCTAGGGGTTGAATTGGAGCTGTAGCTGAGGCTTACACCACAGTCACAGCAACACTGGATCCAAGCTGCATCTATGACCTACACTGCAATTTGCGACCAATTTGCAGCCACTGAGTGAGGACAGGAATTGAACCTACGTCTTTACAGACTCTATATGGAGTTTTTAACCCATGATAGGAACGGCCCTAAACCCCCACATTGCTCTTTGACTCACTTATCTTCATGGAAATGACATGACACTATGACCAATATTGATATAATCAACCTGCCACATCAAGCCACCTGTCAGTGATTGGCAAGGAGTAGTGTCAGCTCTTGAAGATTCTCATCATCAGTGTCTTATATTGCAAGGGTGGGGCACCTACACAAAGTTGTTATTATTGTGCCATTTTATTATTTTTTAATATAATTTATTTTTTATTTTTTTGCATTATAGCTGGTTTACAGATTTCTGTCAGATTTTCCAACTGCACCGCATGGTGACCCGGTTACATGTACATATATGGATTCATCATTTTATGTTTTTAATTGATCCTTTGTCATAGAATTAACACAGTAGCATCCAGTAAACTTTATTTATGGATAGAACGGGAATACAAAAGAATTTTGAACATACCGTGGGATCTTTTCCTGGTCTTTTGAGAGGTGGAAACAGCAGTCACATCCAGAAACTCTCCAAAACTTTATTTTTTTTGGTCTTTTGAGGGCTATACTCACAACAGTATGGAGGTTCTCAGTCTAGGGGTTGATTGAATTGGAGCTGTAGCCTCTGGCCTACACCGCAGCCACAGCAATGCCAGATCCATGCTGTGTCTGTGACCTACACCACAGCTCATGGCACCGCTGGATCCTTAACCCGTTGAGGGAGGCCAGGGATCAAACCTGTGTCCTCATGGATGCTAGTCAGATTCATTTCCACTGAGCCATGATGGAAACTCAAAACTTATTTTCTTGAATGAAAATGCAAAATCATTGAGCTGGATGAACAGGGTTTGTTCAGTAGTCAGGAGAATGTCATTTCCAGACAGAAAGTGGGACAGAAAAGCTATTATCTCTGTTCTGAACCATTGGAAAGGCAGCATCAGGGAAGCTGGCTTTTGAAATTTTAATAGTAATGTACCCAAAAAATGGTCAAGCTCTTGAAGACAAATATTGGAAAAATGCAAGAAGATAGTCTATGACAACAGATGTTTATTGACATTCAGCTATTTCTTTTACTTCCTTCCTCATGAGATTAGCATAATTCCTCTGTTAAATGGTTTTAAGAAAGGAAAAGGCAGAATTAAAAAGAATACTCTACTGGCTGCCAGATATTGGTGTTAGAGCTGTCAGGGTCCCCTGACACTTCAAGAGGCATATTAGTTTTGTTGAGGCTGTGTGCCCTAGTGGCCAGAGATTACTTTAGCTGCTGCTGTTGCATGCATTCTACCACTGAGCAAATTATCTCTGCTGCATGAGCATCTTCTCCTAGCACTACCTAAGAATGAAGGAATCACAGGGCATGTGAAAAAATTGCTCTTCTAGCAATTTTAGATTTTAGTCCAACTTCCAGAGAGTCAATTAGTTATTTAAATGATTGGCATTGTAGTGAAAATAGTTCTAAGCCTCTGTGGTCTCTTTTTTGCCTCCGATTTTTCAAGCCTAGATAATTCTTTTCACAGCCCAGCAGCCAGGGACCCTGGAGGAGAATAGATTCAATTTTCAGATTTCCCCCAGCTTTCCACTTCAATCCTATTTACCCTCATGTTTTGTTTATACTTTGGGACCAATATATTATTAAATAACCATGGGTTAATTCATGGGGACCATGATAGGGAGGAGATTATTGGAGGAAATAGTACCTCTCCATGTCTGGTTCTCAAACTGTGTTGCCTCTGGATCACCTGGAAACATCATTAAAATGCAGACTTTTCAGCTCCACGGCTAGAAATTTTAATACAATAACTATGGAATATTTCCAAAAATTTGTGTTGTAAGAAGCTGCCACTGAATCGTCATGTACTTCCTCTCTTAAGATAAAAATGGAACATAGATCCTTGAACAAATGCTACTTCAACTTTGGGCATACAGCCTGTTTTTCATCGTCTTCAGTGCACCATATTCTTCCCAGGTCAAGCTTATGATGACTAAGAACAGAGACACTGGAGCCAGATGGGCGGGTTGAGTTCCAAGGTTTGCTGTCTGACATTGGATGTATCACTTAAATTTTTCTATGCCTCAGTTTCCTCATCCATAAAACAGGGATAATAGCCATACCTACACATGAAGAACGTTCTTAGAGCACTCACTGCTTTGGACTGGGTAAGCATGCGACAAGCATTTCTGTCATTGTTCTAAGCCTTTGCACCTGCTCTGTGTGAGGCTGGCACTGTATTCAGGTAACCCTCCTTCCTGCACCTGTATACCTGGGGGGGACCTGCTGTAGCAGCCCTTCCCCAGGAGCTGTGCTCATCTACTAGGCTATGTTAGACCCTCCCACATTCACCTCATTATCTAGATCATCCTATAACATCTTGGACATCCTTTTGCGACACTCCCGTACGTATCTTTCCTTGTTAATGTTGCTTTTGCTAGATTATAAGACCACAAATGCAGACACTGCTTCTGTCTTTTTCACCACTAGGTCCTATAAACCCAGAATAGTATATGGCAGAGTTGTCACTCAATAAAATATTTTTTGAATGGACAGATGTCCTGTAAGGAGAGAGAAATGCTTTGAATCCAGTCAGTCAATTCTCTGTCCTGAGAATGTCCTTCAGAAGATTCTTTGAGAAATAATATCTTTTGAGTTTTTTTAAGTTTTTTTTTTAAATTATAGTTGATTTACAATGTTCCTTCAGTTTTTATTGTACAGCATAGTGACACACACGCACACACACAAATATATGTGTATATATTTTTTTCATACTATCTTCCATCATGTTCTAACCCAAGAGATTAGAGATAGTTCCCTGTGCTGTACAGTAGGACCCCATTTCTCATCCATTCTAAATGTAATAGTTTACATCTACTAACCCCAAACTCCTCATTTACCCCACTTCCTCCCCCCTCCCACCTGGCTACCTCAAGTCTGCTGTCCATGTCCATGATCTGTGAGAAATAATATTTTAAAGTGGTACTTCTCAAATACTTATATGGGTTCCCTGGGGTTCTTATTAAAATGTAGGTTCTAGTTCATTAGACCTGGATATGACCTGGAAATTGACCTGTCTACAGACTCCCAGGTGATACCTCTATGCTGATGACAGATCTCCAGGTGGGGATGGGGTTAGTTAGACATTTTTGAGCAAGGCAGTGACATGGTCAAAGTTTTAAAGTGAAAAGCATGGGCTACGAACAGACCAACAGGTGGGGACACAGGTAGAGTAGGGTGTGGGGTAGAGTGAAGTGGTTTAACCTAAACTGAGAGATCAGGAAAAGGAAGAGTCTAAGCAGATGGCAACTTCAGCTAATGAGGATGGAGAAACTCTTTTTGCAGCTGTGGTTTCAGGTTGGGTCATCAAAGTTGTGAAGAGTTTCCTGGTCCCCAAACTAGGCTGAACAATAGAATCACAGAGATTTCTAAAATATCCCAATGTGTGGGTCCTGCCACAAGATATTATGAATTAATGGGCTTTTGGTATGACCAGGGCATCACTTGATTATGTGAATCCAAATCCAAATCCAAATCCAAATCCATTCTAATCCTCGTAGAAAGCCAAGATATTTACCGAAGGTAGAGTTTATCACAAGTGATTTGTGTCTTAGCAATGGAAGAGTTGTGTCAGGTTTTATTTGGTCCTGGCTGCATTCATGATCTCAATCCTTAGGACTTGAATGTATTCTCAGTCCATGAACAGTCTCTGGCTGGTAGCCAGTCACAGTTCCTGTCTTTTCACTCCTCTTCATCTGAGTCTCTCCCGAAAGGATTAATGGCAGTTCCACATTCTTTTAAGTAAATCAGATAACAATCAAACTGTGGCCCTGCTATAGACTCTCCAAATTTTATGTCCCAGTAGGAAATTAGCCAAGTAATCAAGAACTCTTCTTTGGTGATGTTCTTTCTCACTACTTTCTCTTTTCTTTCAACCTGTAAAGCAAATGCCTGCATGAATATCTACAGTTGGTTGCTTAATAATAGTAACAGTTTGTGTAATATAAAGTTTCTCAGACTCAGAGAGTTTTTTCAATGCACAGATGTCCCAGATTCACCTCATCCCAGGTTCAAGTCTCTTCATGTTGAAGGGATATCTGCAATATGAAAACTCCAAATAAGTGCCTTTTATAAGTGGGCAGAAAAAAAATGGACTTCCTGCTTTGGCCGAGTTGGTTAATGATCCAGCTTGGCTCTGAGGAAACACCAGTTTGATCTCCGGCCAGGCACAGTGAGTTAAGGATCCAGTGTTCCAGCAGCTGTAGTATTGATGGCAGTTTTAGCTTGGATTTGATTGCTGGCCCGGGAACTTTCATAGCCCACAGGGGCAGCCTAAAAAGAAAAAAAAAAGTTGGCAGAAACAAGAAACACTCATTTAGTGCTTTATACTTCAAAAGGTATCTTCATGTACATTTTAGCCTACTGTAGGAGATCACTGATGATTGTTTGCCTGGGTAGTATTGAAAATTAATTATTTTGTCTGCTGAGCTTATAACTATTCCATCCAATGGTTTTACATTAAAGTCACATATCAGTACTGATTTTCCAAGACTTCTCTCAGGCTATCTTTAAAGGGACTCACTTTATATTTTCAACATTTAATAATATGAATTTCAGACATATGCATAAATTAACACAATGCTAATATAAGATACTAAAGGTTAACAAATGCACTCTTACGTAGTCATCAGCCAATTAAAGATTATCATCAGCTCATGGCCTCTCTTACTCTGCTTGTATTATCATTATCCCCCTTTTCACTGTTACTGGGTAATTTTGTAACAAGATTCCCACATGTGTATACCACTTCCATGGGGGGGAAAAGTACATATGAGGTAAAATAATTAGATACTTTATTAAATAAAATGTGGCACATTCAAAATAACTCTTCCTATAAATTTCTAGAAACCATGGAGCTAGTAATTAATTGTTCTGCAATACTAATCATTTAAGGCTGAGGGAGTTCCTTTAACTTTCATCTCTAGAGGGCAGGCTGGACAGCAGTATCATGGTAACAGGAAGGCAAAAGGCAACCTGCTATGGGGAATTGATAGAAAACTTCTTTGGGGGGATCCTTTGCTCCTGCATCAGACATCCTGGAGTTATGTCTTGAGTTTCAACTATCAAAGAGTGATTTTTTTCAATGTCCAAGTTCATAAAGCATTGAATAGATAGAGTGGTTAAATGCATTGAATCTCAAGTTCAACCTCAATAGAGTTCAATAGAGTTCACTGAAGTTCAAGTTCAACAGAGTGATTAAGAGCATTGAATCTCAAGTTCAACTTCCTTGGTTCAAATCCAGTAGTTGCCAAATGAGTCACTTTAGACTCACTTTGAACTTTGTTTATTTCAACTTCCTCCTTTCTCAAGCGAGATAATATCAGCACCCAATTCACAGAGTGATTTTAAAGATTAAATGAGAATAGGACATATGGCAGAATGCCAAGTATAAGGAAATTCTGCTGATGCTGATGACAATGATGTAAGTTCCTTAACGTCAGGGACTGCGTCTTTTACTACTTTGGTAACTAGTTGTTCACATGCTGTTATTGTGGCACTTGTTTCTATATCTGTATTGTTCTTGGACAGATTTTAAAATCTGGAGGGAACGTGAGGGGTGTTGATTTTTTTTGAATAAATGAATGAACGGACTTCATGTCTTTCCCACTTGCAGTTCTAATTCCTAACTATTTTGCTTCCATTTAGAGGAAGCCAAAGCATTAGCAAATAATTCAGTGGGTCCAGGCCAATTAAGGGAAAAGGTAGCAGCCATTCAGAATGTCACATAGGTCAAAAATCACATTCCTTGCACTCAAAGACATGCTAGCATCAGCCTCTCTCCTTACTCCTTTCAAGCGCATAGTGCCTACTCCCCACTGGACCACCTCTATGTTTGTCCACCTGGGAAATGGAGGATGGAGTCCTAATTCACACCCAAATTATGGAGTATCTACTCTGAATAATCAAGATTTTGGGCCTGGAATACCAGCCCACACAGTAATGTTGCAGGCAATATAATGATCTAATGACTTTCCTGGAGGAAGTGACAGTGTAAATCTAGTTATAGCCTCTATAAATTTTGGATGTTTTCTATTCCCAAGGGATTCCTGAAAACTAAATAAAATAAGACGTGTCTCTCACATATACATTCTAAGCCACAGCTCAATGCACAGAGTATAGGTGCCTTTGTTTTTATAGGCTTCACTGGGGGGGGGGATGCGTCCCCTTTAGTTCATAATTTAAAGCTCATAGATCACTACATAGCCCCCGTATTCAATAAATATCCCTGAAAATTTAGCAGGAGAAATGACAGACACTTGGGCTTGTTGAAATTATAGTTCTCAATCATACTCCTGCCTAACCAAGGAGTTCTGCTGATAAAATTCATAAAAGACACTTCCTCTCAATTCATGTATAGGAAAAAGCAAGATAGGTTAAATTATTTTAAATTTTTAAAGCTTTTTTTTCCTCCCATTTTTTCCTCTTATAATTTGACACCTTCTGCCTGTCTCTTTTAAAATCCAGTCTGAGGTGCTTTGGTTGGCCAAAAAATCAGATTTGACAAAAAGGAAACTTTTGTTTTTTGTTTTTTTGCCTTATCTAGGGCCACACCCGCGGCATATGGAGGTTCCCAGGCTAGGGGTCTAACAGGAGCTGTAGCCGCCGACCTTCGCCACAGCCACGGCAACGCGGGATCCAAGCTGCCTCTGCAACCTACACCACAGCTCACAGCAACACCGGATCCTTAACCCACTGAGCAAGGCCAGGGATCGAACCCACAACCTCATGGTTCTTAGTCGGATTTGTTAACCACAGAGACACGAAGGGAGCTCCGACAAAAAGAAAACTTTGAGGAGCATTTTGCTAGGGCCCTGTGACCATCCAGATGTGAAAGAGCCTCACTGGGTTATAAGGGGAGCTGCTGATCTGGCAGAGCTCTGTACTGGCATGACCTACACCTTCCTTCAAGAGCAAGTGTTTGTTGATGTCTTAGCTCTCAGGGAAGCCTTTTCAGTCCACATTTTCCCTCATACCCCCTCCTCCCTCTTCTTCTTCTTTCCCTACTTCCTCCTCCAGTCTTCTATGGGTCCTAAGATTGCAAAACTGGTCCAGAGGTTGACGTACAATTATGGAGTTCACAGTATCACCAACTGGGATTTTTCTTTGCCTTCTCCAGTGGCTCCAAGAGGTGGGTCTAAGTGTACAGGACCAACAGGTGAAGCATGCCTGCTCCAAAAGACAGGATCGCTGGTCTGAGGTTGTTGGCATATCAGAGGCAGAGCCGCAGCTGGAATCCAGATTTTTTTTTATTCTTTCTTTTTATGGCTGCAGCTTTGGCAAATGGAAGTTCATAGGCTAGGGGTCGAATTGGAGCTTCAGCTTCCGGCCTTCACCACAGCCACAACAACTCCAGATCTGAGCTGCATATGCAACCTATGCCACAGTTTGTGGCAATGCGGGATCCTGAACCCGACGAATGAGGCCAGGGATCAAACCCACTCCTCATGGAAACTATGTGTCCTTAACCTTTGAGCTACAGTGGGAACTAAGAATCCAGATTTCTTTAACTGGAGGGGCTGCCTGTTTTCAACCTATTACAAGCCCTGTTTTCACGTGGGCACAGCTCTTCCTGCCTGTTTAGTAGCAATTTAAGAATTCAGTGTCAAGTTCTCTGGAACCCATGGCACAGGCCCTATACAGCACAGCTCTGTCACACAGGGCTTTTGCATGTGCTAGCAGATTGACCATCAGGACAGCTTCATGATAAACTAACAGCTATTTCATTAGTCTTTCTCCATCAAAGAATCAAAGGGATCTTCAAGGGATGCACCCCTGGGCACGTGGTCCAACAGCAAAGACCAGGTCAAGATACTCAGTTTAAATTAAACTTGCTATATTGCCTTGTGAACCTGTAAAGTTACAGGGGAAAAAAAAAGCCAGATAAGTTCAAACTCTTATCTCTAAAATCATATAACTTCTGCTTTATTTCATATCACTGCTTCTTCCTATCAAAATAATAATAGCCATAATTTATGGACGTGCATTGTCCTATTTAATTATTACCTCAACTCTGTATGTAAAGGACTGTTACGACCCCACCTAACATATGAGGAAATAGAGGCTTGGATATGGGTCCCAAGATTGCAAAACTAATAAATGGCAAAAGCTCATAACATCCTAGGCTTTTAACTATTCTTTGAGCAGTAAGTATTTGCTGAGCAATCCCTGTGTTCCAGGCACTGTGCTAAGTACTGTGTGTGAAGAGTGCTGTCTAGTGAGGGAAGTGGAGGCCTTGAACACATCTTGCCTCAATGCATAGGCACTTGCAAAGTATGTGATATCTTTTGCAGTAATTCTTCAGGGAGCTATGAGAAAAGGCAGGAAGGAAAGTCAGATTCTCCTCTGTCTAGAATATCTTTCTCCGTATCTCTACTCACGGCCAGTCTTAGTAGAAGGAAATCTCTGCCTCCTCCATAGAATTTGTCCTGACTCCCCTGCTAGAAATAATCACTTCTCACTCCTGAATCTCATAGCACTGTCTGAACGGCTTGCCTTCTCACTATTGGTAATGTATTCTGTGTCCCTCTGAAGAAACATGACATCCTTGAGGGCTAAAACCTCTTCAGTTTTCATTCCCCAAAGTGCCCTTAGTAATAAACTTAAGACAGAACAGAATTCAGTAAATCTGTGTCAAATAGATGGATGCCAGTTAGGACCTGCTTGCTTAAGCAAACCTAACAAATCGCTGCAATAAAGGTGATTGGCCTTTACAGCTAAAGGTTCTTCATAAGGCACAATGATTCTAGCAGTGGAAAATGTGGGACATAGAGAACCTGGTCTGTCCCTGGTTTCCTGGCAAACATCGTTAAAAAGGAAATACATTCTATCCCTTTTATTCTCTCATTCACTCATTCATTTGTTCAGTCAGAGTCTTTTGGCTTATTACTATTTCAGTGAAATCATATGAGTAACTTAAGGGAAGCAAATGTTATTGAAATGCTAATTCCCAAAAGTAATTTCCTACTGGAGCTCCACATTTCAGCCAGGTTACCTACCAACTGATGCTATATGTCTACAGGAAATGCAATAAAGGGTTTCCTATAGTCCTTTTTGTATTAAACTGAAGGGTATAGTGTTGAAATACAAAATTATTGTCACATGCAGTTTTTCAGTGGTTTAGACTGATTCCAGGGTAAAACTTAGAATAGTTGAAATAGATTTCTGAAACTGTGGTCTGTGCACTTCCAGCTCAGAATTACCTGATATGCTTAAGACGCTAAGAGATTCTTTTATTGAAGTCAGGATTGGGGCCTCCAACTCTGAATTTTTTAAACAAATTGCCTTAGTCGTTCTAAGACACATTAAAGTTTCAGAGCCATTGAAATGTAGAAATATTTATCTATGAGCCAATAGACTCTAAGAAATGTACAACTTGCCTCTGTGTTGTTCTAATCAAGTCTATTTTGGTTTCCAAGGATCAAAGGTATTTCTACAAAGCTTTACAAAGCTAGATTAAGTAATAAGAGACATATTGGGAAATGAGAACAAGAAATCTCACAAATGTCCAAAAGTAAGAAAAAAATATACGGTCTTATAGGAATTAGAAGTGCCGGCAGGAACTGAAGTTTCTTCTCTCAACCCTCAGAGCCAGTCATCCTCCCATTTCTGCTTCTTCATGTACACCTGCTGTCCTGCTCCTTCTAATAGGTTTCTTTTGACTCTTTACTCTGATAAGTACCAGATTCAGAGCCCTGGAATTCCTGTCTAGTCCTTACGCTACAAAAGTTTTTTGAGGCAAGAACCCAACACTGACAGAAACTTCTATCTCTTCAGGCTCTTTATTAAGTTAGCAAGTAAAAGAGTCTGATGGCCCAGTTTGTGTCATTTTGGTCCTTCAATAATGCAGCCACCCGTGTATCAGCTCCCTTGGGTGAGGACACATCTGGAAGGGGAAGGGAACAAGTGGTGCAGTAAGGCAGCAGGAACTGACTGTGGGAATATTCTCACATAGGGACAGTGGTGGTTCACTGCTGAGACTGATGTCTCCAGGACCCATGTTCAGCTCTTTGGAATGAAGTGCTAAACTTGACTCACTTCCTCCCTTGTGTTTCCATCCATTCCTTTCAGTGCTGAGCTATAGGCAGAGGAGTGGCAGAACCTGCTGGGTGGGCTTCCACCACAAAAAACATCCTTTTTTGACTTCAGAGCTTCAGTTTGGGGTAAGAGCTGCTGTCAATTAAGTAGAAATATAGAAAAGGAAAATGAAGCTCCAGGGAATAGAAATGCAGTAGAATGACATTTTTACATAGCATAGAAACTGGGAGGAGAGGAAAGGCACTCACCCTGAGCACGATCTGGGCCAGAGATTTTACTTCAAACAAAATATGCAGTTTCCATGTGTACTTGAGTTCATATCAAAATGCCTCTGCTATCCTTCCTACCCCTGAGTCTCTCGTAGACGTATGGCTTTGGATGTCTTTTAAAAAGATCTTAACATACCAAACAAAATCAAATAAATAAAAAGCAAACAAAAGAGGTGAATGGAGATTTGATGCTTGATGTTCTGTCTCTTATACCTAGAATCCACTGTTATGACTTCTAGTTTACATCTACAGGTTGCTTTCAAGCACTAGTAATCTCTTTCATTCAATAGTCAAGCTTTATTACCATAAATAAATCCTCTGGCTCACATGGATTTTCATAGTGATTTGTTGTTAGCCTTGATGGCAAAAATCTGTGTTTCTTTGAATGTGAATGCTCTTTATTTTCATTTTTTTTTTTTTACTTCTGACTGGTTTCCTTTATGTAATCTCTAGAGTTCTCTAGAGACAGTATAATGCAACACAATATAACCCTTGTTAGCCTAGAGAGGTGAACGAGTTGCCTTTCAGAAGCCAAGGTACCCATTCCAATTAGGAGTTTATTTTTAGAGTTTTAGTGTACTTTCTACAAAGAAAAAGAATATATTAGTTTTCCTCTTGCTCTGGTGTTACTTTAAGTTTATTAAATAATTTTCTACAATTAAAAAGATTAAATTCATTATTTTTCACTTCCTTGGCTTTGGTTCAATTTTAATATCATTTTCAATGAGAATGTGGCTTCAGAAGGTTTTTGACACATCAGAGTAGCCACTATGATAGTAGATTTATGAACTATTTCATTTGTATTACTAAAACAAAGTCAAGAGTTGAAGGTGAAGCTAAATGTTGGCATCCTAAGATATTAATTTGGAACTCCTGGTTTTATAAGAACATCAAATAATTTATGTAAAGAAACAAATCAGGAAGGTATTAAATTCATGCTCAAAATGAAGTAGATGTCTACTACTTTCAAGTGTTCTCAAATAGAAAAATCATTGTTAGATATCCTGCTCATCTCTTGAAGTTCCTTCAAAATCAAGTTGCTACATGGAGATGGTTCAGATAGAGTAGCTACCGAATGACATAGTTTCATTGATAAGGAAGAAAATATCCTAAAATAAGTATGCTAGGAGTAGCAGAGCCTCTGCCATTTGAGATCTTTCCAAGTTAAATGCAGTTTTCTCTGACACCTAAAGATGCTTCCCATAACTTGATTTAGAATGTAAGTTTAGGTTATAGATGATATCCAAAGTTGGAATGTAGTCTGCAGGAATGCAATGACAAGTTTTATGGGAAATTTGTTAATTTCTAACTTGAGTCCATTAGAAACTGGGAACTGATATTTGGTTACATTCCATGGAATGTAATCAAACTGATTTTTTTTTTTTTGCATTCCATTTGGCACTTATATTCTGCTTTGGGCTTTTCTCTAATTAGTTCGTGTGTAGTGGAAGGAGCTTGCCCTTTTTAGAATCTAGCACACTCAGAGTGAACTCCTGATGTTGCCACTTCTTTGTTGTGTGTTCTGAAATTTACTGAGCCTCCCTGAGACCCTGCATTCTTCTCTTTAGCATAGATATAGCACATGGCGTTGTAAAACAGCTTGCTTCCTAGGCTTCTCTTATCCTATGTAAAGCGGCTAACTCAGCAACAGTTTGTCAATATTCAATAATTCCTTCCATGTCCCCCACTTCATATTTTGTCTCCCCAAAGTTTTAGAATCTATGAATACTCAAGTGCAAGCCAGAAAAATTATTAATTTTATAAACAGAAAATACTTCAGTGTGTGCATGCACATATGTATGGGGAGAAAATGAGAGACAGTTTCTTCTAGCAGAATAATAATAGAAGCTTAGTAAATATATATTACATTGCATGGAATATGCGATAATATAATACATGGCCAACAAGCTCACATGGGGTCCTGGACTTTGAGGAAATATATCTTTTCCCACCCCTTTTCCCCCAAACCAAATTCTCTAGCAATTGAGTTCATTAAAGCTGAGGGAGATCAAAATATCAGCTGATTCTCAACCCTAGACTTAGACAGACTTAACTACCTGGTCGTGGCCCCTGTTGGACACCTAAAAATTTGAATGAGTGTGGCTGAGAGTAGATCAGAATATGTACATCCTCTGGGAAGATGTATCCTGAAGGCAGAGAAGTGAGAAGAGGAAGAGCCACATCTGTCCACTTCCTTCTCCCCAAACTGTGATTTAGCTGCCACTCATCCTTTCCAAAGGGAGAGAAAAATGTGGGAAGTGGAAAGAAGTCAGAGATTATGAGGGCTATAGAAGTGGATCTCCCCTCACACGGAAGGACTCATCATGAGGGCTCTATCCTCATTGTCTCTTGCTAAGCAGCTTTGTGAACTCAGGACCTACCTTCTACTGTTTCTTTTACTTTCCTTCAACTATGCTGGTCTCCTTACTGACCGTGCTTGTTCTGCTTGTTCAGACTTTTATTTGCTGTTCCTTCTCTCCCTGAAGTTTTCTTCTCCCAGCCCTTTGCGTGGGTGCCTTTTGATCAATGCTTTGTTTGCAGTTCAGATGTCATACTTCAGAGAGTCTTTCTCTGACAATCTTGTAAATCACCTTCTTCCTTTTGTCACTCCATATTAGTTTCCTCATAGCACTGCCCAGCCCCGCATGGAATGTAAGCTCTAAGTCTTGGTCAGTGTTTAGACACAAGGAAGAGTGGCTGCCACAAAGTAATGTCTAAATGGTTACCAAATGACTAATAGTGGATGAATGCATCATTTATTCAGTAATACTTTGCGTAGGGTTTAGTATACCACGTTTTGTGCCAACTGCTAGTAGTAACACTGAGATGAATAGGATGAGTTTAATCAAGTTTTTTTTTAAATAGTGATTCAAGTATATAAATATATTCTTTCTATAACAGGAATGAACACAGTATATTAAGCAGCCTGTTGGAGGTATCTTGTTTTAGCTAAGTTTTTGGAGGAGGCAAGATTTGGTAGATCAGGAGTTGCTAAGTAAATATGGGACACAAATATCTTCAAGATAGAAGAAAGGATGTGTGTGAAGAGCTTGGCAGCAAAAGACTCCACTTTAAGTAAACAACTTACAGGCAGTCTGTAATGCTCAGGATGCGTAATGCATATACAATGGGGGAGGGATGCGAAGTAGGGTTAGAGAGTCATGTAGGAGCCAGCTCGGGAAGAGATTTATGCCATTCTAAGAAGTTTGGGCATTAGCTGGAATGCTGATGGAAAATTTAAAATTTAAGCATGGGTGTGAGAAAATCAGAGTTATGTTTTAGGAAGAAAAAAATACTATAGAAAGTAATGAGGTTAGACAGTACTGGAAGCCAGCAGGAAAACTATGAGGCTATTCAATTATGTAACCAAAAAAATGAGGAGAATCTGTTTTCTTGAATAGAAAAGAAATGTGAATCACAGGGAAGTATATACATTTCCATAACTCAGCATTGTTTAATAGCGTGTATTCATGACCCAGTATATACTGTGTTATTTGCCTATCCTGTGGTGTTCATGTCACTGGATGATTATGTAAACTCTCTCTCCAGTTCAATATACTTCAGGGCTCAGAGAGAGAGAGAAAAAAAAAATCGTAAGCAACTGTCATCTCCAGGATGGAGCAAACCCCTTCCTGGTCACCTTCTGAGTATATGCTCCCAAGAAGTAAAATGAGCTCAAAAACAAAGAGGTTCTCACTAACTCACCGTGTTTCTACCATCTGTTCATATCAGGACCAACAATATAATCTGCAGGGCCCATAGCAAAATGAAAATATGGGTGCTTCAAAATTACTAAGACTTTTAAGTTGAAGCAGAACATTAAACCAAGAGCCCCACTGAGCCTGTGTGAACCCACACAGATCATATGCCCATGATGCTGGTCTTGGTCCTCACTGGCTTTCTCTGGGGCCAGAATCCTAATTGACTTTGAGTTTTGATTCCTGGCAGCAGTTGTCATATCCCATGACTAAGATATTAACCCTGATTATTTGATTACCATAGCATTGGATTACAATTCTTGCACTGAGAACATTCCAAGGATCAGAGGGATTAGGAGCAAGATGGGGGAAGGTGACAGCAAAGGAGAGCAGGTAAAGAACACACGCTCTGGACCCAGACTGCTTGGGTTACAAGTCTTCTCTGTCATGTTACTACCATCTTGGACAAGGTACAAAACCTTGCTGTGCCACCATTCTCTGACCTGCAAAACGAGAATGATGAGACTGTGTTTTAGGATTGTTATAAGGATTGAGTTTATTTGGAAAGCAAATGAAACATGGCAAATGGTCTTTGTCTCATTGTTTTGGAGATTATATTCTGGAGAGTGAGTCTCGCTTGCTTCCATGTAGTACAAATATTACCATCCAGGGTGAAGTCTGTCATTCAGTGAGCAGAGTGCTTAATTTCAATGTAGCTGAACTTACCAATCATGTATGATTTTCGTTTTCGTGTTTTAAATAGTTGTTCCTGTCCTAAAGATCTAAAGCTTTTACCCTACATTTATCTTTTGAAAACTTTACATATGTCTTTAATAAGTTATTTTGTGTATGATATTAGATAAAAATTGAATTTCTTTTTACGTGTGGAGACACTGACCTTTTCTATCTCCCCTATGCACCCCGGGAAACCCAGTGATCCAGTTATTCTTGTCTTCCTTGCTCTTTCTGGAATTTGATGCTGGACCTTTGCAAATATTATTCTATCTAGACTCTTCTCCCCCCAGATATTATATAGATTATCCCCCAACCTCCTTCATGTTCTGGCTCAAATATTCTCTTCCCACTGAGTCTTTTAAGTTTAAAATTAACTTCCCCCCCATACATCTTCTCTAGTACTCCCTTCTACATTTTGTTTGTTTTGGGGTGTTTTTTTTTGCACAAGATTTAATTGCCATATGAAACACTAAATCTTTGACTTGACCTTTTTTTCTTCTTTTCTTTTCTGGCCACCCCATGGCACATGGAGTTCCCAGGCCAGAAATCAAATCCAAGTAGCAGTTGTGACCTATACTGCAGCTATGTCAATGCCAGATCCTTAATCCACTGTGCTGGGCCAGGGATCAAACCTGTATTCCAGTCCTCTAGAGAGGCTGCTGATCTCTTTGTATAACAGCAGGGACTCCATGGTATTTATTTTTTTAATTGTCTTTCTCCTTCCATTGGAATGTAAGGTTTATGAGCACAAGAATAATGTTTTATTTTTTTCTTTTGTTGTATTCTCAATTTCCAGAATAGTATCTCCTCCTCCTTAGAGGATTTCAGCGTTCCTCTTCCAGAAAAATACAGAACACTGTATAAACAGTTATGTCTTGTGTGTTCTTCTTCTAGACAGAATAGTGAGAAATACAGTT
The DNA here is from genome assembly GCA_004024745.2 of Catagonus wagneri. Lineage (NCBI taxonomy): Eukaryota > Metazoa > Chordata > Mammalia > Artiodactyla > Tayassuidae > Catagonus > Catagonus wagneri. Next base: position 14,712,989 of record PVHT020000521.1, on the reverse strand, counting down.
TCAGATATCTCTATATAATAATATAAGGCATCTGATTAGAAATCTCTGGGTGACTTTTTTTTTCTTCTATTCCTTCTGGAATCAAGGCCAAGACAGACCAACACCCCCATTCTATCTCTGTGTCAGAACAGTTAATTTCCTAGTCCACTACACTAAGAGATCAGGCTCTGTGTGTGTCTGTTTGTCTGTTTGGAGGTGGAAAGTGCTCTGGCCACAGACTTTGTTTCTTGTTTCCTGATTTACTGCATCTATTGAAAGCTAGGCTTTTCCTCCAGCAATGGAGAAATTTCTCCAAAAGTCGGTTCTTAAAAATTTTTTCCTTAATGCCCTATATTTTTTAGCAATGCAGTTATAAAATATTTTAAAACCATTTCAAAGAGAGTTACAAAGGAAACAAAATGGAGGAGGAGGTTCCTATAAGGACACATCAACAAACTGTAACCTAATTGACAGTTGGGACCTAAATCAGAACCCAATGATATTTGGATATTTATAAGTATTTTAGGATACTTGGTGGTAATATTTATAATAGTGTTCCTATGGTTATGTTTGGCAAAGATCCCATACCTTTGATAATTTTACCCTGAAATATGTACAGATGAAATTATATGATGTCTGAATGTTTTTTGAAATAATCTGAGTATGAGTAGATGGGTAGGGGTATAGATGAAACAGCTTTGGCCATGTCATTATTGAAGCTGATGGATGCATGCATTGGGTTTATTGAATGTGTTTGAAATTTTCCCAAATTAAAAAAGACAAGAATTTTACATTGACTTTAAAACAAACTTCTCCAGCCATCTGTCTGTTCTATACTAGCAAAGTTTCTCCAGACCTGTTCTCTGCCTCATGGGTTGAAACTTGTCTCTTTGGATTCCCACTTAAGAAAATAAACATTTGAGAAAGGAAAAGTAGAAAATAAATATTTGGCCAATGTCTATTTGTTCAGGCAGTCATGACTTTCACTCCGTCATTCTTTTATTTATTCAGCAATCTCTCAGTAGTTGCTTAGATACTACAATAAAACCTGGAGTGGCTTACTGTTTGGAGGTAGAGACAAGAAGCCAAGAGAATGGTGTAACATGGCATTTATGGAGGCATGGAAGCATGGCGGGAGGGCTCTTTGGCTGGAGATTGGGTGAAGAAGACTTATTAAAAGAGATGATACTCTGTTGAGTCTCAAAGGAAGTTTAGATAAAGAGGGAGAGGAAAGATACTTCCCCCACTTCCTCAACTAGCAATTGCGTGTATGATGCCAAATGCTGAGCTCCTTTCCATCCCTTATTCTTTTTAAAGTCCCAAACAAGGTATTCTAATTATTTCCCTTTAAGATACCATGAGATTGAGTAATTTTCCCAAGTTCACAAAACTAGGATTCCAGATCACTGATTCTAAAAAGTCACGTTATTCCATCTACACTAAACCAAAAAAAAAAAAAAAAGGAATTTCAAAAGCTAGTGAGTTTATGTTGGTGATCAAAATAATACAGATAGCAGGATGGGCGATAACATGTAGTTCATGCATAAGAGGTACAACGAAGAGTCTTCGTCTACATTATGCTCGAATTTATAGTTACAAATGAAAAGCTTTGTAAAGTTTGCCTTCACAAAGCTATTTTCCTTTAACTTGTCCTACCACAATTTCCAAACCAAAAAGTCTAATCTCACAATAGATATGTATGAATGATTCCCTGTACCTTATATTCAGGTAAACCAGTTTTTATGTGTAAACACCTCCTGGAGGGGACATTGGTGAAAAAATGCAGAAACTGGATTTAGGTGTTTGAGCCATAATGAGTGGTGGGGCATTTAGAACATGGAAGACTCTACGCAGCCAATGTGCAACGGATACACTTCACTCTTTTGTAAAATGATTGGAGGATCTGAGGTGCTTAAGTTTCTAGCTGAAGTTTCTGCCCCTGAGTTGTGTCCTTCCTGTGCAATGACACATAAACTTTCCCTGAAAGCCCTCTGTTCTCTAGCTGTCAGCACAGAATTGGGCACAAGTATCATCCTTTCATGCCCATGAAAGTGTAAAGCATTTGCAGGATTGGGCAACGTGTATTATTTAAAAGTATTTCACTAATATATAGTTCTGGATCCATGCCTAATTACGATGCCTGCGTCTTGAACTTGCATCTCAGAAAACATCTCTGCCCCTCAAAGTCTGTCTGTGTACAGTGCAATATGGTATTTCAGGGCCGTTTAGCCTTAATGCTGATGGAAAGCAACACATTAGGGAGTCCTGTAGCAGGCAGCCTCTAGACATTTCACCTACTAAGATGAAAAGGAGTCAGGTTGGGGGCAAATAAATCCCTGTCATTTCCTCACACACTAACAAAAAGAAAAAACAAGTGCAATATGTCATTACAAAGAGTGGTGTTAACCCCTCTCCTTTTATGGGCACACATTTCCAATTATACCCATTATGATGTCCTTAGCTAGAGGGTAGCTAGTGTTTTTTAAATGTGTTGAGAGCAGTGGTGATTTAGCTGTTGTTCATTTATTTTCTATTGCCCATTTAAGCATGCTACATTTTCTTTTGCCTGTTTTACAGACTGAAAGAGAATGAGAGGCTAGCTTTCGATATACTAAATCCGTGGTTCTCTGCCCTGGAGATTTTTTTAACAGATCAATGCTTGGGCCTCACCCACCAGAGATTTTGAGTTAAGTGGTTTGGATTGAGGAGCATGCGAAGTCTAAAAAAGCAGCCCTTGAGATTCTAACATGCAGCCAGGGTTAAGGACCACATGGATTGAGTATACAGTGAGATTACCCGTGCAAGATTTAGGACTTGGTTGTGATATCTAGAGAGAGGATGGGCCAGTCACTATTTGCAAGGTTAGCTTTAAAGTATGGAGATGTTTAAGAGAATTAGCAGTTGAGGATGGGAAGTAGAGGAAACTGGAGATAGTCTCTAGAAAGTAGAACTATTGCAGAAGCTTCAATGGCTATGTGGTGCCTGACATTAGAGAAAAAAATATTTATTTGCCTTGACTCTCACCCTAGATAATTTATGCAGATAGAAACATGATTTACTCCTTTTTAAATATGTTGAAGGCTTACTTTAAGTTCAGTGGCTATCATCTATCTATCTATCTATCTATCTATCTATCTATCTATCTATCATCTATCTCCCATCCATTTGTCTCCATCCAAATATAAAACATTTTTAAATTGCTTTAAGGCTCATTTAATTAGGCATTCCTAACAGCTGTCCTGTGAGTTGGCTTGAGGGTGTTACCCACATAGGACAGCAAGATAACTGAAACTCTAAGAGGTTAAGTGCAATGCTCAAGGTTGTAGAGCAATTCAGTAATGAGCAGCTGGGCTTAGAAATCAGAGGCCTGGAGGTCTTGTCTATTGCCAAAGCCCTTGAATTTGGTCTCTGTTGAAAAGTGAATGAGGATTATGGAAATTTAGGAATATAGAATACATTTTTTCAGGCAACATTTCAAAATGAAGGATGTGTGTATATATCCTAGAGACTTTTTTCAACATTGCTTGGAAGTTGAGCAGAAAAGCTTTGCAATTTTGTTTAATTTCTTTTTTTTCCTTCACAACTTCTCGTTTTTTAGATGCATCACTTATTATTATTACTAAAGTATAGTTGATTTACAGTGTTTTGTCAGGTTCTGTTTTACAAAAAAGTGACCCAATCACACACATTTCCCTGTGCTGTACAGTAGGATCCTATTACCCATCCATTCCAAATATAGCAGTCTGCATCCAGAAAACCCCCAAAATGCCCATCCATCCCACTTCCTCCCTTTTTCCCCCAGGAATGCCAAGTCTGCTTTTCATGGTCCTGATCTGTTTCTGTTGTTTGTTTGTTTGCTATTTTCAGATGGGATCATCTATTCTGTATTTTATATTCCACAAATAAGTAATAATGTATGGTATCTGTCTTTTTCTTTCTGGCTTACCTCACTTAGCATGAGTCTCTAGATCCAACTCAAAAGCTTTTTCAGAGCAAAGAAAATCATTAAAAAAACCAAAAGACAACCCATAGAATGGGAGAAAATCTTTGCCAATGATACAACAGACAAGGGCCTAATCTCTAAAGTATACGAACAACTCATGAAACTCAATAACAAACAACAACAAAAAAATCCAAACAACCCAGTTGAAAAATGGGCAAAAGACCTAAATAGACATGTCTCTGTGGAAGACATATGGATGGCCAACAGTCATATGAAAAAATGCTCATCATCTAGTTATTAGAGAAATGCACATCAAAACTACAGTGAGGTATTACTTCACACCAGTCAGAATGGCAATCATTAACAAGTCAACAACTAACTAGTGATGGAGAGGGTGTGGAGAAATGGGAAGCAACCTTCACTGTTTGAGGGAGTGTAAATTGGTAGAAGCAGAATGAGGTACCTCAGGAAACTAAATATAGAGCTACCATGTGATCCAGCAATTCTACTGCTGGGCATATATCTGGATGAAATTTCCATTGAAAAAGATACATGCACCCCAATGTTCATAGCAGCACATAGTTCACAATAGCCAAGATATGGAAACAACCTAACTGTCCATCGACAGATGAATGGCTTAAGAAGATGTGGTAAATATATACAATGGAATAAGTCATAAAAAAGATAAATTAATTCCCTTTGCAGCAATTTTGTTTAATTTCATCCTCATGTTCATTTTGAAGTACTTGGAAGTATAAGCTGGGAGGGAATTCTTGCGGAAGAAACTGCTCTTGATGTATTTGTTCTGTATATGAGACACCAAGATGAACAGGAAGGAAGTAGGTGAAACCTTGCTGATCAAGGTTCTTCTAGGTCATTGCATTTTTAACCATTTAAGCATTTTTATTTTTCACGACTTCAGCATTTCTCTTTGAGCAAAGAAAGAACGCACGGGATTGATGGCCTTTGGATAGTAAATACAAAGTTTACATGATCATTCCTGAATGCTTAGTAAACTATGGAGAATTTCTACATTATTATCCATCTACCATGTTTCACTTCTGCTTCACTGGGGAGATTTAATAATGCATGTATGTCTGCTTCAGTATAACACACAGCACCTAGGCACATCTCCTCCATGTAGCAGATACCTGATAAATATTTATTGATGATGACAACACTGTATGTGGTAAATGCTTCCTCTGAAAACTCGGAGTCATAGTAATTCTCCAAATTTAGGTGGGAGATAGTCAGTGAATCCTGTTTTTGCACTTTCTCTGAAAAGGAAATCAACTCTGAATCTCAAAAATGGTTGGGAATAAACTGGAAAGGGGGTATTCTCTTCTGTATAATTAACCAGTGGAAAGAAACTACTTTTTAGGGTATCTAATATTGAAGAAACTCAGGCCGCCTAATATCATCCTGCTATCTCTGTCTGCCTATAGAGTAGACTTGAAAACAGCCTTCTTAATGACTATTTGGAATTTTTGCAAGTGAACCTGGTTTTCTCTTCATATTCAGGCTCCACTTTGATGCAATGCCAGTTCTTTTTAGTTACCTAGCATCTGTTTGTGATGTTTCTATTATAACAACACATATCAAGTAGCTCTAGTCGATTATTTTGAGGTAAGCCCTATACTCGCCTTTCTCTTTAATTTTTAATTTAATGATTCATAAGCAGGTGTGCTTGGGGTGCAAAAGAGTTTTCTTTGGCTGCATGAACTGCTCTCTCAGGCAGACTTCTGTGTCAAGAAATAATAAGGTCCAATGATCAGACTGAATAGATAATTTTGAAAACAGCCGTGCAGTCAACTTTTTCTACACATTTGAAATGCAACTCTTTGGTGCAGGATGAAACAGAATGTGCTTGTTTCTTACATTTCTATGGGGGGTGATGATCTTTTTCTGAGTGATTATATAATTTTTTCATACAAACCAAGGTCTTTCTGCAAGTGACTTGATGAGCTATTAATATTTAAGCCGTGATAACAGGCATTGACTAGGACTGCCCTGAGCAAACAGAGTGTTTGATCACCCCTCCCCATTCCTCTCCAATGATACCAGAAGGTGGCCAGTGCTAATTGCCTTGCAGTTGGAGTTTAATTTACGAGAAACATAGAATGAATTTAAGCCACTCATGGTCTATTCTTAGATGCTCAGAACATGAATGACACTCCACACTGAATAGAAATCCATTTTGTCACATTTTTCTGCTAATAAGAAAGAGCCTCAACTATTGAAGCTGTTCTACTATATATATATATATATATATATATATATATATATATATATATTGACTGCTTATGCTGCATGCAGAAGTTCCAGAGCCAAGATAGAATCCGAGCCACAGCAGTGATCCAAGCCACAACAGTGACAACACCAGACCCTTAACTGCTAGGCCACCAGCTAACTCCTCTCCTACTATTTTAAATATCTTTCTTCTGACCTTTCATGAATCCTTATTGTGCTGGCAAAAACTCCCTGTACCAACAGTGTGGACCTGCTTTTCATGCCCTATCTCATTGAAATCTCAGAGCAATCATATAAAATAAACACTTATGCTTGGCCTGTTTTAGAGCCAAGAAAACTGAGCCTTAGCAGAATTAAAGAAATTGTCTGAAATCTAATAGGCCCTAGTTGTGTAATTCAACCCCAGGAAGTATTTAACATGTGATTGTTTACGTGATGCAGATCTTCAAATGTCATTTGTGCCATCTTTTTGCTTCCTGATGGATTGATTAGGGAGGAGTGATCCGCAGAATTTTGGTTTTGTTTGTTTCATGGTGAACTAGACCATTAAGGGAGGAGGAGAAAAGAGAGTGCCAGGTGGGAACTGAGAGCTTCAAAGCAATAAGTCTGGAAGGATATTGGTGCCTTGCAGCAGAATGAGTTGCTGAAATCTATTAGCACTCAGTCACTGAGGCATTTGAGAAATAAGGGAAAGCCAGAGAGGTCACTTTTTATAAGCCACCCGTCAGAATTCTGCAGATTGGTGTTGGAATAACTTCCATGCCTTGCTGACACCCATCCTGCATCCAGTTTGCATATGCTCCTGCTTCTAGGACCTCTGCCCTCCCGTGTCCATCTGCAACCCTGCCTCCTGTCAGCCTCTGCTTATCTTCACCGTGCTGTACCTCCTTTTCCCTACTCTCACATTTCAAATTAACTGGAAATTTAAGGGGTCAATTCTTTACTTTCAGTCATTGATTAAATAACCCTGGTATCAAGGCTCAACACCCATGACTCTTCAATTCAGTGTAATGTGTCCTAGTTTACCTCATTGTGAGTCACCCAGAGGCAGTCTTTATGTACTAATTTCTTCCATCTTTGCCATCCTCTTTCTGGGAAAGACTTGGATGGACCTTCACAGAGAATTTATAATTATTCCTCAGTGTCTGTTGCCCAGTCATATCTTTCCAACATGAAATATGGCTCTTGATCTTTCAGTTGCCATCTTTTCTAAATGTTACTTCTTTTGACTAATTAATAACCTAAGTTTAATTATGCCTGATGACTTACTAATGATAAAAGATGCATAAATTAAAATGGATTTCAGACTAGTGGTTTATTAGCCATAATCATGCTTGAGCAGTTGTTTATGTTTGCAAACAGGCCCTTTAATTTATTGTTATTTTCATAGGCCTAATGAGGCTGAAAGCATCACTCACAAAGCCCTACAAGCGTTGCTTTTATTGACACTGGAAACCTTCTGCCAACTGTTGCAGAATTGATGAGAAAGGAAGAGGTAACCTTTGGAAGTAACAGAAAACCTAGGAATGCCCTCTCTGGAATGCCCTCTTATCTCCATCTTACTACAAAGTCTCTTTTATGGAAAAATCATGGGCTTTGATGTCTACTGAGTTACATTTTAATTCTAGTTTGGTGATTTTTCTGGAAATTATTTGCCTCTTGTATCCTCCATTTTCTTATCAGCAAAATGGGTGTAATATTAATAACAATAGAAATAATACTAACCTCATAAAGTATTACAATAGTAAAATAACATATGCAAAATGCCCAGAAGTAGATCTGATGGAGATTAAAGTGATAATTCCTGGAAATTTTGCATACGTGTGTAATCCCAGTAGGTTCCACCTACAAGGCCACTGTCTGCCTCTCTGTATGACTTCCCAGAAATTATCTTCTTCTTGTGTATTCAGTGGAAAGGGAAGTTTTATTGGACAGCACTCTGTGAAAGCTTCCACTTGGCCTTCTGCTCACCTCTTCTTGGCTGGCTTCAAACCATTAAGTCATGAGTTGTCAGAGACATCCACTTCTTTTGTTGCTAATTATCTCTCAGCTTTCTGGAATTATCCTACACCGATACACAACTGCTGTCCTTCTGGTGGCTTCAAGGCATGGGGTGAGCAAACTATCGGCTGCCTCATCTCAAGTTGTGTCTGCTGGAAGCCCTTAAGTTTCCCATGATACAAGCTAAACCACATCTGTCCTGCATAACTAACTCTACTGTAGGTTTGGTCATAATCTGAGGCACTTTATATCACAGAGAGTGGAAAAATCCTTTAAAACTGAATGCTACATATGGCCATTTCAATGTTCAAGAGGAAAAAAGGAGCATGTACTTCTGCTTGGAAAGAAACACCCCTAAGAGATGTATCACGGACCCTGACAGTGGTTCCTTCCCTCCCCCCTTGTTTCTCCCTTTTCAAAGACATGTAAATATTTCTTCATTTCTGCCCAGTGCCAATCAGTTTTCTCTCTAGAAAAACTTAACATCAATTCTAAAAGTTTGTTTTGCCCGTAGAATCCATCCTTCTCAATCTTCATGTGAAAACCTATAGGGTATGATAATCAATGCAACTATTGTTTCTGAAACTTTGAATTATTTGACCTCAAATTAAACAATTTAGCAGAATACCTCTATTTGTGTGTGTGCACAGTGTGTTTCGTGTGTGTGTGTGTGTGTGTGGTATGTGTGAGTGTGCACTCTGTGTACTGTGTGTGGTGTGTGTGTGGTTGTGTGTGTGATGTATGCATGCACTTTGAAAGGAGAGGCATTGGTCTGTGTTCTACTTCAATACGGGGTAATGTCAACCCTTTCATTTTTCCTATCATCTTTAATCTTTATTTATGGTCTCCTAAGATAACATTTGGACAAAACATGTACACACCCACTCCCATATTCATGTACACATCCTAAGAATAAACAATAATTATCAGAATAAGTGTACTGTAATTGGAAATTAGAGTAAGGGAGGAGACTTTTTCCTAAAGGCCCAATTATTTATCCAGATTGTCACCACCCAAATGAAGATAGCTTTTATAATTATGCAGAACTGTTTTAATTTTACTTTTTTCCTTTTTAACTTTCTTTTTCTATACCCCTCACTGGACCTCAAATGCATCTTAAAAGGGAAAAATTATGCTATTCTTTTCTCAAGTAGCACTGTCCTTTGACTTTATAAGCGTGTCCTGGCAGGAAAGAGGTGGCCCATTCAAACTGGATAACTGGAGAAAACTTAATGAAGGAACTGTTTACAAAGACTGGATAGGTTTAATGTAAACTAATAGGGCCTCACTAGTGACAGTTGGGGAACTTAAAGTTGATACACGTAGAAGCAGTTAGAATAACTTAGAGAAAGTAGCTGCAGGAGAGCACCACTCCATAGGAACTGTGGCTTTTTGGACCAAGGGAACCAACTTAGAGTTGATTTAGAGGATAAAGTTTGGTGTGATAAATATCCTGATATATCTCATCTCTCTCTCTCTCTGTCCATCTTGCCCTCTCTGTATTATGTCTTTCTCTCAGTCTTTCTCTTTTTGTCAATTTTGTTTCATTTCTATTATGTGTCCCAAACCATCTTTGGCCAAAGTCAACCAGAAGCCAGTGGACAAAGCAATCACTGATACATACCTCCTATGGTCAGATCTCTGGGTACAAAGCGGGTTAAAGAATTGCAAATAAGAAGGTACTGATGGAAAATATCCCATCCCTCCCATTAACTCATAATTCAAAGTCATGAAATGTACAAGTGTGTTGATCTATCCTTCTCATAATCTCATTAAAATGGTAGAAATGAATTTTAAAAGCCCCAATTCCTTGTCAGAAACAAAAGGGGAGGTCCATCAATGGACAACAGATCTAAACTCATGTATGAAAGATTCAGTATAAAAAGACTGAAGATCAGAGAAACTGACCGTGCAGCAGATGAAGCCAGGACCTAACTTAGGCAGGAAATGGGAGGCAATAGAAGGAGCTTGTCTACCCAGGGTGACTCTTTAGAACAGTGCTGGCCGCTCTGATGGAGAATGAGAGTGAGGAGTGGGATGGAAAAAATGCAGGTTATTTAAAGTCTTTAAATAACTGGGAGAGGCATAAAAATAGTGATAAAATGATAAAAAATGGAAAGGTGGTGCAAAGTAAATACTCATCAATAATAGCAGAAAGTCAATAGATGATGTCTAAAGTTAATAAAACAAAAAGTGATGACAAGAATATATTATTTATAGATTTGGAGGTAACCACAGAAGAACTAAATACAGAAAAAGTTTAAAATGTTCTGGGTGGAGGAGGAAAAGGAATGGGTAATAGACCCACTGCTTCTCAATATAACAAGTCTTTTTGCACTAGTGATGTTTTAGAAATCGTGATATAATTTTAATAGAATCCACTTTTTTCCCTTTTGTGTTGCTCCTCTTAGTTTACTTGCTTTCTAGAAATTTTCCTCCTTATGTGGTTAAACAGTCCATTATCTGTTTCTCCTAAACTTCCCCATCTTTCCATTCTGTTTTTGAATTTTATATATACAGTTGATTTACAATGTTGTGTTAATCTTCTATACATCAAAATGATTCACATACGTATGTACATAGGAGTAGATATTCGTATTCATATATACCCATAATGGAAAAGAATATTTAAAAAGACTGTTTATGTATAACTGATTCACTTTGCTACAGCAGAATCTAATACAACATTGCAAATCAACTCTACTTCAATCAAATAAATTTTAAAGAAGAATTTGTATCCGCACATCAAGTTCAATATCTTACATATGGTAATTGAAATAGTTGCTAAGCACCATCATTGGTTGTGGTTGTTGTCATTGATTCAGAGGCATGTAAAGATCATGAAATAAATGCCCCCAAACATGAAACTGAACATCAGCTATCTTTTTATTGAGGTGCCTATTCCCACGTCTATTGCTCAGCAAAGTCTCCAAGGAGACAATTTTTTTTTCTGTCATAATTTTAGCGCCTGTTCTCTAATTTCCAGTTTTACACCTGTTATCTCAAGTTGTGATGAATAAGAAATCTAATAAACTAATAGTCGTAAATAAATATGCTACTGATGTATCAATTTTATTGAGCGTTTGCATATTCAAAAGTAAGATGAAGAAGGAAGTGCCCCACCTGAGAGAAAGAATTGCTAATAGTCAAACTTTCAGCCCCTGAGGCGTTGTTTTGAGATCAGAGAGAGTTTCTGGTACCTCTCAGATTATACCCTTGAATTTTTATGCCATAGGTGATATAAATTCTGACTATTTTAAAATTGATTAAGACAATGGGAAATAGTCATTGCATATGAGAACACATAGATTGAAATCAATTATTAAGTGTAATGTGTTTTTTTCATAGAAGTAAAATTAATTTATCCCTGGTTTTTGCTTGTTTTTCTCATTTCCCAGGTAGTCTTTCTAGAGACTCTTACTTCTCTATATTTCTTCTTTTTTTAGCTGTTCCCTAACCCTGGACTTTTCTCTGCATTCACACAAAAAGGCACTATAATTTTATTTTTCCTCTACTTCAGGAAATGCCACCATAAAACAGTCTCGATACAGGATTATCATCCAAGAAGCAGCCAACGGAGGCCAAGAATGTCCAGATACCTTATTCGAAGAGCGAGAGTGTGAAGATGTGTTGCTGTGCCCCACATATCGGTAATTAGTTACCTTTTCAATTAATCATTAGACCTTAGTGTAAGTCATGACTTATTTTCTTTCAGGTGGTACATGGTTACTATATGAAATACTCATAGTGAGATATACAAAGGGATAGCACTGTTCATCTTCAGATACCTCGCTGTTTTCCCCTTTTATCTAGAATGTGTTTTGAGAGAGTAAAGAATACGAAAGTGTAATTATCAGGGAAAAAGAAACAACCATGTTTTGACTGTAATTGAGCTGTTGGAGTTCTGCCACCCAGGCGATCAATTTTAAAAATCAGGATCTAAAGAGATTCAAGATGAAGTTCATCCTGGAAACACACACACACACACACACACACACACACACACACACACACACACACACACACTTTACCTCATTCTATTGTTCTTATCCTAAAGCCTATAATCAAGAACTAAGAAGAGATTTCTACTTCTTTGATAATTGTTTCTTTTAGTTCAAAAATGTTTTTGGTTCTCAATTTTTGTCATATACACATTATAAGAAATCTTCTTAGAGAAAAAGTTTAATATATGGATAATTGTTTGTAGAAAATTAAAATGAGCATCTTTTTACCTATATGTGCCCCTTTGGCAGGTTGGTGATTATTATTTATAAAACAATACCTGAGGTTTGCATGTGTAATCATGAAATTCCATTAATTTTTTATGTGTGTGATGAGGACTCTTGGAATTTGCTCTCTTTACCACTTTCATATATAACATACAGCTAAACTTCCATTTCTTTTAACATTGGATTGAAAGACTGCTTTAAAGTACTTCTAGATTCAATTTGGTTACTGTTGGGTTTTGTGGGGAAAAAAGCCCATGGGCTTAAAAATCATGTTGTTATCAGCACACTTAAAAAATATCTTTAGTAAAAACGTCTAGTGTTTCTCCTAGTTATTTGAGATACTGCATCTGAAATTCAAGAGCTAATTTATTCAGGAAAAATGTTTTGTTTTTGTTTTGTTTTTTAAGAAGACCTCCTGTGAACCGAAGTTTAGAATGTCACTGAAGAAGTCAAAATCATGATCAGTTTTATCACCCTCTCCTGCCATTGTTTCTATCTGATGACTAGTCTGAGGAGGGTGTGAATAAACACTGGAATGAGCCCAGGCTGCTAGTTTTCTCCTATCAGCCCCATTGTAGGAACCCTATCGATATCCATCTTTTTGTGCCACATGTAAATATTAAAACTTCTGGGACCAGTAAGAGGGCTCTCAGGGAAAGTAGTCAATTGAAAAATTAGGCAAGTCAAATATTAGATATTTTATGATTCCCATGCTATTATAATCAGAGAAAACCCAGGAAATTCTTAGTAGGCTCATTCTTTCTATTGTCCACTCTCTTTATTCTCCTATTGTATTTCAATTTATCCACTCATGTTTGAACTAGTTTCCATCATCAGCCTCCTGCCATTTTCCCCAGAAATCAGTTTCACTGTCCGTGGACTGGATGATTGTATCATTTCTCCCAGTGCATCTCTTAACATGTGTCCAAGTTATCAGCATGGCTTTCTGCCCCTTAGTAACACATCCTTGAGTTTTGAGCAATATGCTTCCAATTTAGGTTCTGCTTTCCCCTCACTGGTCCTTTAGGGAGGCAAGTTAGTGTAGACCTTGATCATTTCACTGATTCTTCTTTTTTTACTTCATTAAGCTGAGACATACATGTGTTTACCGCATTAAAATAGAATCAAAATATCCATAGAAGTTTTTCTCTGAATTTGAGTATTTCCCAACCTGTTAACTTAGTAAGTGTTAGGGACAGGGGTGTTTCCTCCTCTAAGCTTCTCGAATGCTTTTGGCTGGACTAATAACAAAAATAACATGAGACAGAGTAGCAGGAACAAAAGTAACACGTTTTAATGCATGTGCATGGAGGTCCCATAGAAATCAGACCTAAGAAGTAAAAGGCAGCTTTTATACTTTTAAGGAAGAGAAATAATAAATGTGTGAAGAAACATAGGACAAAGAAGCATAGGTTTTGGATGATCAGTCCATGAAGAATCTAAACAGAGTTTGAGCTTGGAGTAATGAGTTGAAGTAATGTTTTGCTTATAGCCCCAAATTCCCTATTTTTGGCTCTAAGGGCATCCTTCTACCTCCAGATGCAGAGAGGGCACATTTTTGCAGGAGAGATTTACTTCCTGTTTTCAGGGAGACAGAAAGAACAGAAAGTGTTATTGAATCTCTGCCTCCATTCACCAGAGCCAAATAGAAATACAGAGTTAGACTTTTGGGCAAAGAAGAAAAGAAAATTACTTTATTGCTTTGCTAGGCAAAGGATGCCACAGCAGGCTAATGTCCTAAAGACCATGTCCTCCTTTAGGAGAGGATAGGAAGTGGTTTTATAGTTTGGGAGTGAAAAATAGGGCCACAGATAAGGGTCACGGTAGATGCAAGTTTTTTATTTTTTAGAATTTTATTTTATTATTTTTTAATTGATATCCCAACTTTATTTTTTTAAATACTTAATGACTTTTATTATATTTATAGGTGTCAACAATAATCACAACCAAATTTTATAGCATCTCCATCCCAACCCTCAGTGCATCCTCCCACCCCCCCATCCTGTCTCATTTAGAAACCATACGTTTTTCAAAGTCTGTGAGTCAGTATCTGTTCTGCAAAGAAGTTCATTGTGTCCTTTTTTTTAGTTCCATATGTAAGTGACAGCATTTGATGTTGGTGTCTCATTGTCTGACTGACTTCACTTAGCATGATAATTTCTAAGTCCATCCATGTTATTGAAAATGCTGTTATTTCTTTCCTTTCAATGGCTGAGTAATATTCCATTGTGTATATGTTCCACATCTTCTTTATCTACTCCTCTGTCGATGGACATTTAGGTTGTTTCCAGGTCTTGGCTATTGTGTAGAGTGCTTCAATGAACATTGGAGTACGTGTCTTTTTGAATCATGGTTTTCTCTGGATAAATGCCCAGGAGTGGGATTGCTGGATCAAATGGTAATTCCGTTTTTAGTTTTCTAAGGAATCTCCATACTGTTTTCCACAGCGGTTTCACCAATTTACATTCCCACCAAAAATTTTATAGGGTTCCTTTTTCTCCATACCTTCTCCCCCACATATTGTTTGTAGACTGTTTGATGATGGCTACTTGGACTGGTGTAAGGTGGTATCTCATAGTAGTTTTGATTTGCATTTCTCTAATAATGAGTGATGTTGAACATCTTTTCATGTGTTTTTTGGCCATCTCTATGTTGTCTTTAGAAAATTGTCTGTTTAGATCTTCTGCCAGTCTTTTGCTGGAGTTGTTTGTTTTTTTGGTATTGAGCTGTAGGAGGTGTTTATAAATTTTGGAGATTAATCCCTTGACAGTAGATTCATTTGCAAATATTTTCTCCTATTCTGTGGGTTGTCTTTTCATTCTGTTTAGGGTTTTCTTTGCTGTGCAGAAAATTTTAAGTTTAATTAAGTCCCATATGTTTATTTTTTTTTTTTATTATCATTACTTTAACAGGTGGATCTGAGAGGATGTTGCTGTTGTTATGTCAGAGAGTATCTGGCCTGGTCTAAGAGTTTTATAGTATCTTGTCTTATATTTAGGCCTTCAATCCATTTTGAGTTTATTTTTGAGTATGGTGTTAGGAAGTGTTCTAATTTCATTCTTTTACATGTGGCTGTCCAGTTTTGCCAACACCACTTATTGAAGAAACTGTCTTTTCTCCAATGTATATTCTTGCCTCTTTTGTCATAGGTTAGTTGGCAGTAGGTGTGTGGGTTTAATTCTGGGCTTTCTATCCTGTTCCACTGATCTATATTTCTGTCTTTGTGCCAGTACCATACAGTTTTGATGACTATAGCTTTATAGTATAGTCTGAAGTCAGGGATCCTGATTCCTCCCGTTCCATTTTTCTTTTTCAGGATGTTATTGGCTATTCTGGGTCTTTTGTGTTTCCAAACAAACTCACTTTCATTCTTCTTCAAAGTTGGTGTTTAGTGGCCCTGGACTGCTTCTGATGGTCTTTCTTTCTGGAATGAAGAATAGTTCATTTTTGTTGGGCAAGGGAGGTTGTTAGTTCTACAGAAGAACTTATCTGAACTCCAATATAAGCAAAAAGAAAGACAGCATGGGTAATGTATAGATTGTATAGAACTGATGCATAGAATTTGCAATGGGGTATTGCCAATAGTCAGTGCTAAGTATCTAGGGATTTAGAACTGATAGCTGGGTGGCCTGCCTTGACTTGTATAATCTCAGACATATCACTTAACCTCTCTGAGCTCAGGTTTGTCATTCTAAAACTATGAGTCTAACAAGAGTCCTGTACATTTCTTCCTTTTCTTTAGTGCATTAAGTTAGATTGAATTCCTTGGTCTCATTTTGGTATAGAAAACCTTACTGTGAATTTCAATGATCTGAATGAATTACATAGCCTAGTTGAAAAGCTGAATGAAACCCCCTTACCATTTCAGTTTCTGTGTTTTAGAAATATACTTATGAGTCTACGAAGTACATTTATAACTACTTAAAGTTAATGGGCGATTTCTTTAAATGTGTCAGGTTTTTCCATTTAGCTGTTTTCTGATTTCTTCCGAGTTCTTCAGTTATTCCCAGTATGAAGGCCGTTTGAATGAATTCAATGCTATATTTCTTTCACTTTTATTTTTTGATGTTGTTTGCTTGATTCTGCAAGATAGTCTGTATCTATCCCTTAAGACCACTGTTTCCTTAGTTATCTTCAGTTGTCCAGGAAACCTGAGACTCACTTAGTCTAGATGAAGGAGAGGTGGTGGTGGTGTATGCTGAGAGTAATGGCTGGCTATGTTCAGTGACCTCCATGAACTATATTAAACTATGTTCATATAAATAAGAGGTTCTTTTAAAGTGACTTTTCCTGAGCAAAAGAAGTCTGCTCTATGTTCTAGTACACATTAATTTTTCTTTTTCTGAGACTTCTTTTTGTGGTTAAAAAACACCAAGTCAAGATTTACCATCTTAACCATTTTTAAGTATTCAGTGCAGTAGTTTTAATTGTATGCACATAAATCTACAACAGCTCTCTATACTTTCTTCATCTTGCAAAACTGGTCAAGGATATTTTTACTTCATGTTTCTGTTTCAGTATTTCAAGCAGTGTCTTTTATCAGAAGGATTGACTCCTGTGACAAAATGTAAAACTATACTCAGCGAAGGAACAGAACCTGTTGTCACATTTAGGGTTTGGGTTTGTTAGAATGTTCTGAAGACACAGGCATAAGGGTCCAAGTCATAGTCTGACCTGTGAGTCATAAAAATAGAGTTTTGTTGACCTTAATAAAATATTGGGAAACCAGAAGACTTTCTTAGACTCTCTTTCCTCTGTGGAGTAGAAATATTGGTAATTCCTCAGGGACAGATCCGTTCTTCTCCCCTGAGACGAACTGTCACATAAGACAAGTCCCCATTGTCCCAACCTCCATTTTATTCTATAACCTATTGAGACATTAGAGATACCCCAAGGTCCTAGGAAACACCTGGTAAAAAATTTGAAGCCAGAAGATCAAGTGTGGAGGTTGGCATCCAAAATTTTCAGATGGTCAAACCCTTATTCTCTAACACTCCAATGAGAAGTAGGGACTTTCTCTATTTTCTTTTATTGTTTTTATTTAAACAGTTTTAGATTCATAAAGAGCTAAACCTTATTTATTTGTTCTATATTCAGTTGCTTTTTATGGCCACTTTGCTCTATGAACTATGTGTAAAATGTTCACATTAAAAAAAATAAAAGGAATCACTGCATTTACCATGGTTTTGGGCAGAGGTACTATTGCCAGCCCTAGGGTGTGCCAGGACCCCCTTTTAAGACACTGGCTTCAAATCCATTCTAATTGAATAGCTATCTTCATGCTTTTGGATTTCAAATTCATCAGTTTCCAATATTTTTTTTGTGTATTTGTCATGGTGACATTTCTGGTCTGAGGTTCGTTGTCATCACAGGTGGAAGCCACAGAAATGGAGCCCCTGTGTCTTGGTGCCTGAGTCAGTCAGGCAGGGAACAATGGTTACCAGTGAAGCCTGTGGAAAGGGGGTACAGACAAGAGGTAAGTGGACTTTAAAACAGTTTTTTCTATTCAAATGTAGTTCAAAACTTGTTGCTCTTGTCAGCTGTTGCCTATTTTTTATATTTGAATCAATGGTGATATTATTGGATTGGTGGTTTATTAGTCTTTTGAGTTTAAATTTAGCATTAGTTAATAAAGATAATGGACCATCTTTTAACCATAACCAGCTAGTGCATCTAAAGACTAATGCAAGGTAAGCAAATATCTTTCTGAAACACTAGCACACTCCAGTGCTAATGGTCCCAGTGTCTGTTGAATATTAGGGATGAAGGATCTGTCAAGTTTGGGCCCAGAAGTATACATATTGTACGTTTAAGGTGCTCATTAACTATTTACTGAATGAATTAACTAATTATAATAATCATGATTTAACCTGATTGTTATGGACATACTTACCATGTTTTTTATGTAATATGCATAGAAAGGAACTATTAAAATATCTGGAAGACATTGTGAATAGGCTTCTGGATCTTAGTCCAGAAATGCCTATTTTCATCAATGTCTAGAAGGTACGGAATATTGAAATCTCTGAAAAGCACTCAGAAGCTCATCAAACTGCTCACTTCTCCAATTTATTCATAATCCAAATGCTAGTGATAGGAGGCTTGCTAAGAAGTGCTTTACTCTTAAAATCTGACAACTCTATCACTGAAGGGATGTATGTAGAAAAATCAGACCTTGTAGGACCGCCTACACATCACTGGTCTCAGAATTCAACTAAAATACATTTTTAGAACCCTTTCTCTTCCTGTTGCATACCTTATTGTATTAGGTAGGATAAGTCATCCAAGCCAGCACAGTAACCCCCTGCTTTGTTGATTCAGAGGCATAAGAAGCCCAATTTGGGCAAGTGACAGTTCTAACTTCCAGTCTAATGGAATCATTGTGTGTTTTTAGAGGAATCTCTCTTTGGAAATAAGACGTATAGGGTAGCAGAGAATAAGATTGCAGAGGAACAAGGGCAAAGATTTTACTAGTTGATCACTAGGGGTAATAATGTGTTGTGCTATTCTCATTCCTCACCCTTGATTACTCAAACTATGAATCTTGGCCATGGGAGAAAAAGAAAATACATATTGGATGCTTCTGGAAAACTTTCCCCAGCCTTGCTAAGTATTGACACATAACTGGTATTGTAAATTAGTCTTGAAAAGAATTTTTCACCATTATATCAAGCCAACTGCTTCAGAATGATGGAGAACATAGTAAAGCCAGTGAATCCAATGAGCATGGTCCTTCTGCCACACCTCACTTCCTGTGAAGTGAGCTCATTGATCAGAAACAGTGTTGTGTGGAATCCCATGATGATGGAAAGGCACTGTATAAGTCCACGAGTGATAGTGTCAATGGAAAAAAAATGCATAATGTGAGAATGGTGAGTTAAGAGGTTTTTGTGGCAAAATGAGGACTATAGTCTGTGAGACAGCTTCTCAGCTCCAAAGAATTGCTCTGAAGAGGTAGCAGGGGAGGTAAATGTTATGTATTACTTTTCTGAAAGGGATACATGAAGTCAAGCACACATTTTGTCAGATGCTTGCTGCTAGACATGAGAAGGTCGCTGCTAGTCACAAGAAGTGGATGTCTCCATTAACAATTTTAGTGCTTTTATAGATATAAGAAGGTGAAAGAATTTGGGCTCATAAATTATTCTCCTAACTATCTGAAGGCCTTTTCTGTCAGTCTTTCCTAGAGCACAGAGTGTCTCATTCCTAATCTCCTCCCTGAACTCCTTTTAGGGTATGTCAAAGGTCAGTGACTGCAGTGGCTAGTGACTTCATCCTTGTAGAGGCAGATGGCAAGTGACAATTTTTATTTGGCTGTAGGTAGTTTGGCAGAAGCACTGCATGCAGGAAAGGAAAATCTGTTTATTTGAGTCAGTACCCATTCTGTTAAAAAAATAAAAAGCAACACTGCACCTTCTATGATGGAAGCAGTACAATGTTAATCAACCTGCCACCATGTAGCTGGCTGATCACCTTAGGGAATGGTCCCATATTGGGCACTCAGCATTGACTGATTCTCCTGGCAGATTGGACTTTCAGATGTAGCTAGACCCAGGTTACCCCTGGTGAATGAGACCCAGGTGCTGAGCCTAAGCATGACCTTCATTCTTCCACCATGGCCACTTTGTGCATGAGCTCATTGGGCAATGGCAGGGATAGATGAGGTCAGAGGCAACCACAGAATGGATCATGCTATCCACTTGTTAAAATACTCCTCAATTGAGGTCACTCTTTGAGGAGTATTCACATGAAACACAAATATGTTCACATTTTTGCCCATTCAGAGAAGTCTATCCACATACCACTTCCCTAAATTTCCTTGTTACCAGTTTTCCAATCATGTTCCTTCTAAGTCCCTGACCATCCAGTAAAATCATTGACTACAGCCTGTGGATTGTATATAATTACATATCTGGATATTTCTCCTTCCAAACAAGGTGAACAACCATGTCTACGGCTTGAAGGTCTAGCCACTAGGAAGACTTCCCTTCACCTCTCTCTTTCAGGGGTGTGGCGGAAGGGACCATGATGCTATAGCTGTCCATTTGGGGATTGTTCCCACGTATCAGGCAGAACCATCCCTAAACCAGGCTCAAGTCTTCCTTTCCTCTGTCAACTGATGGTGGACACCTCCCCATGAGGACATATATGTGGGCTGGGACACGTAAGATCATTTAGCAAGAATGGGGACTCTGGGCATTTGGACCACTTCTTCATGGTTCTGATTGTACCTTCAAAGCCTACTTGGGTTCGATCACATATATCCCATTTCCATTTGATGATGGAGTGCTGCTGTGCATGCCCTAACTGTGGTGTGGTGAGTTAGATATTATCCATTTTGTGATGGGTATCTCAGGTTGCATGGCAACTCTAGTGGCCCGTGGTTAAGCATTCAGCCTCTACTAAGTCCTGATAGCTGGCCAATATCTGTTTCTCAAATGGAGAAAATCTGTTTGCAGAGAATGACAGGGCTTTGCTCCACAATCCTAAGGACTTAAACTGCAATTTGCCTATAGGAACCTGCCAAAAGCTCCAAACAGCATCCCTGTCTACCACTAACACTTCAAGCACCATTAGATCTACTAGGTCCTGTGGTGCAAGTGGCAGAGATGTTTGCACTGCAGCCTGTGCCTGCTCCAGAGCCTTTTCTTTACTGGGTCCCACTCAAACCTAGCAGCTTTTCAGATCCCTTGGCAAATGGGCTGGAGTCACACACCCCAGTAAGGACTATGTTGTCCCCCAAATCCAAAGAGGCCTGATAGATGCTGTGTCCATATATTGGTTGTCGAAGGGCCCAAATGTAATAGGGTATTTTTCCCTTAGAAGGATTGTCTCAACCTGCCTCATACTACTGGTCCTTTAGACATTTCACTGGAGTGGAAGGCCCCTCAGTTTCCTCAAATGTATTTCCCAATCTCTGACATAAACATGCCTTACTAGTGCATCTAGAGTAACCGTTTCTTCTTGCTCACTAGGTCCATTCAGCATAATGTCACCAGTGTAATGGGCCAGTGTGATATCTTGTTGAAGGAAAAGTGACCAAGATCCCTGGAAACTAATACATAAAATAGGAATGGAAAGTGGAATAGAACCCAGAGATAGGACCATGAGGGCATATTGCTGGCCTATACAGCTGAAAGACTGTCTCTGGACATCTTTATTTTCTCCAAATACATTAGTATTTGGGATCAAGACTCCAGCACATAAATTTTAGGGATCACAGTTCAGGCCATCATAGTTACACCTTTGGAAATGATGTATTTGTCAATATATTTGCATATGTAAACCTGATTTGCAAGGTAGTTTGATTTAGGACTGTTAGGAAGCTACACAGTGACTTTGGAATTCACAGTAAGAGACCACTTCCCGAAAACATTTTGCTTCCATATGCCAGAAAATTGTAGTAGTAATATAATCTTGTGATTACAAGACTTGTGCTTGCTTTCTACTTTTGATGCTGGAAAGTTGTTATAAAATACCGAGATCAGCAATATCTCCATGAATGAAGCCTTTTAAAAACAGCGTCTTTGTGTACAACTTAACTCTACATGGTGACTGGGACTTTGAAGCTCTATGAGACTAGAATATCATTATGGTTTCTTTTCATTGCAAAGCCACTTAGTACATCCTTAAGAGATGCTGCTCCTAAATTATGTAGAGGCTTCTCTTATAATGGTAACTTATTTTACCTGTTTTAGAAATATTTTATTTATTTATTTATTTATTTATTTATTTATTTATTTAGGCTTTTTAGGGCCACACCCACAGCATATGGAAGTTCCCAAGCTAGGGGTTGAATTGGAGCCACAGCTGCAATGAGGCATCTGAGCCTCATTTGTGACCTACACAACAACTCTTGCCAATCAGATCATGCCAGAACTTTAACCCACTAAGTGAGAGCAAGGATCAACCTGCATCCTCATTAATACTAGTCAGATTCTTAACCCACTGAACCACGTTGGGAACTCCAGTCTTGGAAGTACTTTAAATGAGCTATGGAATTCTGATAGTCCTTTAAACTAGGAAAGACATCTTCTTGAGTTTTCCCCGAGTTAGACTCCACCATTAGGGAACTCCTAGTGTTTAGTTGTTGGGAAACTTTCACGTTTAAGGCAGTAGGATGGGTTTTCAACTTTTAGATGGTGGAGCAAAGGCATTTCTACTCTCATCTTTTCTCTAAAATTACTTCAAAATCAGCAAAGAAAGCATGAAAGTAGCACAAAAGTATTCTTCACTGAGATCCCTTTATAAAATTGTTCCAAAGAACGAGAAGCACAGTAGCTCAACTTCAAGTAAATCAGGAGCCATCTGTAACCTCAATCATAATACAGGTTGTAGGAAGTAAATGGAGATAGAGGTAAAGTACTTTGCATAACAGGATTATATTTAAGTATTGGCAGGGTTGAAGGTGTGGATACTGAAGAGAAACAAAGTGATCTGGCCCAGACAACTCTGGAAAGGCACTACCTTCTATGGAAGGAAGTGTGCAAGGTGATGTGTGTGTGTGTATGTGTGTGTGTGTGTGTGCGTGTATGTGTTTAGGGGGTGAAAGAGAAAGCAGGGGCTTTTGAGAGTCTGACTAAAGAGCAGTGATCACTCTCCATACCCAGCCTTTCACCCTGCACAGTCAGGCTTCCACCTCTTCCCATTCTCATAGGAGCCTGGAAGTTGACTCTCTTCGGATATTGTACCAGAGAGGTCGTGGACTTAGGACGACAGGCAGAGAAGGATGGAGATAAGGGGCCACACTGAAGACAGGGGGATCAAAGAAAAGTCTGATTACGGAACGAGGAGATCCTCAGTCCCTTCCTTCCCTTTCTCAGCATGCTGGCCATGCAGCTTTTATACCCTTCTGTCCCGTGGAAGCCCAAGCAACCTGAAAACACTTTCCATTTAAATTTCTCTTGGAGGATATTTTAAATCGCAGAAGGAGCTTGAATCCAGGGCAGAAAGTCATGGAAATTCCAGCTTATGATTTTAAGTTCTCACTGGAGATTTTGTTTTCCCTCAGCACCCAGTGTTAAATTGTAGACATGCAAATGGCCTTGCCAAGATGTGTTGCTTGCCAAGCCTGTTTCCAGTTCACCCTTACACCAAAGCCTGTGGTTATCATTTCTGGTGTGAGGGTCTTTCATTAGATTCTCCATAGCAAGGCTCAAAGCCATGATAGTGGAAACTTGGGTCTCCAAAATTTAATAGAGGCCCTCAAAGTAAAAGTTTTCTTTCTTGCTTACCTTGCATCCTGAGCTTTTACTTGGTTTAGTGCTTTATGAGTTCCTATCCTCTGGGTCAGCCCAACAACCCATTTGTTTCATCCATTTTTTTTCTCCTTTATTAGAAAGACCTTTCTAAGCCACTAACTTCCTCCAAACAGCAGTGATCCTTGTTTTATCTCATTGGGTTTATATCGTTGACCTGGTTAATTGATTAACAGTAAGAATACAGGTATATAATACACTTTCTAATCAGGAAATAAGAAATATTAAAGAATATAGCAGGGCAAATAGAATCATGGGTGTCACTAAATACTTTTACCATCTTTAAGGATATGGACATTTGGGATTCCATTGTTCTAGCTGTCTCATCCTTTAGGGAGAGATTTTTGTGTGTAATCTGAAGAGATGGTAGCTCAGCTTCTATGGCAAATGAAAGTCTAAGAGGAAGAAACAAATATTCTAACATACTTTGATGTATCTGCCTTTAATAGGGCAGAATTTCAGTGCTAAAACAAGAAAAAGTGACGCTGGTATGGCTGGAAGGGAAGTGAATTTGACTGTGGACTGATATGGTATGATTCTTGTTTTACTAATCGTAGTAACTACGTTCTAACTGGCTGAATGGACTTGGCAGTATTTTGCTTTAGGATAGTACTTTCCTCTCATTCAGAAGTGTGTTGGTATACTCTATCACAGTGGGGAGGCTTGACGTCTATATCAATATGAGATACAGAGTAGAAATTATAGATCAAAATTGTGCTGTCTGAAATACCCTTGACTTCCATGAAGTACCTGCATTATTTTTTTGGTGTTCTCAAGAACAATGTTTATGTAGACCAAAGGCAGCAGATCTTTAATCTTGGGTCAAATCTTTTTTTTTTTTTTTTCTTGTTCCCTTGTGGCTCAGTGGGTTAAGGATCTGGCATTGTCACTGCAGATGCTTGGATTGCTGCTGTTACTCCAGTTTAATTCCTGTACCAGGAACCTCCACATGCGATAGGCCTGGCCAGAAAAAAAAAAAATCTTTTTGTTTTTCTTTAAATTGGTTTTTGTAACCATAAGGGGCATAGTCTTCTTACACAATAGTTTTGATGGAAACTGTGTGTTTTCCTTTCAAAGGATCTCTTATTTTTAAAAATGAGTTGTAATTAACTTATTATATTAGTTTCATATATTCCACATAGTGATTTGATATTTTTATTCACTATGATCACAGGAATAAAACCAGTTATCATAGATCACAGTACAAAGTTGCTACAATATTATTGACTATGTTCCCTATGTGTACATTATATTCCTGTGATTTATTTTATAGCTGACAGTCTTTACCTCTTAATCTTTAAAAGGTGCTCTTCCAGAAAAAAAAGAAAAATGGGCAAAGTGATACACTTTCAGAAAAAGTTCTGGATTTCTTTTATTTTTAAAAGGCAGGGAGTTAGAAACAGGTAGGGAGATGTCAAACTTGTACGTATCCTTGCATTATAAGAGTTTAAAAGAATCTTTGTAGATGACTGTTTTTTTTTTTTTTCATTATTCTGCAGATGGAGGTAGTCATAGTCATTTAACCTTATAAGTTGCATAAGTTTATTTTCTGTTGCATTCATCTATACAGACAACTAGGAATCATTTCAGTGGAATCAGGGAGGAAAAAAAGTAGATAGGATTTAACTATGACTGAATAATACAGACAATGACGGCCACTGTCATTTCTACTTTTGTTTTATATTTGGTATTGAAAGGAAAGGGAAAGGTTTGCTGGGAAGAAAAGTTGAGTAACTTCTACTTACTTCAAGTCTTGAGCAAAAATGAGCTACATTAGCTGTGAACTCTGGGCATTTCCAGGAGAGAATGGTGAGTAACTCTGGCTACATCTGGAACCCCATCCACAAATATAAGTCTTTAAATGGGCAAAAAAACTTGGTGATACCTTTCCTGTCTATTTCAAGAAGGGAGGGCAAGACACCACTTGCAGTGAGCAACCTTATTTTCAGTAACTTCTGTGGATTTCATTTTGGGTAATGTATTCTCATCTCATCAAAAAAAAAAAAAAGGCTGACCTCAGTATTCTTTGTATCAGAGGTCATTCTTGAAGGGATTTCTAACTTCAGTTCTGACTTCAGCATTGAGTGTAATATTCTTTGTTAATTTATCTCATTAATCAGCACTTGTTACCAAAATGATTCATTGTAAATGTTTTTAAGCAAATTAAAAAGAAATCTTTCTAAATATAATTTTTTTAAATTTAAAGTAAAAGAAAGATCAGGTTAGAGTGCAGAAATTAAATTGTCAAGTGAAAATATCCTCAGATTTGAACAAAAGAATAGGTTTTATAATACCATAGGCATTAGTTTAGAGAGTAAATTATGGCTTATAGGGAAGACTGTATTTTAATAAGTGTATAATGATTTTGAGTGGTATTTTTCATTTCCTTTGCATATTTTAGGGTAGGATTTTATGGCTTACTTGGTTGCTGTAGGTAGAATATGCACATTTTCAAAAATTGGCAATAAATTAAAAGTAAATACTAAAGGAGGTGAGTGACCTAAGGCATGATGCTTTAGTTACATAATGTTAACGAAGTGCAGATTCAGAGACGTTTTCTTATGTCAAACTCTCTCTTTTCTAACATAATAAGCTATAAGGTAAATCCCAAAGTAACTCATCCATCCACCTTCACCCCATCCACATCACTGCCTGTAGGTTTTTCCCCGATGAAATGAGGGGTAGGAATGGAAAGAGGGGTGATGTATTTTATCATTGGAAGAATGTGGTTATCTGCTAAACTGTGGAGCAATAATTTTCTCTTCTGACTGCATGGTTCTTATTTAGGGAGGTATCTTCCCTTTGGGAATGTTAATATGAATTTCAAAGTTTACTGCAAACTGTATAAGTGTAATAGGATTATTCTTCTCTTGTCTAGGGCCAGAATTCAGTATCTTCAAATAGGTGTGAATTTCCCAGCTTCCCTTAGCTCTCAGGTTATGAAGGTCAAGGCCTTCATTGCTGTTTAGCCCAGGATCCATCTGAGGATTGTATCAGAAACTTATGTTCTTACATTTTTATTTGCATTTCTAAAGAAAGCAGAAACTTCAACATTCCTCTTGTAGCGGGAAGGGAAGGATGTGCCCCCACTTATGTGAGAGGCTCTAAAAATTAATGGAGGAGCACCAAAACTCAGACAGACCACTGCTCTGGATTTAAATGCAGTTGACCCTTGAACAATATGGAATTAAACTTCATGGGGTGCCCTTATATGCAGATTTTTTTCAGTAAATATACAGACAGCTCTCCACACCCATGGGCTTCATATCAAAGATTCAACAAACTACAGATCAAAGTTCAATCCATGGGAATTCCCGTTGTGGCTCAGTGGGTTAAGAACCCCATAAAGTCGCCATGAGGATGTAAGTTTGATTCCCTGGTCTCACTCACTGGGTTAAGGATCTGGCATTGCTACAAGCTTCAGCGTAGGTCGCAGATACAGCTTGCATCCTACATGGCTGTGGCTGTGGTATAGATCAGCAGCTGCAGCTCTGATTCTGTCCTTAGCCTGGCATCTTCCATATGCCCAAGTCTGGCTGTTAAAAAATAAAAAATTAATACATGACTTAATCCACATGTTAGATGGTTTAACCAATAGACACAAAGGGCCTGAGAATGGGCTCTTGTCTAACACTCGGAAATGCGTTGTCTGAGGAGACACAAGTACTGACAGAGCAAAAGACTTTATTGGAAAGGGGCACCAAGGTGGAGAACAGCACAAGGGAAGCCAGGAGAACTGCTGGCTCACAGTATCCAGTTTTATGGGAATGGGATTCGTTTCCAGGTTCTCCTAGCCAATCGTCTTACTTGGCCCATACTTGGTGTGGCCCAGGGTTCTTCTCAGCCAATATGGATTTCAGTGCCAAGGTCCTTGGGAGGTTAGTTGTCTCCTCCTTCCCATTGACCCCCTCCCAAATCCTCCTGATTAGTCTTCAGGGCAGCACCAGATTCCTTATCAGAGCCTCCTGTTATGAGACAGGTCATGCAAGTGGCTATTACCATGCGTGGCCAAGGAGGGAGATTTCAGTCAGTGGTCCCCAAACAGGAGGAATATACCTAAAAAGCATTTAAAAAAAAAAAATCAATGGTACTTAACAGCTAATTTAAATACAGTGTAAAGGACAGTGAGAATTGAAAAGATTCAATGATTTTAACCCAATGAAAATGGACAATATTGGCACAAAAATTGACATAAATAACT
Source organism: Catagonus wagneri (assembly GCA_004024745.2). Lineage (NCBI taxonomy): Eukaryota > Metazoa > Chordata > Mammalia > Artiodactyla > Tayassuidae > Catagonus > Catagonus wagneri. The sequence goes on along the minus strand of PVHT020000521.1, from coordinate 14,685,128 downwards.
GACGTAAAAATCAGAAGAGAGAGAGAATTTGAGTAGTGTTAAAAAATGCGGCCTACTAAGTTTGAAGATCTAATTGGTTTTAGTAGGTGATTGATAAATCATGAGTTGGGCAGCTCCCTCTCTAGCCAATAAAAGTTTGCTCCAAGAGGTTGTACAAAATCAAAGGTTTATATAGGAAGATGGGTATGGCAAGGGGGCTATTAACAAAAGAAAAGAAAGGGTTTTTGAGTCCATGACTTCCCCTTATTTTTGGAGGGTGGTGATGATTGGACAGTGTATCATGTAGATTGGATCTCCTTCCTCTGGGGTTGGAGAAAGTCCATGTGGGATATTACCTGATTGTTGCAGACCAGAAAATTCCAGACTGATCCATTTCTGGAGAAGGTCAAAACTGCAGTTAGGTTAGATATCAAATCCAGGTTTGGTATATTGGGCTTTTAGCCTAAGTAACATCATTTTGAACCCATGTTTTTTCTCTTTACCTATAACCCCTCTTTTTGGTCAGACTATCAGCTTAACTGAGGAATAGGATCAAAACTTAAGTCATTAGCTTGACTCTCAGCTACTGCTTTGCAGCTTTGTTGCTTTACTGTGGTAATCAGAGTTTCCATGTTTTGTTGAACACCTGTGCTGGTCACAATTTTGAAGTTGATTATTCTTGTTGCTTCTTTTCCTTTTTTTCCCCAAATTTTCCCAGTTTTGTTGAAATATAATTGGGCTATACTATTATATTAAAAGGTGTACAACATCATGATTTGGTATATGTTTATATTGCAAAATGATCACCACAAGTTTATTTGACATCCAAAACTTCACATAGTTGCAGGATTTTTTTTTTTCCTTGTGATGAGAACTCAAGATCTACTCTCTTAGCAACTGTCAAATATTCAGTATGGTAGTATTAACTATTGTCACCATGTTGTATATTACATCGCTGGATCTTATGTATCTTACTACCAGAAGTTGGTACCTTTTGACCATCTTCATTCTTTATCCTCTCCTCCACACTTCCCACTCCCAGCAATTGTTAGCCTGTTGTCTAAAACTTATCATCCAACCCAGCTCTAGCTCTTGGTTGTCTCTCCAATCTTTGTCCAAGCTACTTTCTTTGTTCTTAGTGGCTCCCAGTAGTTGAGAGTGTGCCAAGCCCTATCTCTGCCCGAAAGGGGAGGATCTCAGTCATTGTTGCTTTTCTTTTTGATGTTCTAGTCTTAGGAAGATCGTTTCCCTGCTGGTCAATGTCTACAAAGAGGCTTTTAAAACTTTTGAGAGGATACAATGTCCCAGATAGACTACTATTATTCCCAGTGTTTGGAATGTACTTCAGAGCCATGATCCCCAAGACCCAAGCCAATCAAAGAAAGACTCTATTGAAGGAGTCACCCTTTCAAACCCAGTGGCTCACTCACAGATCTTACAAAACTGAGTTTCAACTTCCCCAGAAGTGTCAATCCAGGTACAGTAGGTGGTGGTGACCATAGCATAGATACCTTTGTGCTCAAGCAAAGGATAATCAAGAGCTATCCTAGTATAAAAAATGAGCTTTCACTGAGAGTCCAAGGGTTATTGTTGAGCAGCTGGTATCTTAGTTAAGGAATCTGCAGTGCCTCCACGAACTAAGGAAATGTTCCTGATCATATTCTCATTTGTATTAACTCCTAACCAGGGAAATGGGGTGCTGCCAAGGAATCAATTCTTGAATCATGAATGCTTTGTGGTATACCCTTTCTAGAACTGTTAGGGGCACAGTTAGTTGGCTTTAGAAGCATAGCCCAGTTGTATACCAGCCATCTAGGCATTCATAGTTTTAAGGAGAGTGATGCCCACCACAGATCAATAAGGAACAATAGTTATCCATTTAGCAGATGAAATAAAATTAAGTTCTAGCTTTGCATAAGTACACTATTGATACTGGAGCTTAATTTAAAACCCTTATGATAACATTTAATTTTTGCCAGCCTGATTACACAAGGAAAAATTCTCTTTCTCTCTTCTGTGCTTTATATACTTTTAGTCTTTCCTTTATAACCAGAAGTTCTAGTTTAGATAACACTACTCTCATGTCCCTAAACACAAATGCATCTTTAGTTCTTTAATGCTTTGGGAATGCTCTAGGTATTCAATGAATTTTCATCCTTTAACTTAGCAGAACTAAGCTATTTTTAAGTACATGTAGCGTAAAATCTAATTATTGCTAGAAAGGCTTTCTATATCTTTTATCCTAATTACATATATCTAAGTCATTTTACCCCCAAAACTAGGTTTAGATTACCTAAGAAAACTTCATACCATGTTATTTTTCTTGCTGACAAATTTGTAAGCCTAGGTAGGAAAAAGTATTATATTTACTGTGGATAACTCTAAAGATGTAACTGTTTTAGTAAACCAACAAAGGTAGACTAGTTTTATTTACTAAAGATTATCTTAGACCACATGGACTTGAAATAATCAGTTGAGTTAGTATCTATATTTCTGATGAGAGTTCTAAACTAGACAGTCATTACAAGTGCTTGACCTTCAACCCAATTAATTTGGGTTTTACAAATTAATTTTAGCAGTACCATCTAGAGGTGGAAAAATAACTCTTATCTAAACATATTTGTATATAAACAGACAGACAGACACATATATGCAGAGACGTTAGAGTTCCTAATATCTGTGGAAAAGATTTGTGAAAGTTCTCATTAGCCCAATTTCCAATTACCTCCTTATTTACCTTCTGATGAGAAATGCTGGCATTTCAAAGAATGGTTGTGAAGTCCTGGAGAAGCTGAGGTATAAGATCTATGTCACAAAGGTACAGAGAAGCGATCTAAGATTCCTCCAATATGGAGTTTGGAGGCCATATTTGCAAGACATTTCTGTTTCTAATGTCCCAATATCTGCAAGTACTGTGAGATAAATGGGGGAAGTTTGGGAATTGGAAAAAAGGCTGACACACTCAATTCACCTGTTGTTGGAATGTTTCTTTTCATCTGGGTACATCTAGCTTGGGAGAAGAAGGCCTTAAAAAAAGAAGAAGAAATCCTAGCAAGTTCTGGTTGTCAGACTGGTGACCTCCTATTTTATTTCACCTTTTTATTTATTCATGAATTTCAGGAGGTAATCCATTTACAAAAACTTCTGAAGATTCTCCCTAGGTTTAAGAAATTAATTGTGGCCCTTAAATTGGCCTTTGACCTAGGAGTGTAAGATATCTGAATAAGATCTCCTATAGTCTCAGGTGGACTTATATTAAAATGTATAGAGGACTGGATAAAAAAGGTGTGGTAGATATATACAATGGAATATTATCCAGCCATCAAAAAGAATGAAACAATACCATCTGAAAAACATGTGTAGACCTGGAGATTATCATACTGAGTGAAGTTGGACAAAGACAAACATCATGTGATATCACTTATATATGGAATCTAATAAAATGATACAAAAGAACTTATTTATAAAATAGAAACAAACTCATAGTTTTCAAAACCAGTTTTATGGTCACCATAGATTAAACCACTGGTAAGAGGGAGGACTTGGGAGGGTGGGGATAACACATACACAGTACTGCATAAAATAGTTGATTAACAAGAACCTACTGTATAGCATAAGAAATCTACTCAATAGATTGTAATAATGTATATGGGGAAAAAATGGATATATTTATATGTATGACTGATTCACTTTGCTCTACACCTGAAACTAATACAACATTGTAAGTCAACTACATTCCAATAAAATTAAAATAAATAAATAAATAAATAAAATGTATAGTAACCAAATAAAGGATGATGGGGGGAGCCTTAGAGGTTATATCAGTCTTAATACGTCAGTCTCCTCATCTTTTGTGTTAGTCACTTGTTATCTCTAATTTTTCATTAACTTTTGCAATGAATCTTTCCATTAAGCTATTTTAGTCCTTTAAAATTTTTGGAAGCTTCTACATAATCCTTGTTTTTTTGTATTTTCCATAATCTTTGATTTTAAGTATACTTTTTAAATGATTTTAAGCATTAAGAATGTTCCCCCATAATGTCCATTTTAATTCCAGATGATTTTTAGTAAAACTTTGCCATTTTGTTAAACATATTCAGCTCCCGGGACCATAGTTCTTAAACATAAAATAAGTCCGTGTGCCAGAAGATGGCATGCTTAGATCTTTGGCTATAAAAGATCTCATTTCTTTTAACTGGACCTTTGGGTTTCTCAGAACTACACTAGTCTGCTTCCAGGCACTTCCAATATTCCAGTTAGTAACTATCCTTCATTTAATATCCACTGAGGCCTCCCACTGGACCCAGTGCAGCTAACATCAGACCCAGTCTGGTTCCTAAATTAGACCTAGTCTGATCCCAGACAAAGTCCTGTTCTTAGGTTGGACTTAGTTTAACTCCAACGTGACTACGACCAATTCCTGTGGAAGTTCAGACTGAAGAAAAACCATCAGACCTCAGAGAACAGTGACTGTGGACTGATTTCACACAAATGGAGAACATGCTGCCCCCAACAGTTCCCAGCTAGGAACCTGGGGTTGGATTCCAAACAAATGGGGAATCCAAATGCAGAGGTAAGGCCTAGGGTTTTTCCACCCAGGGAATTAGGATTTGAAAAGTCGGTTAGATCAGGAGCTTGAAAGCAAAGTAAGTGGAGTTCAACCAAGAGAAATTCACCCACAGCCCTTGGGAATGATGAGAAAGACTGAACTCAAAAAGATCCTAGGGCACCAAGACTGTATTTCTCTTTGTCCCCAAATGCCTTCCGAATTTGAATCTGCTCACTGTCCCTAATCTGTTAAAAAATAAAATTCAACTGAGAAAATTTGAAAATCTAATTAGCTTTCTTAGATGATTCTTGAATCGAGCAGCCTCCCTTCTAGCAATTAGAAGGGCTGTACAAAGCAGAAGGTTTGCATGGGAAGAAGAGTAGGGCAAGGGAGCTATACACAGAACAAAAGAAAGAACCATTTCTTAAGCCAGGCTGTCGTCTTTTGAGGAGAAAGAGAATGGCAAAGGTTATGTCATGCAATGGCAAAGGAAGTGTCTTCTTCCACTAAGGGGTAGAGCGGGCCCTCATGGCCACTTATCTCATTGATGCTGACTAGAAAACTCCAAACTGGGTGAATAAGATTACATTTCTGGGGACAACTGAAACCGCAGTTAGGTTAGATGTTAAAGCTAGTAGGGTGTTAGCACAAGTGATGCCATTTTGGGACTGTGGTTTTTCTTCAGTATACAAGAATAATCCTTTCTAGAAAAATAAGATGTATTTTGAAATCATCTGCTTAAAAGTTGTAGTTGATGCTAGTTTTCTTTCCAGGAAAAAACACGAAGAAAGAGTAGAAGCCTAAGAATTAGAGAAAATCTGATGCATGAAAAGAATGGTCCTTCACTGTGAAATGTGGAGGACCTTGACTCAAATCACAGTTTTGCTAGTCACTATTTGTGTGAGTTTGATCAAATTACTTAACTCATCTGTGCTTCAGTTTTCCCATCAATAGTGGGAATGATGATTTCAGTTTTCTTGCCTTTATACTAGTATTTATAGTTGCTCAGGATGTGTTCATCTCATTTCCTTTTACAAAGCATGGAAGATAGGAAGTAAATATTGCAAAATATGGTTCATTAAAATAAATGAATGGAAATGAGTAGAGAGATTCACTGATTACATTAGAAAGACTTATGTGACCAAATGGTCCTCCTGGAAATTCTCAATGTAGAATTAACATACTGAAGGCTCTTAAGGTAGTTTAGTGAAGGTGCTATTACTTTTATTTTTAAGCAGAGAGTTTTCCCAAACCCATTTCTCCACAGAATACCACCTAACATCTTTATGTCACTGAGAAATTTGGGCATAGTATCATGAGACCATGGAATGGAAATTTTCAAAACAATCTGTGTGGTGTTGCCAAATTATTTGAAATAGTTGTATAAATAAAGATGGATGAAATGATTTGGCAATTAGGGGAATATGGCTAAATACTCAGAGTCTTAGCAAAGTAATTGTATTTTTCTTTTTTTTTTTGTCTTTTTGCCTGTATGTAGAGCCGCACCCATGGCATATGGAGGTTCCCAGGCTAGGGGTCTAACAGGAGCTGTAGCCGCCGGCCTTCTCCACAGCCACAGCAACACGGGATCCGAGCCGCGTCTGCAACCTACACCACAGCTCACGGCAACGCCGGATCCTTAACCCAATGAGCAAGGCCAGGGATCGAACCTGCAACCTCATGGTTCTTAGTCGGATTCGTTAACCACTGAGCCATGAAGGGAACTCCTGTATTTTTCTTTTTAAATCATAGTTTCAAGACCTAGGACTGAAGGAGAACAGATATTGAGTAGATGCCTTTATAGGCTGTTTGAGAAAGAAAAGGAAAGAAGTAGTGTTATGCTCAGCGTTCAAAGAATAAAGATAGGAACCCTCTGTAAAATATGAACAGCAGATAGAAGTAAGTAGTGAGGGCAATATATGGAAGTTGTTAAGGAAGGAGAAAATACAAGAGTGAGCAAGATTCTAGAGAAGGGAAGGAATGTAACTGAATGTAGAATAAATTCACGAGTTGAAAAGAACTCCTTTTTCTTTTATTATAAACTCTAAAAGAAAATCTCAAAACATAGATTCAGGGGCAGTAAAGAAGAAAGATTAAACTGCTTTTTACAAAATGGCTCAGTGTCCATAGAAACAGCTTTCCCCGTAATCACTGATAATCTTTTAAATTTAAATACAGTAATTTTTTTAAACCCACAAGGGTCTACCTTTCCTTTGCAGACTGCTTACCCCTATCTCATGTCCCATTTTTTCCTGGAACTTCTCTAAGTCTCTTTAATACTTATATCCCAGTCTTTAAGCTTGGCCTCTCTTCCTTCACCCAAACTTGACCTAGCACATTCTTCATAGTTCTCCTCTTTGCTTTGGTCATCTCCGTCTAAAATGCCTCCCTAGATAACCCCAGCTCCTTCCAAGTTCTAGAGATGTTCACCACATCTTTACTTCAAGGAAAAATCTCTCATAACGAGATGAGAATTTTCTCCTGCTCGACATTAATCACCATACAGGCAATCTACTGATAGTTCAAATTCATGGTTTCCAAATATGAATTTACCGTCCTCCTCCAGAAACTGGATTTTACTTCCTGGTGTTTCATCTTCAAGTAGTTGCATATCCATGTGTTCATTAATAGAGTATCAGCCATTAAATCCTGTCAGCTCCATCTTCATAAGGCCTTTACAATCTCTTCCCTCTTTTCTAGATGGCTCTAATGTTTTTTGGGGTATTGTAGTAACCTCCGGCCTGTTCTCTTTGTTTCAAGGCACATTTCTTACAAATTTCTTACAAATCCATTGTTAGGTTAGAGTGACTCACCTGATTTTTGTTTGTTTGTTTTGTTGTTTTGTTTTTTTAGGGCTGTACCCACGGCATATAGAAGTTCCCAGGCTAGGGGTTGAAATGGAACCACAGCTGCCAGCCTATGTCACAGCCGCAGCAATGTCAGATCCAAACCACGTCCACAACCTATACTGCAGCTCATGGCAACGCCAGATTCTGAACACACTGAACAAGGCCAAGGACCAAAGCCACATCCTAGTCAGGATCATAACCCATTGAGCCACAGCAGAAGCTCCAAATTCATCTGATCTTATCACTCACCTACTAAAGAATTTTCAGTGCGTAACCTCTTCCCATTGAAAGTTGTTACCATGACCTAAATATCCTCTTAAGCTCATATTCCGCTTCATTTCTCCCACTATTGTCTCTTAGAAAATAGCCATTGCCTAGGTACCACCATGGTCCTCAAGGCACTCATCAATTTCAAGGTTCTCTTCTAGTTTTGAAGTTCCCTTCTTCCTTTTCTCCACGTGTTGATATCCTATTCTTCCTCCCGGTACAATCTCAGATATTAACTCCTTCTCCAAATAATTCCATTCTTCCAATTGCAGTTAAGCACTTCTCCATGTGCACTCCCTACTTACCCACACTTTATGTTTTATAATTAAATTATTTTTTTTTTCTTTTCAATGTGTCATATGGAAGGAAGTTTCCGGGCCAGTGATCGCATTTGAGCCATAACTGGGATCTGTGCCACAGCCATGGCAACACTAGATCCTTAACCAACTGCACCACAGCAGGAACTCCGAATTGTTTTATGTCTTGAATGTCCCCTTACTATATTTTTCAGCTCCCAAAATGCAGAGAATGTACCATATTCGCCTATATGTGTGTGTATACACACACACACACACACACACACACACACATACATATATATATATGCTCCCAAATATCCCTATACTATAAACACAGTGGTTTCTCAATATATGTTTGCTTAGTAATTATTACTCTGTGTACCAGAATAGAAAGTTCAGAACTTTGGCCAAATATGATATGAATAAAGGTACATGTATGTATAATTTTATTCTATAAAAGGGGGAAAAAAGGAAACATGACATATTAAAATTACTATGATAAGAATATGTTATCCAATAGAAAACGGTACTGTGCTTGTGGCAGTTTGGCTTCCTAGAGAGGAGAGGCGTATAAGCTTTGCCCTGTAGTATGCGTATTTTACAAATTGCTTCAAAAGTATATTTCTTATGTCAGATAAGGTGATGATAAAGTACCATACTGGTGATTCTCTGATGTTAAGGTCTTGAACTTTATTGTTATCAGAGAGGTGCTTTTCCATGAATGTGTGTGAAAGTGAGAGGATTTTTTCCCTTACCTATAACAGAGCGTGCAAAAAAAAGTTGCTTCACTTTCTCTGGAATAGTGGTTTTCCATCATCAGTGAATCTACTCCCTATGGGACATTTGGCAACATCTGGAGACATTTTTGATGGTCACAACTGCAGAGCATGTGGTACAACTGACATAGTTCTGGTACATCAATAGTGCTGAGGTCAGAAATCTTACTTCTGGAACCGAAAGTACAGTGTTAGCTTCACCTCCTTATGATTAAACAGATCTGATTTAACAGTGTCTTTTCATTTAAAGGGCTAATCAGAATGCTTTCTATATATATAATATTTGTTAAAACTTGTGCTCATGGTTAATAATTGGTTAGCTGCATGCATAGCCATAAATTCACTACAAATGCATTTTGAGCTGGAGTCATGCTAAGTACTTTTTTTTTAAAAAAAAAATTGTTTCTATATGTAGATCCAGAGCACTTCAGAATTTACCATTGGAAGGAGGAGGGTAATGTGACAATTTCAAAACTGCAGACTCGTAATTATGTTCTGAAACACTTGTGCAGACTACAAATTTGAATACCGTGCCATCTTAACAGCAACTTCCCTTGAAAGACTGGGTTTTGGAGTGACATGAATTATATAATTATATTCCAAAGAAAGAGCTATTTATTCTGTGTTTATATTTTAGAACCTGCCAAATTTAATTTGTATTGGTACTATTGTAACAATATAATCTACTGTTCACACAGCTGGCATTTCGTAAGTACCTTCTCTTCCTTATATTCCTTGTACTATTAAAAATAACTTTGTCTCCACAACTGGTTTTACATACTAAATTTTTATCAGGCTATTTATCCCTCATGCTAACTACCCATAGTTGTCAATTTCATCATCCCAGTTTCTCTAACTGCTAGTTTATGACTTTGTCATGGCTTGGCATTGGCCTTTATATGTGTAGCATAACTTGCTCTTCATTTATTTATTTCATCTTACAGGTTAAATTTATACATTAACACTCTGTATCTCCACCAGCAACCTAGTAAGAGCAGTGAGTTTTCTTATTTCTTAGCAGAACTATAGGTCAGATGCCTGCCCTCTCCTTGCCAAGGTTATAAGTGGCATAATTTCCCAGTCAGTCTATTAGGGCTGTAGTGTCTTGGGTTTTCAATATTAAGTTGAGTGAACCAATTGTACTGCTTTCAGTAGAACCTTCCTGCTTTTCGACTTAAGAACTGCCCTAGTTTTTGTTTTATGATGTGGAATCATTATTTTTTCTTCCTATTCTTTAAAATACTTCATATCCTTCTTTTCTTCCTCTTTTTCTCTCTCTGTCTGTCTCTCTCACTGATTCTTTGGCTTAAGATAACTGGAATAAATCTTGATTGTAATTTTAAATCCCTAACTGATATATATCAAGACTCCCTATTTATTTATATATTCCATATTCAAAGGGATGGTATCAATGTGATATTACTTTGGAATCTTCCCAATTCTTAACTAATTATGTCTTATTAATCATAAGATCCTACAGATTCTACTCCAAATCTATGATCTCTCTCTCCTTACTATTGCCAATTTAGTTCAATGCATCATTACCATCTCTGAGCTACATAAATCTCCAAATCTATGCCTGATGTTTTAAATGACTATTCTAGAATTAGTATTTAATTATGTCACTACCTAACATTTTTAATACATCCATGTTCACTTCTAAAACATGGCATACAGAGCTGTTCATGATCTAGCCCCTAACCTCATTTCTCACTTACCTGGCCCTAGTCTTTCAATACCTAACTCTACACTGAATTTTCCCTGGATTGTTTCTCTGTTCTCTTTCCTTTGCTCAAAGTCTCCACTGTGCTTTTCTGCATCAGAGGACTTCTTCCAGGCACTCTGAGTGATGGTTATAATTGCTGGTTTATTTTTCTGTCTCCTAGTGGTGGGTTAAAATTGCGTTGTATTCATCTCTGTATCCCCTATACATAATGTCTGGCACATTCTAGGTATCCAATAAGCATCTAGAAAAATTGATGACTTGTTGTCTATCTTATCATGAAATTCAAAGAATGCTGACATTTTATTCTATAAAGAATTTCAACACTAAACTCATATATAAGTATGTAGGCCCATAATACCTATTACCATGTCAGTTTCATGTTTATTTTATTCCCCCTTCTTTTAGTGTCACTGTTCATATTTGTTAACACAACTAAGATATAATTTCTTAGGTGAGCTTTTAATTGTCTCCATATTCTTCATATTTTCTCTTTGGCATCACCATAGAAAAACAAGAGTCTTACCAATTAAAACGCTATCATAGCCAGCTGTACTATACAACAACAAATGCTAAAGAAATCATCTAAATAAACTACACAGACTGTCAATTTAATAAATGTTTGTCTTTTATGTTTCCATTTTATCTACTTTATCAGACTATATTGGAATGACAGATTCTTTGTCATTTTGTATAAAATATATTTAGCATACACATACACCTAACTTTTTTCTTCTTTGTATCTATTCCTTTTATAGAATCTACTGGGAATTTTGAACTTTGTTATATATCATGTACCCGTCCCTGAAACAGCACAAATGACAATGAAAAACATAACAATGTTAAATAGAGTATCTTGCCTTAGTGAAATGAGAAAGTCCTTTTAATTTGTAAAATTTCTAGGCTCACACTACTTTAAATGGTCGGGTTTTGGTGACTGATTTGTTTCTATTAATATCTCAAGTCCCAGAATACTTTATCTTCTATTGGCTGAACTAGATTAAGCTATGTAAATCCTCTTTCACTCACTGAGAATTGAGTTCTTCCCTCAAAAAAAAATTTATGGTACATGTTTTATGGCTATCAGTAAGTCATGGTACAACATGTGAACCCAGAGTATCAGAAGTGAAATACCATTATTCACTGGTTGTAAATGGATCAGAAATTTGGGGGAGGAAAAAATCCATTAGAGTTGAAATTGGAATTTTTACTTCATATATTCCGTATAACCTATTTCTTCCAGACATTTTCGATTGATCCATGAGATTCTAGACTCTGAAGAAAATTCATGCCATATTATTTGCAAATTTATTCTCATATATATTATGTTTAACTAGAATTTTTTTTTTTACTAATTTTCTTCAGCTTGACTTATTAAACTTAAAGATTATCTTTCTTTCTTTCATCTGCTTATTAAATATTTACCTGTGGTTACTTTCAGTGACTCAGTTTGCTACCCAACTAACACAGAACTTTCTATGAAACAGATATTCCACAATGTGATGTACTAACATGTGAGTTAATAAGGCACCATTCACGGAGCTAGTGAAACTAGGCAATTATTTCTAGGGAATGCTATAGAAGGCATTCTTTCTCCCTTTCAGTTTCTGCAGTTGAAAGCAATGTAGCTACCATCGACTCTATAAACTTACAATGCTAGAAGGAATTTTTAAATCATTTTGTGCAGCTCATATTTAGCAATGATTGATTAACACGGATACTGCAATTGAATGCTGTCTGACATTTTTGACAAGCTAAGTACTCTACACATTTATGGACAGATAAATTGAAGATATTTGGAAGAACCTCCCTAATCCCATTACCACCATCATAGTTGTTAATAAATGCATAGAAGCTGGAGCTGCCAGGTGCAGACTGAGGCCCCTGTCACCTGGGCCTCCATCTGGTTTGGGTACTGCATTAGTAAAAATTCCCTGGGGAAAAGCCAAAACCATATAGCTAGATAGACAAAGAGAGACAGACAGACAGGCAGACAGATACACATACACAGATTGGTTGATTGATTGATTATAAGGAATTAACTCACATGATTATGGAGCTAAGTGTCAAGATCTGCAGTGGGCAAACTAGAGAGACCCAAAAGAGTCAGAAAGAAACAATGTTCTACTAACCCCCTAACCCCAAACTCCCTGTCCGTCCCACTTCCTAACCCCCCGCAACCTCGGCAACCACAAGTTTGTTTTCTGTGTCCATGAGTCTGTTGTAGATAGGTACATTTGTGCTGTATTTTGCAGTCCTCGTATAAGTGATATCATATGGTATCTGTTTTTCTCTTTCCGTTTCTGACTTACTTTACTTCGTTCCATCCATGTTGCTGCAAATGACATTATTTTGTTTTTTACATGGCTAAGTAGTATTCCAATGTATATATAATTCACATCCTCTTAATCTATTCATCCATCAGTGGACATTTAGGTTGTTTCCATGTCTTGGCTATTGTGAATATTGCTGCAATGAACATAGGGGTGCATGTATCTTTTCAAATTACAGTTTTGTCCAGTTATATGCCCCAAAGTGAGATTGCTGTATCATATAGTATTCTATATTTAGTTTATTGAGGAAACTCCATACTGTTTTCTGTAGTGGTTGTTCTAGTATACATTCCCACCAACAGTGAAGGAAGGTTAAATGGATAAGCAATGAGCTCCTACTGTATAGCACAGGGAACTATTTCCAGTCTCTTGGGATAGAACATGATGGAAGTTAGGGTACAAAAAAATGTATATGTATGTATGTAAGACTGGGTCACTATGCTGTACAGTAGAAAATGACACAACACTGTAAATAAGCTATACTCTAATAAAAAATTAAAATATAAAAGAAACAATGTTTTAACTCAAAAAATCAGGCAGGAGTTTTTGCCACTTAGGCCTTTTTATTTAAATTGTATTTTATTTTATTTGGTTTTATTCAGGCTTTCAATTGATTGGGTGCAGCCCACTCACACCAGGGAGGGAAGTCTGCTTTACTCAGTCTCCCAATACAAATGTGAATCTCAAACAGAAAAAAACACCTTCAGAGACACACCCAGAATAATGTTTGACAAAGTATCTGGGCACCCCAAGGCCCAGTCAAGTTGACATACAAAACTAACCTTCACAGATTGCAGTCCTTAGGGGCAAGCCTCAGTTGTTACCGAACCCAGATTCAGTGCTGCTCAAAAACCAGTAATTTGAGAAGCAAGTGTCAGTAGAAAGGAAAAGTGTTTTAATCAGAAAAGTCGATAATCTGAGCAGGTGGACTCATGTCCAGAGACCAACTCTAAAGATCCTGCTTAGCCATGACAGTTTTTAAAGGACAGTTTTAAGCGGGAAAGAAGGGAAGAGTCTCGGTGAGTCTCTGAGGCAGAGTTTTTGAGTTCTGCGTCATTCTCTGTTACCTACAGGCTGGCTAACTCTTTCTTCAGATGTCATCTTTCCCACATGATCTGTCTGTAGGATTGCTAAAGGGTCTACTGAGGACAGAGATCTAGTCATTACTCAACTACTTAATTCTTACTTCGTTCTTACTTCTTTTTATCTAGAAAAAGAATCAATGGGTTAACTGGGTTCTTTCAAGGTTAGGGTGGGACAGAAATGGGTAAACAGGAAGGGGGCAAAGCGAACTGCTTTCATAGTGACTAGGAATTTGAGGATGTTGTGACTTCCTAGCTCATTGCTTGGGCCATTCTAATATACTCAGCTCCATCTTGACCCCCCAAATCTAAAAGAAAACAAATAAGCACCCCCCAACCCAAACTATCTTCTTCAAATTGACTTTCCTGTAATTGGCATAGCAGATTACTTGGCTCGTGATTGCTGCTTTGCCTATTCTACTTTGTCTAAATCTCTGGTGAAGAGTTTCATTATTATCCTTTTAATGATTGGATTTTAGTACTCTTGTTTATATCTATATACACTCAATATTTTGTATATAACCTTTAAGGGAAAAGAATCTGGAAAAGAAAAAAATTATTTATATATATATATATATGTGTGTGTATATATATATATATATATACACACACATACACGTATATATATATATATGTATATATATAATATGCATATGTAACTAAATCACTGTACAGTACACTTTAACATGATATTATACATCAAATATGTTTTAAATAAAAAAAATTGAGAAATAGATCTGTTATATTTTTCAAAGATTTATAGATATGAAGGTTAGAGAGGATTTCAGAAATACCTAGTAGGGTGACCCCACTGTCATACCATCCTTTACCTAGCCTTTCCACATGTTTTATAGAAAAACATACTGAGTTCCACTTGATCATATTTGAAAAAAAATTTAAAGCCACAAACTCCAGGTAGAAATACTCATATATTTAAAAGGGAATAAACTGATCACAAAAAGATTCTATAAACATGGCAATTTAAATATTTAAAGCCAAGTTCCATAATGACTCACTACATGGCTTTGAAGTTGATATTGTACATTGTTTTCTCATACTTTTTGGACTGAGTCCAAAGTGTCTAACTTCTATAGCACGGACAATATTCTGTAGCAGTTTTACCAATTTGTTGTACTCTTTATTTAAACATGTATAAATATATTGTGAACTTGGGCTATTGATTTTATCTTGTGGTATTGAAAGTTGCATTTTGAGTTTTCAGATTAAGAAATCTCAGAAGACAAGCTTATAAAGCAGTGAAATTTTTGTGCAACTATTAGGTTACTTATTAAGATATAGAAAGATTTCAGGAAACATCTTTTATTGAAAAGCAACATTACACTCTTATTACATTTTTAGTAATATATAAACTTGTGAAGTTAACTGGCTTTTAAACATAAACATTATAGATAGTTTAAACTTTGAATTGTTGCTATTGTATCATAGGTTCTTCTGTATTAAGTATAGGAAATTGATTTGGCACCAGTGAATGATAGATATGATCTTTAAACTTTCTCTATAGATTTGTTATACTTTTTAGAAATTGTTTTTACTATAAAACATGATGTTATATGCCATCTTTTACATCTGTTCTCTCAACTGGGCAATAAATTATTGAACAGTATTCCTTACAGGAGCATTTCTGTGACTCACTGTTTTGTGCTTAATGAAAAATATTTTATCTAATTTATGGAATGAATAGGAGTAGATAAAAGTTGATTGTTGTTTCTTAAAAATCTGTTTCATGGATAAAATTTTTCCTCTACATTTTATGTGCTAAGGGATATCGAATAAGAATCTTGTACTTAGAATTTATAAATTTAATTATATTTTAATTGCTTCTTTTTCCTACTCCCCCTGCCCTCTTCAAGTTTCTATATGAAAAGAAAGGGGGGGAAGTTAACCATTCTAGCTAAAATAACCATACTGATTATTGCAAGGCCATTTAAATAGCTATAATGAGCAACTCAACCTGGGCAAGTTATTTTATAATTTATACAAGGTCAGGAATGTTTAGAAACTTGACTTCCCTCCTTTCTTCCTTTAGATAGTAATTGTGTGGTATGCCATCTCCATTTCATCTACCTTTTTAAGGACACAGTTTGGTCCAGGGATGATAAGGTTAAGAGTGTGTGTGTGTGTGTGTGTGTGTGTGTGTGTGTGCCCACCTACCATTCATTGGAGCGTTTTTATGTGGAAAATGAAATTTTCAAAATTTATTATCATTCAATGTGGAGTAGAAGTCATAAGTTGTCCTCAACAAATGATTGATACTCCTGAGAATCTAGAGACAGGAAATTTACAAGAATTCACGAGGACCGCAGTAATAGAAAGCCTATTCTGGAGAAATAAAAAGTGAAATCAGTCCAGAAAAAGCATTCCTACTTAGGATGAAGTTGATTTGATATTGGAATATGGGAAAAACAAAAGATGGTGGAACAAATGTGTCTGGGAAAAAAAATTTAAAAGACTTTTGCAGTGACTAAGAACAGCAGAGTTCAACCAGGCCAGTGAGGACAGAGACAGAAGGGATATTTATTAAAAAAAAAAAAAAGGGATCAAAGCTTTAGAAACCATGTTGGAAGATGTATGGAGAATAAAGTATAGGTAGCTGTAATAGGCATGAAGTTCTTTATTGCAATTCTCATCACTGACAAAAGAATTAAAGTCTTTTTATAATTGAAATCTATAACCTTTCTTATAATTCATAAAACAATATAAAAACCTCCCTCCTACTGGCTCTTTAAAGAAATTACTGCACGCAGCACTGCATCACAGCTGGCCCATTAAAGTTTATAATGGGCATTAACCTAACTGCCCTCAGCTCCCTTTTAAACTGCTATTCTTACTTTTCTCTTCCTCTCAAGTAACTGCATTACGACCCCAGTTTTCAGTATGTATTTCAGGCTCTTTCAGACCTTATTGTTCATTAACTCATTTATTTATGAATTAATAAAAAATATTTAATGGTCACCTAATATATCATAAGCACAAGTTCTAGATACTGGAATATAATAAGAAAAATTAAAATCTCTTGCTTCCTGGGAGTTATTTATGGTGAAGAGGAATCAATTATCAACAAATTGAAGAAATGTTATATATGCTGGATGGTGATAAGTATGTGAGAAATATGAATCAGGAAAGAGGAATAGTAAATGCACGGGTTAGGTGAAGAAAATGGTTTAATTTTAAATAGGTTGATCAGGGAAGCTCTTGCTGAGAAAGTGGTATTTGAGCAAAGATTTAGAGGAGATGACGGAGTGAATGATGCTTATATCTGGAAAATACCTAAGTCCAGAGATACTAAAGAGAGTAAGGCTTGAGAAGAAAACTAGGAGGATAAAAGGAAAAGAGGAGACCAGAAAGTTGGAGAAGAATAAGCAAATTGTGAAGAACCTTATAAGGACTTTGGATTTTTAGTCTGAGTGGACAGTGAATTATAAGTGGAAGATCCCAGTTAGGAGGCTACTAGAATGAGGATGGGGATTCTGAGCAAGGCACAATGATTAGAGTCATGATAGTGAAATCATCAGATTTTGAGTATGTTTTGAAAATAGTGTTATTGGGGGTTTGTAAAAAGATTGGATGAATGTTATGGAAGAAAAGTTATCCTAGCATGACTGGAGATATAATTTTGGGAGATGTGAGCACATAGTTGATTTTAAATGATGTGACTTGATGAGGTCACCAGGGGATTCCAGTGTGGCTCAGGAAGAGTCCAAGAACCAAACCAAGGCTAAGAGATCAGGCTAGGAGAAGTAACAGCAAAGGAGACAGAGGAAAAGAGATCACATGTAGGAGGAAACCAGGAAAGTGCAGAATCTTGGACTTCAAGGGAAAGAAACATTTTAGGAGGTGGCATTAACTGTGCTAAATGTTACTGAAAGAACAAATAAGATGGGTCGGAGAATTGTCCATAAGGTATAACAACTCAGAGGTTTTTGTTGACCTTGACAACAGTTATATAGAGGTGTGAGGAAGATTGCAAGAGCATGATTATAGTGAATTCAAGAGAGAGTTGAGGACAGTGACTGGGAAAAATAAAATCTTGTAACTACTTTGGATGTTAAGGGAATAAAGAAGTGGGGTCTGTTTATTTCTTTTTGTTTGTTTCTTATATTGGAAACATCACAGCTGAAGGGAATGTTTCAGTGGAGACAGAAGTTTATGACGGTCAAAGACAAGAGAATTGCTGGAAGGATGTCCTTAAAGGCAAGAAGGAATGGGTTCTACTCTTTCATCCTTTTATATATTAAAAAATGAAGTTATGATCATTAAAAAAGAGAGGAAAAGAAAAACAATACAGTATAAATGCAATCCTTCTCCTCCATTCCTCCAACCACAATATCACTGCTCAAATAAACTTAAAAGTAGCTTGGTATGTATCTCTCCAGGAATGTATGAGCAAATATTATCCACACAGATGCACAGAGAGGCACTTTTTATTATTTTTAATTTTCTAATATTTTTTTATAGAGGCACTTTTTAAAAATACAGATTCATCTTTATTATAGCCTTTTCCATTTTATTTGATATTAATTATACAAATCATTTCCATATAGTTATAGACAGAAGTTCCTCATTCATTTTTTAACTTACATTCAATTTTTCTTTGATTATAAAAAGTGATACACATTATCTACAAAAAAGTTGGAAAATGAGAAATTCTGTGTCGTATAAAACAAATACTTTTTTCTAGGAGTTCCCTTCGTGGCTCAGTGGTTAACGACTCTGACTAAGAACCATGAGGTTGTGGGTTCGATCCCTGGCCTTGCTCAGTGGGTTAAGGATCTGGCGTTGCCATGAGCTGTGGTGTAGGTTGCAGACGCGGCTTGGATCCCGTGTTGCTGTGGCTGTGGCGAAGGCCGGCAGCTACAGCTCCTGTTAGACCCCTAGCCTGGGAACCTCCATATGCCGCGGGTGCAGCTCTACATAAAGGCCAAAAGACAAAAAAAAATGCTTTTTCCTAGAAAAATTTAATAAAATTAATATTTTTTATTTTTAAAATGTTACAACAGAAAAAACAAGAGACATGAACGTGAGAGATTCACTATAATTCAAATACTTTATTTTTGTTTCAAAAATAGGAATGATCTGGTTCTCAAAAATTAAAATTCAAAAAATTCAGAGAAACAATAAGTTGAGGTTACTATAATTTTAATTGTTTCTTAGTGGTCATGTGGTTATTTCCAGTAATAATACTTAGTTGTATCCTAAAAATCAGATTGTACTACTAATGTTTAAGCAGCAAACTAAATGTTCCTAAATCTTAAAAATTAATTGACTGATTCAAGAAATATCTATCAGGCACTATCTGCTAAGCATTAGTTTAGGAAATTCAAGTTCAACAATTCCAATGGACATAGAAGCATCACCTCATTTATTTTAAAAACAAGAATAAATTTTCAGACAAATGTATATTTAGAGATAATAATAAAGAAAGGTTAATTTAAAGGCAAATTCTTATGAGTGATAAAGACTTTTTAAAGAAAAAGTACATTGTAAGATTATTATAGTAATACCTATTTTAATTTAAATATAAATAAAAATTCACATGACTTCATATTCTCAGTAGTGCCCCAGATCCCTGCAGTTTCTTCATTAGTGTGTGTATGTTGTTTTTCTAAAAAATTCTAGTATGGACTATTCATTGTGTCAGGTCACCCCGTATTTAACTTGTTTCATTTATGAACCATGGCTCTCTTTCGGATTTTTTCTTTTTCTAAAAATTTCCTTTTTTTTGTTTGTTTATGCATCAAAAAAAGATGTTATGCATTTTCCTAAGCAACTGCGTGCTTTAACTATACTTCCAAGGTTTTGGTTATACAGCCTTTTTGATGGTGAATACTGTTTTCTTGAACACATATTCATGGGACTTTCTAGACCTGTTACATGATTATAAAATTAAGACTTGAAGTTAAGTTTAGTTCTCCTTTGTCTTGGATTTATATTTAATTTTGCTTGGCTTACTTTTTGGGAGTCCTAAGGTGGTAAATTTTCTGAGATCTTATGTGTTTAAAAATGATTTTATTTTCCTCTCAAACAGAAATGATAGCTTGATTGAGTATAGGAATTCTGGCACTGAAATAATTTCCCTCCCTGTTGCAAATCAGAAATGTTATGCCAATCAGTACTCATTGTATTAGTCTGGGTTTAATCAGAAAAGCAGAAGCAGTAAGAGATGCAGATTTACTAAGGGACTTGGCTGGCACAAGTAAGGTAGTATCTGATGCTGAAGCTTGACGTCTATAGTAGGCAGGAAGAATAATTCAGGAGTAGCCTGGAACTCTTGAAAGCACCATTTGAAAGATGAATTGAAATTCTGGTCTGTCATTGATCTTAGGGGGTTACCCTGCAGAAGCAAAGCTGTTTTGTTTTTTGTTTTGTTTTGTTTTGTTTTTTTGGAAAATTAAACATACAACCTGGCCTAGGAGTCAGAGAAGCTTAAAGAGGATCCAGAGGAAGGTAGATCAGTTTGTAGGCTGAGCTGCTGCTTCATGCCAAGAAAGCAAGTGAGTAGATCAGCAGCTATGCATATGAGCTACAAAATGGCTACAGCTTCCTTTCCTCCTTCACATCCCTAAAAATCACCATTATGAGTCAATGTAACCTGAAGTAAGGGAATTCTGGGGAAATTAGCCAAGTTCTGGGAAACTAGCCAAGTTGACATGACACAAAATTGTCACATGCCTGACTTTTTAGGTAGCCTGTCTTTGTGCCTTTTTTTTTCCCCTGAACTTTTTGACCCTGGACTTTTACAATTTTACTAGAACTTGCCAGTGTGTTTATTATCATTATCTTCATTCTCATCCTCATCTACATTATTTATTTTTATAATATAATAATGTATTTATTGTTATAATAAGATATTGTTGGAGTTACCACTGTGGTACAGTGGGTTAGGAATGTGATTGCAGTGGCTCAGGTTACTGTGGACTGTGGGTTCAAGCCCCAGCCCAGTGCAGTAGGTTGTGGTCGTAGGCTGTGGTTGTAGTCTGCAACTGTGCCGCAGCTGTGGTCGTAGACTGCAACTAAGATCAGATTCGATCCCTGGCCCAGGAACTTCCATGTGTTGTGGGTGCAGCCATAAAAAAAAATAAAGAAATAAGATATCGCTTTGTTATTTTAGTTTTTTTCTCTGTAGTCCATGGAACAAAATTTGAAGATATACATGTCTGTATAGTAAATAATTCTATTTTATGGTGTCTATAATTTCTATTCATACTTTCCTGTGATATCTTAAGGCTTTTTTTTCTCTTATATTTTATCTCTTTCCTTTCCCTTTGAATTTAAAAAAAAAATTGTCCAGATATTTGGTATGGTTTTCAGTCATGTCTCTTCTATTTTTAACATGTTTATTGCATGTTTGTAAATATCAATTGTGTTATTTTTGTCAAATTCAATTTTTTTCTTATTTTCTGACTGCCACCATTTCTCAAAAGTGTCAAGAGCGACATATGTGAGTAGGTAGATAGATATAGAGAATAACAATATTTTCAAGTATCAGCCTTTTAAAATAAAAGATGCAATGTCTTTTTAAATCTTTGAGTACAAGATTGCTTTAAATTCTCTTCTAAAATCTGTATTATCTCTGTTCATCTTGGCCTTTAATTAAGCATTCATTTTCCTTGTATGTCTTGGGATTCTTGGTTGTTCATTTATATTTGCTTTGAAGGACTAGTTTGAAACAGGGGCTTCTTGCAGAAGCTTTACAAACTAGTGTATTCCCTTGGAAGGAAAGGATTATTTTGGGATTAGCCCTCCTTTCAGGTTTAACAACAAATGCAGTTTCTTAATAGAAGAAGAGGTCAAGCTGACTTTTTGCTACTTATACCTTTGTTTCTGGTGCTCCCAGCAGATGTGTGAGAGGCTCCTTTTTCAGCCGTTTTAGCATAGACTACCTTCAGTCACCGAAACTCCCAGAACCCCACTATGAGAGTTAGCATGATGTGACCACAAGCAGGCCAAGAACAAAAAAAGACACTAAACTTTCCAGGAATGTGTGCTAAGTCAGGAATAAGAAGAAACTCTAAATCAATATCAAATTCTACTTCATCCTGAATCCAAATGTGGTGTTCACTTATCTTCTGAAGACAAAATGTTAGAGAAGTCATGAGAATGTTGTGGATATACTGCAGCGTCACCTATCAAAGTGTGGAGAAGGGAAGGTTAAATGCCAAATGTGAAGTATGCCCTTAAAAATCCTATGGTTTCCTCTTCTAAGAAACCATCCAGATATTTTCATAAAAGGTTAGAAACTATGGTCATGTACCACTGTAAATGATTTTACTATTTTGTATACAATTTGGACACTGTTAGGGATGAATTGGACTTACGTTGTACAAATATAAATTAAATTCTTCTCATAGTGAATTGTAGAATTAGCATGCATTTTAGGATTTATCATTCTTGACTTTGGTGGCTTTGTCAGTCAGAGGACTCCAGAATCTGAGCAGCAGGGATGTTCCTCTCCGGGGACTTGTTCTGATGACAGAGAAAGTCTTAGAGCTCACTCTCAGGAGGTGCTATTACCTGCCAGCAGGAGGTAATATTTCTGAGATGTAGAAATGCAAACGGGGCAATAGTTACTATCACAGGAGCTCTTTATCATTGTGTCCCTGCTGTCTCACCTGATAAGCATTTGTCTATTTGCGTTACCCATGCAAGTTCATATGCCTGAAGCAGAGTGAAGCTAAGCAAACCTAAACGTTGGAATTAAGAGCAGAAAAAGGTTTATTGTAGGTCCATGCGAAGAGACAGGCTCCCAAAAACCTTGAGTTCCTGGAATGGTTTCAGCAAAGCACTTTTAAGGGCAAGGTAAGAGAAGGGCGTGGTTGGTTCTTGCAAACTTTTTGGTGCAGGAATCCTTTGTTCTTAAAGCTGTCCACTCCAGGTAGGTCTGGTCAAGATGTTCCTGTAAAACTAAAACAAAACAAATGTTATTCTCTGTTCTGCAACTTTTTATCTTGGTATAATAATGTATTACACTGTTAAAGGTCAAAGTCTTGAGATTAGGCCCTCCTGAGTATTTCAGGCTATGGGCAACATTCTTTTACAAAGATGCAGAACCACTATGACTAAGCAGAGGCAACAGGGCAGAAAGGTTAAAGTAAAAGAAACATATCAAATATGAAATCAGATTTGATCTTCCCTATTACATTTGCAATGCACTGTAGGGGGAAAAATGGAGAATTCTCATTACCCTTTCCTTCATGTGTTCCGTTAATACTTTCTTGTTCCTCCTGCTTACCCCTATGACATAGCACACATCACACTCACACAAACTCAAACCACAACCTCTGCTACAATGGAGATGACCCTGCCCTATCTGACCCTGCCCTATCAAGGAGAAAAGATCACGAGGAGGAAAAGAATGAGCCTTTTCAAACACCGTGTGATGATTCCTTGTACTGTCTCTGAGCTTCCTGTTTGGGTTCCAGAACAGCTTATTTTCTTTTTTTCATATTAACAATGAATTTTATTTCAGTTATAGGTGTACAAAGATCATAAGTCAATACGATAGATTTTGTGTCCCAAACCCACAGTGCATCCCCCAACCCCCCAGATTGTCTTATTTGAAAAACCAAAGTTTTCCAGAAATCTGTGAGTCATTGTCTGTTCTTCAAAGAAGTTCATTGTGTCTCTTTAGTTTCCACATGTAAGCAGTAGCATTGGGTGTTGCTGTCTAATTGTCTGACTGGTTTCACTTCGTATGATAATTTCTAGGTTCATCCATGTTGCTATAAATGTTATTCCGTTCCTTTTAATGTCTGAGTAATATTCCATTATGTGTATGTACCATATCTTCCCTATCCACTCCTCTGTCCATGGGCATTTAGGTTGTTTCAATGACCTGGCTTCTTCCCTCTCTAGCTGCTTTAGATGTAAAGTTAGGTTGTTTATTTGAGCTTTTTCTTGTTTCCTGAGGTTGGCTTGTATTGCTATATACTTTCCTCTTAGCGCTGCTTTTGCTGAATCCCAGAGGTTTTGGAGTGTCATGGCTTTGTTGTCATTTGCTTCTAGGTATTTTTTAATTTCCTCTTTGATTTCTTCAGTGATCCATTGGTTGCTTTCTTGTTTTTGTATCCATTCAGCTAGTCTATGTCTATGGTTGGGGCATTCAATCCATTAACATTTAAGGTAATTACTGATATATATGTTCTTATTACCATTGTATTAACTGTTTGGGGTTTTTGTTGTTTTGTTTGTTTTTTTTTTTACCCTGAAGTTTTGATATAGGAGTCTATATGCAAATGAGCTTGTTTTAAGTTGTTGATTTCTTAATTGCACATGTGTCTCCAGTGACCTGCATTTGTGTTCTCTTCTCACGATTTCTGATTTTGGTAGCATAGTTATGCATGGATGATTTAGTATCTTTATTGTATATATGCCTTTACTGGTGAGCCTTGTCATTTGTAGTGTTTTTGTTTCTGGTCGTGGCCTTTTCTTTTCTGCCTAGAGAAGTTCCTTTAAGATTTGTTGTACAGCTGGTTTAGTGTTGCAGAAATCTCTTAGCTTTTGCTTATCTGTAAAGGTTTTGATCTCTCCTTCAAATCTGAATGTGAGCCTTGCAGGGTAAAGCAATCTTGGTTGGAAGCTTTTCCCTTTCATCACATTAAGTATATCATGCCACTCCCTTCTGGCCTGCAGAGTTTCTGATGAGAAATCTGCTGATAACCTTATTGGGGTTCCCTTGTATGTCATTTGTTTCTTTCCCCTAGCTGCTTTCAATATTTTCTCTTTGTCTTTAATTTTGGTCATTTTGATTAATATGTGTCTCGGGGTGTTCCTCCTTGGGTTTATTTTATGTGGTACTCGTTGCGCTTCCTGAATTTGACTGAGTGGTTCCTTTCCCATATTAGAGAAGTTTTCAGCTATTATCTCCTCGAATGTTTTTTCTGTCCCCTTCTCTCTCTCTTCTCCCTCTGGCACACCTATAATACAGATATCGGTGCATTTAACAGTATCCCAGAGTTCTCTGAGACTGTGCTCATTTCCTTTCAATCTTTTATCTCTTTTCTCTTCTGCATTAGTGATTTCCACTAATCTGTCCTCCACCTCACTTATTCGTTCTTCTGCCTCCTGTATTCTATTGTTGGCTGCTTCTAATGAATTTTTTATTTCAGTTATTGTATTTTGCATCTCTTCTTGTTTAATTTTTACAGCTTGTATTTCTCTGCTCAGTGTTTCCTGTAAATGGTCAATCTTTGCCTCCAGTTTATTTCCAATGCCTTGCTTCATCTTCAGCATCAACAGTCTAAAGTCTCTTTCTGAGAGGCTGGTAATCTCCTCATAACTGAGCTGTTTTTCTGGGCTTCTTCTTTCTCCCGAATCTTCTTCTTTCTCCCGAATCTGTGTAGGCTTCCTGATGGGAGGGAGTGATGCCTGCCCACTGGTAGGTGGGGTTGATTCCTAGCCCTCTGATGGGTGGGGTTTTGTCTCTGGATGAGATTAGAGGTTGGCTGTGTGCCTGAGGGGTCTTTAGTCAGCCTGTTTCCTGATGGGTGGGGCTGTGATCCCACCTGGATTATTGTTTGGCCTGGGGTTTCTCAGCGCTGATGGGAGGGACCAGATTTTCCTAGAAATAGCCACCTCCAGAGAAATGCAGGCTAATGAATGTTCCCGAGAGCTCCACCTCCAATGTCCTTTCCCCACAACAAGCCACAGTCACCCCTACTTTCCCAGGAGATCCTCCAAATATTGCAGTCAGGTTCCACCCGGATTCCTCTGGAGACTGCTTTGCCCTGAGACCCAGTGCACGTGAAAGTCTGTGTGTGCCTTTCAAAGATGGGGTCTCTGTTTCCCCCAGTCCTGTGGAGCTCCTGCACTCAAGCCCCGCTGGCCTTCAATGCCAGATGCTCCTGGGGCTCTTTCTCCCTGTGCCCAATCCCCAGATTTGGTGTTTTGCCGTGGGGCTCAGAACTCTCAGTCCTGTAGCTAAGTCTCTGTGATGCAGTTACTTTCCAGTCTGTGGGGCTTCCCACCCAGGAGGTATTGGGTTGCTTCTATCGTGTAATCGCCCCTCCTACCTCCTGATGTGGTCTCCTCTTTGTCTTCTGGAGTAGAATATCTTTTTTGGAAGTTTACAGTCCATTTGGTTGAAGGTTGCTCGGTATTTGGTTGTAGTTTTGCTGTTTTTTGGGAGAGAAGTTGAGCTCCAGTCCTTCTATTCCGCCATCTTAATCCAGTTTTGGCCAGAACAGCTTATTTTCTGCTTAAGTGTGTTTCATCTGTGAGTAGAGATCCATCAGAAATAATTCTCTACTTTGGAGAATTGTAGGGGCTTTCTAAGTGATGGAATAACATTAGATATTGCATGCCACATTTAAGAAGACCAATTTTTAGATTTCATTCAGAATCATATTTCATGTATGCTAGCCTTAAATTGTCCATTAGAACACATTAACACATAATTGTCAAGTTACAGGTTTCAGATAAACAACTTCTTTTTTTGGCTTGTTTTTTAGATTTATATAATTTTCTTAGTTTCCAAAATATAATTTACATTATGATTATAAAAATATTGTATTTATTTGCAAAGAATCTCCTTGGTTCACAGAATTTTGTAAGAAAATAATCTAATAAAAATCACCTGAAATCTCCCACCCTGAGGAAACCACTATTTATATTTTAGTGAGAAATCTTCCAAATATCTTTTTATACATTATACATAGGAACATACCTACTTTTTTCCTTCCTAATAGTGCCTAATAGAACTAGACATTTCTAAGAGTCCTTTTATTATTGATACAAATCTTCTGATGATATGAATGTTCTATTTTATGGTAACCAATTTACTGCTGATAGATGTGAAGTTGTTTCTCTATTGGAAATAGCACTCACTACAACTTTGTCTACGTTTGCCTTTAGGATTTACCTCTAGAACTGCTGAGTCAAAGAGCATGTATCTTTAAAAAAACTTCAATTAAATATTTCCAGATTGGTTTCTAGAGATGTATCATTTTATTCTCTCAGCATAATCACAGTCTGTGTCTATCCCTCACTCCTTTAGCTACTGCTAGGTCTAGTCAAGATTTTTAGTATTTGTCAGTGAAAATGGAATACTGATAGCTTGTTTTTGTACTTGCATTACTTTGCTAGTATTTCTTTGTTAATTGCATTACTCTGTAAACATTACCTCTCAGATTTCTTTGCCTGTTTTTATATTGGCTGTTTATCTTTTTGTTGTTCCCTACAGTTTGAAAGAGTTATTTGGTAAATTGTAAATAATAAGGCTTTATTTGCACTACATTTTAAAAATATGTTCCCAACTTGATATTTGCTTTTAACCTTGTTTTTAGGACTTTTTATGTGTTTTTACCTATTTTAGACAGGGTTCAGACATTGATATACTTAGTTTTTAAAACATTGGCATATCTATCAACTTCAGTTTTCACTTTCTAAAATTGTTGTTATAATTAGAAAAGTCCTTCTACCCAAGATTATAAAAACATCTACCAATAATTTATTTTACTGTTGCATTAAAGTGTTTAATTTAATTATTTAATTGTATTGGAATATACTTGGGGGAAGATTAAGATAGAGATTGAATATTTTGTTTCCCAACTAGATAGCAAATTATTCCCAACTGTCCTACAATTTGAAAATGTGCTTATCAAGATTTCTTGTTAGGCTCTATTTCTGGGGTCTGTTTTCTTTCTTTGAGATGTCTATTCATACACTTGTAATTTCACTGCTATAATATTCCTACTTTTGTGATATTCTTAATGTCTACCAAACCAAGATTTTTGCATTGTGCATTCATTTTCAGAATTTTATTTATTCTTCATATGATTTTAATCCTTTATTAAACTTGTATTTTGATTTTTAAGACTTCATATTTTATATATTCCATGTATTTTGATATCATCTCATGGATTAAATTTACTTAAGTAGAATAAATCTGGTAGAAATATATTAGCTGTTGTAGCCAAGAGGTAAATGTTATCACATATGTGCTAGGAGCTATAGTTTTCACATAGAGAACAGAATTGTGGTTGCTAAGGGGGAGGGGTATGGGCAAGGAATGGATTGGGAGTTTGGGATTAGCAAATGCAAACTATTATATATAAAACAGATAAACAACAAAGTCCTACTGCATAGCACAGGGGACTATATTTAATATCCTGTGATAAACCATAACGGAAAAGAATATGAAAAAGTGTATGTATATGTATGTGTATAAGTATATAGCTGAATCACTTTGTAGTACACCACTAACTACATTGTAAATCAACTATACTTCAGGAAAATGGATTTAAAAAAAGAAGTTTTAGTCTTCTTTAGGCTGCATGTATGGAAAACTGACTAGCATAAACGGTAGCTTCAAATGAATCTTTAAAATTAAGCTATTGAGCATAGTGAAGGTTAAATGATTTATCTTAACAGAATGCCACAGTCTTCATGTCTGTGCTAAATATAATCTCTGACACTTAACCCCCCAAAAATGAATAAGAAATTTTGCAGCAATTTCCTTGTTGTGTTTCTCTTCCCCTAATTTTTTCTGTTTCCCAAACTATTGAAAAAAAATCTAGGTTCACAGAAGTCAGTCATCTGAATAAGACTAATTGCTGTGAAAAAAAAACAGTGATCACATTTGTATATTTCTTAGCTTGGGTGAGGAAAAGAGTCGGTGGAGAGAGAGAGAGCCAGTAAAAGAAGCAGAATTTATATGATCATTGAGTATTGTTCACATTTATAAATTTATTACTCCCAGGGGATAATTAAGACTTTTTATTGTTCCTAGTTAGCAGATTCTTACATAGTCTGTATTTCAAGAATAAAAGTAAAAGCATAGAGGGGGAAGGTCTGTAGAATTTAGAGTATAAATTGAAATCATTTTTAAATGTAAAATCTTTTTTTCTTTTTTAAATTTTTATTGTGATTGATTTACAATGTTCTGTCAATTTCTTTTGTACAGCAAAGTGACCCATCATACATATATATGTGCATTCCTTTTATAACATTATTTTCCATCATGTTCCATCACAAGTGATTAGATATATAGTTCCCTGTGCTGTACAACAGGATCTCATTACCCGTCTACTCCAAATGCAAGGGTTTTCATGTACTAACCCCAGACTCCCAATCCATCCCACTCCCACCCCTCCCCCCAGCAAACATGAGTCTGTCTTACATGTCCATGATCTTTTCTGTTTTGTAGATAGATCATTTGTGCCATATTTTAGACTCCACATATAAGTGATATCATATGATGTCTGTCTTTCTTTCTGACTTACTTCACTAAGTATGAGAGTCCCTAGTTCCATCCATGTTGCTGCAAAATGTCATTATTTTGTCCTTTTATGGCTGAGTAGTATTTCATTGTATATGTGTACCACATATTCCTAATCCATTCATCTGTCAGTGGGCATTTAGGATAGTTCCATATCTTGGCTATCATGAATAGGGCTGGAATGAATATACAGGTGCATGTATCTTTTTCAGTGAAATTTCTGTCTGGATATATGCCCAGTAGTGGGATTGCTGGGTCACATGCTAGTTCTATATTTAGTTTTCTGAAGTAATTCCATACTGTTTTCCATAGTGGTCGTACCAATTTTCATTCACACTAAAAGTGTAGACGGGTTCCCTTTTCTCACATTATCTCCAGCATTTGTTATTTGTTGACTTGTTAATGATGGCTACTCTAACTGGTGTGAGGTGGTACCTCATTGTATTTTAAGTTGCATTTCTCTAATAATTAGTGATGTTGAGCATTTTTCATGTGCCTGCTGGCTATCTGTATGTCTTCTTCAGTGAAATATCTATTTGGGTCTTCTGCCCATTTTTCATTTGGGTGATTTTTTTCATTGTTGTTGAGTTGTATGAGTAGTTTGCATATTTTGGAGATTAAATGAGTCAGTTGACTCATTTGCAAAGTTTTTCTGTGTGTTGTCTTTTCATTTTTTTGGTGGTTCCCTTTGTGTGCAGAAGCTTTTGATTTTAATTTAGGGCCCATTGGTTTATTTGTATCTTTATTATCTTTATTCTAGGATGTAGATCACACAAGATGTTGCTGTGATTTATGTAGAAGTATTGCCTGTTTTATCCTCTAGGAATTTTATAGTGTCTTACCTTACATTTAGGTCTTTAATCCATATTGAGTTTATTTTTGTGTATGATATTAGACAATGTTCTAATTTCATTCTCTTACATGCAGTTGTCCAGTTTTCCCAACACCATTTATTGAAGAGACTACCTTTCCTCCACTGTATGTTCTGCCCTCCACTGTATGTAATTCTTATTCAGAATGTTACTCTGATCCTTGAATGCAGTTGACTGTTTTTCTTCTGTTATAGTGATACAAACTTTTTATGTTGATATAATTTTTGAATATTGTGATTCTATTTCTTTATTTTTGCAGACTATAGATCGGGTAATCTTTTTATCCATAAAATGGCTCTGTCGTACATAGTAGTTTTCTGATCTATTTTCATTATCCTCATATATCTGTGAGCAGCTATTTCAAATAGTTTCATATATAAAATAGAATATTCTTTATGAATGTAAGGTATTCAAATAGTGTTTATTGATAATTGTGTAAGGAGCCTATTACTCATAAACCTTTTTCATGATATGTCGTTACTATATTTTCTGCCGTTGCCTACTTATAGAGTTACTCCCTGAAATACAATAACTGGACTGCTTATTTTAGAGGATCAAATGATGTCAGGTCAAAAAATATATAAGGATTATAGAATGCTCTTTGTAATCAAATACTTTTTTAGGTTATCCACAGATATCTTCAGTGAGAAAACGAAAATCCCAAATCTGCTTAGGATAAAACAGTTTTACTAACTTAAAACACTTAAGTTCTAAAAGGTATTGATCCTAGCTTACATGTAATATTTCCTGATTGAGTTCTAAATAATCAATATTAATTACATCCTATAGTTATACCATATTTTAATCTTTTGTAAACTCACTTTACTAGTTAAAATTCTTTATTAGTATAACATAAAATATAACAAACTAGGCTAATTACTAAAAAAAAAGTTGTTATCTCAGTTGAAAACTCTAGGGTTTAGATCTTGTGTCAAGCATGACTGAATTTGAAGAATTGAATGATGTCATCATGTCTTGAGTTTTATGATACATTCTCTGGCTGTCCCCACCATAAGGAAGTACCTCTCTGGTTCAGGCTTACTAAGCACAGGACAATGAGAACTTTTCCTTTCCCAAGAGTGTAACAAATTGAGGCTTCATGCCTTGATTTGGGATCATGTCCTCAAACCATTCATCACTGGTTTCCTATGCCAACCCTAAGTCTGGTACCCACCCTAGGAGATGTGAGATGGGGTCAAGTATCCCAAACACATCTACTAAAAGCTAGTCCTCCTCTAAGGACGAAGCAGACTGCTGCCAGCAGAAGATGGAGGGAGGGTATGCTGGGTCACAGTAACTTTGGAAAGGTATGATCCTAGGTCATTTCTCTATCCCTTTCTAATGGAAATAGGATGGAATTTGGATTATAGCTATGTAACTATGAATTTTGTCTCTGTAGTCAGTAGCTACGTAACCTTGATTTTAACCTTTTAATCTCCTTGTCCCTTAGTTTGCCCATCTGTAAATGGGAATAATTTTTCTCATGGGGTGTTATGAATTTTAAATCCCACCAAATTTGGAATCACGTCATGTGCAGCATATCAAGGAGTAAGACTCATTAAGCAGGATTTTGTAGTAGAAATTCCCTATCTGTTTGACTATTTCTGACCCTAAATCTTTTACTCTATTAGAGTGTAATATCTCCTAGAAGGTATCTCTTTATACTTTATAATCCCATGAAGAACAGAGTGTTCTTATTGTTGGGGCTTTTTTAATGACCCCTCCCAAAATCTTTGTTAAAGTAAGCATTATAAGTGTGTATTTCTGTGTAGGGCATGTGAGTGGGTCATGAGAGCCAGTTCCTCCTCATTAAGGTACAAAGAATAATGTATCTCTCATTGGGTTTTGGAAAGATTCCATTATATACTCTCCTTCCATGTCTCTGGGGATTCTGTGATGTCTCCTTGTCTTACTGCCTGTGACCTGTATTGCGATGTCTGCTTCCAGCTTCAACACTCTTGCTACTCTCTTCAGAGGGACTTTAGTCTTGTTTTTTTCTCTTATTCAGAGCGCTTATTCACTCTGTACTTGTTCAAAGCTTAAGGAATGGGTACTTATCTGTTGATTTACCTGGAAGGTTTTTCTTGCTTCCAATGTTCTCTGCCAGCTGCTGACTTCCTTTTCCACCTGGTAATGAACACAGCTGGGCATTGCTCCCTAAACTGTAACTCGCACCTGAGGACAATGTATCCATGTTCACCCACCACCTCGTCTGCCATCACCACAGAGGAGGCTTTAGAATTCTCTTGCCAGAAAGAGTTATTTCTTATTAGGAATCCTTCAGTGACACTTTTTATATCTGCATGGCCAAGCCCTTTTAATCTGGGTCATTGCCATTTAATTGCTTCATGTTCAATATTGTTTGGACTGCAAAAGCACTTTGTAAAGTGTAAAACACTACAAAGATGCCATCAGTACTATTGCTGCTGCTTCTCAAGTAATTCATCTGTTTGGATTTTTCATCAGATGCTGTGTTGGAGACTTCTAGTTGCCTGCACAATTTGAATTCTCTCCTTTTTCCCTAATAACAGATCTTGACTTTTTAGGGGTTCTCAGCTTTGAAAATCATTGCTTCCCAGGCTTCCTCAGGAAGCTTCAAAGCTAGAGTTAGGAAGCAAATTATAAGCAGAAATTATTGAGTAGGGCTTCTGGGAAATATCCTTAAATGAGGCTGATTAGGCTAGCCCATCACCTTGCTCTTGCATGGCTCTTGCTTGAGACTATTGGAGCTCTAGCTGCCATCTTGTGCCCTTGTGAATGGAAGGTTTGCATCGAGGATCACAGAGCAGAAAGACAGAAAGAGCCTAGGGGAGTTGCTCTAGCAGCCTTGGACCACTCATCCCTGGTTTTGTTTTATAAGAGAGAATAAAATTGGAAGAGAGTTTCATAAGTTCAAACCACTGTAGTTGGATTTCTGTTATTAGCAGCTGAATACAATTCCTAACTGATAGAGGTTCCCATGTAGACTCTTCCTTTTTGTTTTTTCTTGTCATAGTACCTACATTTTGCATATGATCTCACAGATGTCTGAAGATACCACAACTATATTACATTGTAGTTCATCGTATATTCTGATATATATTACTCTGTATGTATCACTGTATTTTGTTACATAGAACAGCACTTTTCAACCTACTGGGCTATTATTATATTAAGAAAAAATGTGCCTCTTTTCTCCAAAAAGAATCACCCAAGTTTATTAGAAAGTATAGCTAATTTGAAATCACACACTTTCAATAAAATTTATCAATCTTTGATTTTTTTTACTTTTCCATAAACAACTTTATTGAAGTATAATCCATATACCATAAATGGCCCCATTTAAAGTGTATAATTCAATATTTTTAGTATTATTCACAGAGTTGTGCAATCATCACCGCAATCTAATTGGGGTGTTATAATCACCCTCAAAAGAAACCCCATGCCCTTTAGCAGCCACTTCTCATCCTCTGCTCCTTCCCTAGGCAGACATAAATCAAACTTTGACTCCGTAGATTTTCCTCTTCTGAACATACATACAAATGGAATCATATAATAGTAGTCTTTTGTGATTGGCTCCTTTCACCCAGAATAATGTTTTCAAAATGCATCTGTATTATGGTATGTATGTATTGGTACTTTATTCCTTTTTATTGCTGAGAAATACTCTGCTGAATGGATGTGCCCTAGTTTATCCATCCATTCATCAACTGATGAACACTTGGTCACTTGCAGCCTTTGCCCACTATGAATATTATACTATGAATGTTTGTGTGCAACTTCTTGTTTGAATGTATGTTTTCATTTCTCTTTGTCAGGTACCTAAGCATGGACTTGTTGGGTCATTTGGAAACTCTGTGTTTCAAGTTTTGAGGAATTGCCAAACTGTTTCAAAAGAGTCTACCTCAGTCTTTGATTAAGGAAATAACATTAGATGTAGAATCTCTCCTTCGTTTTGAGTTAATCTCTATATATTTAAGGCCATATTGAATTTACTGCAATATTTGGTTCGTGTTGAGATTGAAACTTTGTTCCAAATGCCTGAGGTCATGCTTTCATATCTAAATGGAAGAAAGAGTTTATATACATACATGCATGTGAGTGTGTATATGTATATATTTTTTTCATGTATATATAAAATGCTCACAAAGGTGAGCTGGAAGAAAATGTGTTCAAATTAGAGCAAATTCATTAATTTTTCTCTACACCTGGATCTACCTTGCCTTTTCCCTTCTTTGCCTGAAAAAATCCTACTTATCCTCATGACCCAGAGTGGATGGCACTTTTTCTGTGAAACATCGCTAGCTTCCAAGACAGAATTTTTCCTCCTTTTCTCTTGCTTCCCAGAACACTGCAGAAAAATGCATTTGGGCTCTCATCTACACTTTCTGACTTTGAGCTTGCATGTGCTATAGACAGGTTACTTTAACCCTCCAGTTTCTCATCTTTAAAATAACCATAGCTGTGACATAAAAGTGGCTATGAGATTAATTACATAAGGTCTTTGCAAAGAAATCGACCCATATTTAATAATAACACTCAAGTGTGACAGAATTTTTCATCATTTTTATCTTCTTTGTTAGCCTTATGAGAAGTACTCTTTTCATCTTACCATGTAACATAAAGTGCAGTTTGGAGCGTTGTATCTCCTAGAGGTGAAATTCTATACAGTGTAGAAAAGGAAGGTTCTTATTCACTCTTGAGTAGCCTTAATCTAAATGGTGAGTAACTCATTTGTCAAACAGGATAAGTGTAAAACAAGTGTCTTTGAATGATTTAAAACTAATGAATGTTTTTTTTGTATGCTTTGTACTTAGTATATAAATATGATACATATGCATTCTGAGCTCTTATAGAAAAGTTTTGTTTGTGCTACTGAAGCCACATGTTCGTATATGATCACCTACTCCAGAAGGAGTAAGAAAGGGATGAGATACTGAATAAAATTGACACCCCAGATGGGGAAGAGACCCATAATCCTTGCATCTTTAGTTTGGCCTGCCATCAGCTAAACCAACCAATCACAGGCACCCTGAGAGTGAGGCAGTATGACAATGTGTAAAGTGGATTCTTCCAAAATGAAATGTATCTGAATTTGTTGGCAATAGGAAAATAGAATCCTCAAGGGCATTCAAATGAAAACTGTGGGATGGTGAGCAGTGGATCCCTTTCAACAACCAAGAAATACAAACATACCAACCATATTGTGTTGTTTTAGTCCATGTTGAATTACAAGGAGTATAAATTTGTGTCCAATCTAAGCACATCTGTTCATAATAATTAACTTCTGTGCCTTGTGAGCAGAAAAGCAGCATCAGCTATACAGTGAGATGCACAGGCTTTATTTCTGTTTGTCATAATGATTCATTGAGACATTATGGGGGAGCAGATGCTTTTTATGCACTCTAAGACTCCGCATTGTGGCTGGCTATGCATTGCCATTACTCCTCATATGCTGAATTAAGGAGGGTTTAAAGTTGTAGAGCATTAAGGTTGTCAAGTGTTAATACCACGGTGGAAATATAATTTTGAAACTTTAAAAAGTCATTTGCTCATACCAAAATTCAGTTCATTTTCCCCCAGTAGTATGGAATCATAATTTAAACCCTAATCTTGATCTTGAGTAAAAGCTTTTATAAAGTTGCAAATCACTGGTCTGGAAGTTCCTGTGAAAACTTTAATTCCCATCCCAGATCTACCACCTTCTCTGTCAAAGACAGGAAATAATGTTTTCCCAGTAGAGATGTTATGATGATTAAAATGCAATTATAGGAGGAGAGCATGTAGCAGGGAGCCTGGCACATAGTAATAATAACAGCTAATGAAAGTGACTTTTCTGCTCTGTTCTAACTATGTGGATTGTTGTATTTAGTACTCCAGAAATCCTCTAAGGTGAATATTATCATTGCACCCATTTTATGTATGAGGAGACTAAATCTCAGGGAAATTAATATTGCCAGGCTCATTCATCAAGAAAGCATGGGACCAGGATTCAACCTCATGCAGTTTTCCTCCTGAGTTGGCATTCTTAACTGTGCTCTTTTTCACTTAATGAATATTAGCTGATAAATCTTTGACTAAAGGTGAGGAAAAAATCATTTAGACCTTGAGCTGAGATTTGATCAGACATTGACTAACCGTAGCCTTAGGAATGGTTGTGATAAATTTAAGTGGGTGTAAGAAATTTCTGAGAATAGCCTCTGATAAATTCTAATTTCCAGACTTGGAATATCTCTGTAGTGCATAGAGCTTCACTGTGCTGTCTTGAAGGTACAGAAACCTAGTGTTAGTTGGGATGGGAGTTGGACACATAATGAAGGATATTTTGTCATCTCTATCACAGATGTAACAAGAATATTGGCTGACACTCTTACAGCTTCTGTAAAGTCACTCTAAAGCCCCCATTGAAAAGGCAGCCCTAGAGTTCCCACTGTGGTACAGTGGTTTAAGAATCTGACTGCCTCAGAAGTGCAGGTTTGATCCCCAACTGAGCACAGTGGGTTAAAAGGATTCAGCATTGCTACAGCTGTTGTAAAATTTGCAGCTGTGGCTCAGATTCAGTCCCTGGGCCAGGAACTTCCATATACCACAGGTGTGGCCATAAAATTTTATAGAAGGAAAGAAGGAAGGGAGGGAGGGAGGGAGAAACAAAGGGCAGCCCCAATCCAACCACTTTCATTTTTGGCTCCGCATTCCTGACTCCTGGGAAAGCTCATTGGCCTGAGGTAGTTAACACATAATTGTGCACAAAGGTTAAGAAGAAACTCAAGGAATGTGATGAGAACAAAGCCAAAGAGGCCATGATGGATCATGTTCAGTATGACATTCTGAATGTGAGAAACTATGAGTGAATAGAAATCTTTGGATTAAAAATAATCTACAAAACAGAAGAGGAAAAAAACAAAACAAAACCCAGCACAACTGACAGAGAGAGTAAACTGAAACAAATATTAACATAGAGGCAAAGGTGGTGAAATAGAAGGACCATCTAGTCCATGAGCAAGGGAACAAGTAGGCTAGCCTTCTAGATGCCATGGACCCTCCCTTGTTCCCTTGTCTTTCTTTCTTTCTTTTTTTTTTTCTGTCTTTTTTAGGGCTATACCCCTTGCATATGGAGGTTCCCAAGTAAGGGGTCGAACTGGAGCTGTAGCCACTGGCCTAAGCCGTAGCCACTGGCCTAAGCCATAGCCACAGCAACGTAAGATCCAAGCCGTGTTTGTGACCTACACCACAGTTCACGGCAATGCTGGATCCTTAACCTGCTGAGCAGGGCCATGATGGAACCTGTGTCCTCATGGATGCTAGTCAGATTCGTTTCCACTGAGCCATGAAAGGGACTCCCCTATCGTCTTTCTTGCACTGGAAGTTTGGTGTTCAGAGTTTCCTCTTGTATTCCTATGAGCTCTTCTTCCCTTACTGCCTGACACAATCACCTTCCAGCACTCTCCCACTCCCTACTGAGATATCCTAAGAAAGGTGGAGGGGGAGAGAAAAGGATAGATAGGGAGTTTGGGGTTAGTAGATATAAACTAT
The DNA here is from genome assembly GCA_004024745.2 of Catagonus wagneri. Classification (NCBI taxonomy): domain Eukaryota; kingdom Metazoa; phylum Chordata; class Mammalia; order Artiodactyla; family Tayassuidae; genus Catagonus; species Catagonus wagneri. The sequence continues at coordinate 14,647,652 of PVHT020000521.1, read as the reverse complement.
TAGACTTAGAATGGATAAGCAATGAGGTCCTACTGTACAGCACAGGGAACTATATCCAGTCTCCTGGGAATAGACCATGATAGAAAAATATTAAAAATTTTATATATATATATATACAATATATATGCATATATATATGACTGGGTCACTTTGCTATACATCAGAAATTATCACAGCCTTGTAAATCAACTATCCTTTAATTTTTTAAAAAAATATTCACAAACAAAAAAATAATGATTTAAAGCATCTGTTCTTCACTGACAATGCTGGCAGGTAGTGTGTGGCATTAAGGAGAGAATTTTGGCGGCACACAGCTCTGGGCTTGAATCTCTTCTTTGACACTTACTAACTATTGAGTGAGTGAAGGAAGCTGTTTTGATTAAGCAGTAGTAACCAGGTGAGTGTTTCGTCTCTTGCTTTTATGAATGAATTTGACTGGAAACCTGATGACAAATTGGTCTCCTACCCAAACTGGAAACAAACTGCTGTGAACTGGCAATTTTGAAAGATATTAATTCCATAAATTTCACAGATGAATATTCATCATTGTATATGAGAAAATTTAAGAAGATGAATGAGATTCTATTTGACAAGAATAAATGGTCCAGTTTTGGCAAAGCAAAATGCTGCCTTATTGTCAGCAGTAATACCTTGCATTTATTTCCCTGTTTTCCCTAAGGTACAATCATTTTGCAAGTGAATTTTAAATAGGGAAATGCACCACTCTCTGAGGCTCTTAGCAATGGTTGACCAAAAGAGACATAGTCATTTTAGACTTAGCTTATCTTTTTCTCTGCTGTCAAAACTCTTAGGGATATAATGTATTTCAGAGGTAAAAGTAAGAGGTTACTCTGAGAAGTTGACACATAACACTATTTTTCTTTTACTTATCGTACTGTTCTGCAATTTGTAATTACTTCTCTGGGTCCTAAATGCCTTAACGCAGACATAAATCCCTTAAACATATATAGCCCTGAAGCCTTGTGTAGCTGGGCACATAGTTTGCTGTCAATAAATTTTTGTACATTTAATGAATAAAAGCAAATATCATATGTAATGATATTATATATTATAATAATATATATAATGATGTTATATATATCATATATAATATATATTATATATGATCTATATAATGATTTTATAGCTCATCTTTCATGAGTTATCTGTCCATAGTTTTATTTACAATGCCAGTATTAATATTTCTGTGGAGAAAAATGTAGTCATCCAATAATTAATGAAATCCATTGTTTATTCTATTCAGTAAGAAAATTACTAAATATTTTAGAAGCCACTCATTCATTTCTTTGAATTTTATTAGACACCTTTTGAAATAACAAGAAAAGAAAAAAGCTTCTATCATACCTACCCTCAAAATGGTTTAAAAAGACATGATTACATTTAGACATACTTTTTGGAGGGATTGCTACTTATTCTTGTTGATTCTTAAAAGAAAGTTTTTCTTCCTTTGCTAACAGTAGACAATTTAAGAAAGCAAATGCATATTTCTATAAGAAAAAAAGTACAAAAAATATTGTTTTGTGTAAACCAAGGGAAATACTAATATAATCAAGAGTATAAAAACAGGAGGGGATTATTCCAAAGAAAGAACCCTAAAGACAAGTTTAAATGCAAAATCAAAGCTCCAGATGACTGATGCTTTTCCAAGGAGCTTTCTCCCAGGAAGAAGAAATCCTTAGACCTGAGTCAGCTTGACCAACACAGGTTTCTTCCTTGTGAAGAGAGATCAGCCAATTCCATTTCACAGTTAACCGAATTCAACTGGTTGTTTTGTTTTTATGAGATGTTATGACAGATTCACTCTAATTCAGTGTTTTTTTTATTTCTAATCCAGTCTGTGATTTTGCTGTAGGTATTGTCATTGAGGGCTATATCTGGTCAGGATTCTATTCCTGTAGCAGGAAGTAGTCAATAGAGTAGCAGTTGCAGGTTAAGGAGAAATCATGTCTTAGTTCTGAATTCTAGCTGTCTAACCCACCTCCTCTTGAAAAAAAAAAAAAAAAAGGTCGTCCCAGACAGAAGGTCCCTGTCTCAGGCGGGAGAAGAAAAGCTCTAAACTGAATAGAAAGCAAGCAGTTGACCTGTACTTTGCTTGCTTTTCATTCCTGGCTCTTAAAAAAATTTCTCATTTTTTTCCCCATGGAAAAAAGTAAGGACAAGAGTGAAAGCAGGTTGAAAACGCCTGTGCCCAACCAAATGATATTGCAGAAGGAAACCTGATAATGGGGTTTATCGTACCTGCACTATTTTTTTATGCACTAATTGCCAGACTATGGTGGAATTGCATGTCCTTTATAAGTTGTGTGATATTTAAAATGAGGATACACAATCTCAGATTATTTTTTCACAGCTGAAAGAGAATTTCTGCAAAAAAAAAAATTTAGCACTGTTCATGACAGTCAACATATTAGCTAACCTTAATATCTGTAAAATGGAAATAAGATCTGTTTCTCTTATTTGATAAGCTCAAATGAGATGCAATAACCATATTTGGAAGGATGTTTTTTGGCTGCAAACTCTCTTCAAATTATCTTCCTACTCAGATGTCAAGATTTGTGTCTGCTTCATTTTTTTCTTTTTCCTTTTTTTTTTTCGTTTTGGCCATGTCAGTAGCATGTGAAAGTTCCCAGGTCAGGGATCAAGCCCAGGGCACAGTTGTGACCCAAGCCGTAGCAGTGACAGCACTGGATCCTTACTTAACCCACTAAACCACCAGGGACCTCCTTTCCTGATTGCCTTGATTCTCTTTATTGCAACCTTCATTTACCGGCTTCTCTATGGCTGTACAATTCCATTCTTAATATCTAATGTCACCATGACATCCAAATGAGAGGAGACATATCTTCCTAGTGCCCTGTCTTAAGTGTGAGGAGCATTTTTCCTAGAAGCCCTCGGAAATCTTCCTTCGTGTGTCACTGATTTGGCTTGCATTGCAAGGCCATTCCAGAACCAAGCTTGCTAATAAGGGGATAGCAAGAACTGATTTCCTTAAGGTCTTGATCCAATTAATAGTTCAAGGAGTCTTACTTTTAGACTCTTCAAGCCTAGCTCTGGCATTGGTGAGGGCCTTAACTTCTGCTGAGGCTTGTGATCATAGTGGGGAGGGATGGATAGACAGAATTAGAGTTTCATCGGGAAGGAGAAGGGGAAGAGTGAATACATAAAAACAAAGTACCATTGGAGTCCCACTGTGGCCCAACAGGATCAGTGGGATTGGCAGCATCTCTGAAGCACCAGGATGCAGGTTTGATCCCTTGCCTGGCACAGTGGGTTAAAAGATCCAATGTGGGTCTCAACTGTGGCTTGGATCTGATCCCTGCCCTGGGAACTCCATATGCCATAGGCCAGCAAAAAAGAAAAAAAAAAACAAAATAAAATTGAATTTATATATCAGAGTTCTACATAGGACTTCGAAAAAAAAAAGTTAATTTTCTTTTTTTTTAAAGCATCAGAACAATGTGTGAGCAAACTTCACCCTTGCCAGACATGTAATTGATGTTCAGTATAAATGTAATGAAATAAATTTCATAGCAAGCTACACAAGGCCACATAGAGTCCTAAAAATGGTAGGTTAAATGATTGACAGTGAACAGCTATCTATTTTTTTAAATCATGAAATTCACCGGAAAGTCATGCCTGCAGATCTCCTGTACTGCACTTCTTAGTAAGAAATTGCCAGCTTGTCCAAGGTTGATTGATTTCAGGCCTATCAAATGCAGAGCTGTTTGGAGATATCAAAATAAATAGAAGACACTGAAATGAACTTGCTTTGGAAACAAAATATTTGATGAAACTGGATGTACAGAAGTGAAAATGACTGGAGTCTTCACAAAAGAACAAGTAAACCAGCACAAATCAATATAAAAATGTCATAAGAATGTACCTTCCTTGATATATACGGTTGAAAAATCATACTTTAAAAGACTGTTTGTCAGTCTGTTAGCTTGTATGTCTTTATGGGTCCTTTTTCTTTGTATACACCAGACTTTCTACGAGTGTAAGCTCCTACACATGGCAGGCGTGCTTAAAGCTTAAATGTGTTTTGTGATAAATGTTCAAGTGTGACAATAATAAATGTATAAAATCTCTCTGTGGGTCAGTGCTAGAACACTTAAGTTCTTTCCTGGAAAATACATTTATTCACACATTTTGTGGTTTTATTTCTATTTTACCAAGGCATTCTTCCTTTCTTTAGTAGCTAATAAGTTATTTGTCATTGCCAAATGAAAGCTGTGTGTGCTTTTTGCAGTATTTGCCTATCTCCTACTGAGCTCCCAGTTTGAAAGAGCAGGCAAGCATTAGAGAGAACTGAACACCTGACCAGGTGAGGGATAAGCCCAGGCTACTGCCAGGCTGGACATTCAGTGACATCTGCTGAGCATTGTAAACCTCCTTATTGATTTTGTCCAATTGTCCCAATCCAGTGGATTCATATTTTAATTGGGTGGTTTTGATATGTTACTATTAATATCAGAAGACTCTTATTATAGTGTTTTTTTTTTTTTTTTTTTTTT
>PVHT020000521.1:14612027-14642117 GCA_004024745.2 Catagonus wagneri | reverse complement strand
TGTTTTAGTTACAGCATTTAGAAATTCCCAGGCTTGGGACTGAAACAGAGCTACAGTTGCCACCCTACACCACAGCCATGTGGGAACCCAGTGCTGCAGGGCAACAGGGAATCCTGGAAGAGGGACGGTATGCTATAACAAAACACACAAGACTCTTTAGATTTAGAAAGTGGGGGACCAGGAGTCACTCTGTCCCACAGAACAAAGGCCCCTAGATTTCAGCCCACATGACTTTTATTGAGGAACCTGATGAGATTAGTATGAAAGGTGAAAAGATTAGTGGGCAGGAATAGGAATAAGCAATAAGGAGGTTATCTTCTTACTGATATCAAAGGGTGTATCCTTAAGACATAATGCAGTTGTTTATAGAATAACATGGTTAATGCATTAAGTCCTTTATCTTGTCTTTGAAGGAGATTCTGTACTTTAGAACTCTGTGTCCACAGATATTTGCCTTCTGCAGATTTCAGCTCTTCCATGGTCTCCAACAGGATCCAAGCCACATCTGCAACCTACACCACAGCTCACAGCAATGACAGATCCTTAACACAATGACTGAGGCCAGGGATCCAACCCACATCCTCACAGATAACTAGTTGATTTTGTAACCCACGGAGTCACAATGGGAATTCACTTCTTTGCTCCCTTCTTGCTTTCTCCCTGCATCTCCCTGTCTTTCTCCCCTACTTTTCTCCATCATTGAGTATGTACTGCAAGCTTATTGTAGTAGATCAATAAATATGAGTGAATCACAATTTATAGTATGGGATTTTAAGCAAGGTTTGACTCTGAAATGTGCAAAGCTAGATGCAGTAAAATGATGTTTTCCAACAACAATTTCTAATTGTTAGAGACTGAAAATAATTCTGAGTTCTAGTCTGACAAATATATTTTGTTACAGCACAATAGCTGAACAGCATTATTTATTTTAAATAAAAGCTGTCAGATTCTACAGATGTGGCCTTTGGAGTTTCCCAATTATTCTTCAGGGCCTTTTTGTGAAAGTTATGCTGACATTTTGAAAAGCAGATAGTCCAGGTTGACATTTTTTCCTCAGCTGGATGAATTTTCAAGACACTACTGAGGCAAAAAACTACAAAGCTCTTGCAATGTCTTCCCCATATTGACATGGGGATTTTTGTTTCTAATTAGCCATTTAGAAGTAATTGACATTTTTCATTGTTCCCTGTGTAAAGAGGGACATGGTCCTATGAGATTTGACATCTTATTCTTAGAAAAACATGTGTAGATCTAATCAGTTAAAGAAAAGTTTTTAAAATGTCTAATTTATTTTCATTGAATGAATTTTACCCCATAAGAATTTCACTACTGAAAATTAGAAGAATGTTCATGAACAAATACAGTAACCCATTTCTGGTAACATCAGACTTTGATATCCTCTTACTCTAAAGCTTAATTGTATTGAATTTCATTGAAAACACTTCTGAAATTTCACATAAAGGAATTACATGTGAAACACTGCAGTGTTAATTATCTCTTTACTTTTATTTTACTATGAAAGACAAAACCCAAACTATTTTTATTATCAATCTAACATGTGAATCAATAAAACATTTTTAAAGAGCTACAAATTAACTTACAAAATAAGAATGGACCCACAGACATAGAAAACAAACTTATGGTTATCACAGGGGAAAAGAGGGGAAGGATAAATTGGGAGTTTGGGATTAACATTTACACACTACTATATATAAAATAGATAACCAACAAAGACCTAATGTATTGCACGGGGAACTCTACTCAACATATTATGATCTATAAGGAAAGAATCTGAAAGAGAATACACACGCACACACACACATACACACACACATAATTTGCCCTGGAAACTAATGCAACACTGTAAATCAATTATATTACAGCAAAAGAGAAAGAAAAGAAAAGAGGAAGGAAAGAAAGAAAACTTAGTGCCAGAATATATACTAGTGGTGATTATATTTCTTCCTTTGAAAAGATGTATTAGAAGTTTACTGTCCTGTGATGCCTGACTAGTTTTCCTGTTCTTCACTATACTTTCCTAAATCTTCTTAACACAGAAAGGTTTAGTGAGCAATAGAATGAGTTTGGTGTTCATGCAGTCGTACGGATCCAAGAACTAAAGAAATTTTGTGCAATAATTCACCATAAGTTGCCAAGAGAAATATTGAGGGTCTGTGTGGTAGAGGAAACAGTTGTGCGAGAACAGGTATGCAAGAAGAAGGTCAACCCATGCTGGCGGTTTGGAGGGCATCCTGGACATCTTCAGCTCGGCACCAGGTCTCACACATCTACCTTCTAGGAACTCCTCACCTCCACCAACACTACCCTAGCTCAAGCTAGTGTTCTTTGTCTGTTTGTTTGTTTTTGTTTTATTCTGTTTTTTTATTTTAAGGCCACACCTGCAGCATATGGAGGTTCCCAGGCTAGAGGTCAAATTAGAGCTACAGCTGCTGGCCTACACCACAGCCACAGCAATGCCAGATCCAAGCTGTGTCTATGACCTACACCACAGCTCTCGGCAATGCTGGATCTTTAACCCACTGAGGGAGGCCAGGGATCAGACCTGCAACCTCATTGTTCCCAGTCAGATTGGTTTCCGCTGTTCCACAGTGGGAACTCCCAAGTTAGTTTTTCATTCATGCTCTCTTCTGTTGCCCACGTGGTGGCTTATTTTTATTATTATTATTATTATCATTATTATTATTATTAAAGTATACTTGATTTACAATGTTGTATTAATTTCTGCTGTACAGCAAAGTGACCCAGTCATACATACAAATTCTTTTTTTTCATATTATCTTCCATCATGTTGAATCACAAAACATTGAATATATTTCCCTGTGCTCTACAATAGAACCTCATTGCTTATCTATTCTAACTATAATAATTTGCATCCACGTGGTATCTGAAATGCTACCATTTACTTCCTAACACCCTTCAGTGATTTTTCTCTACTCTTATGACAAAAGTGTAATCAGTAACATGGTTGGCAAAGGCCTGAATGTCAGTGCTCTTTTCCAGGCCGGGAAACCCTTCCCCCGGCCCCCAGGCTCTGTGTTGCAGCCACACAGGTCTCTTCTCATATCCTAGAACAGGTGTAGTTCTCTTCCACCTCCAGCCCTTTGCAAAGGTACCCATCTTCCTGAGATACCCTCCTCAGTTGATGAAAACATCCCTGTCCTCTTGACTGCTAAGATCTTTCTGTGACAACTTGTATCTTCATGGCACTGATCATGGTTTTCGGTTATGAATTTATGTGATTTGTTGCTTAATACTTAACTCTTTGATGAGTGATGTGATGAAGACAAAATTATAAACTCTGTGAATCCAAATTATAAATTTGTGTCTGTTATCCTACCCCCAATTCCCCAGCATCTAGTATAATGCTGAGGAACACTAGGTTATGTGTATTAAAAATAAGTAACTATTCCTGGAAGGAAAACAGAAAGCAGTAGACACAAGTTCTGCTTTGGGTTCCAGGCAGACTGGAATTCCAGTCTTGGCTTCCTGCATCTCTAACTGCACAACCTTGGTCAACTTACATAATTATTCATGGACTCAGCTTCCAACAGGGCTGATAATGTGATTGTAAAGGTTAAATACGATTAATGTCTCAATAAAGTTAAGGCCAGTGATGTTATGCCATCACTATTATATTTAGCTCTGTGTTAATACTGCATTAATCAATATTCATAGTTCCCTTTAAGGGAAGTATAGAGTAAGCTAGCCAAATGCATGGTTATCATGATGCTGAAAACACAGTCTTTTATTGACATTTCTTTGACATTCTTTTGAGCCATCAGACATTAGGAATTGAACATTATTTCTGGTTCTCTTCAATTGTCTACACTATGAAATTTTGGATTTTGAATTTTGTCTACCTTTCTCTAGTTGTCTGTGCTATAAAATTTTGTGTTTTGTCTACTGTCTGGCTCTCTTTTAACTGACTTTCTGTCATCACTGGAATATCTCCACAGTGTCTTTTCTTCAGCATGTAACCACTCATAACATTATGAGTCTTGCCATAACAAGCATGCAATGGAGATCCAATGTTCAAAAACAAAGCATAATGATAAAATTTCAGCCTTTTCAGAATATAATTTCCTAAAATGAATAAGAAACAAAAATCTCTAATAAGAATACATGTATTTTCCTGTGGCTGCTTCTTGAAATTCAGGACAATTCAGAGAAGTTTCATAAAAAAATTAATGATACTTTACTTAGTACATTGTCAGAATTTTTAGGGATGCTCATTAAATTAAATCTTGCATTTTCTTGTCTCTGAACACTTCTACATGAGTCAATAGCTCCTGTACCTAATCTGTCAGTCAATTTTGATTATGTTACTCAGCACTACTTAGAGTGTTCCAGACACCATGGAAAGCAATAAAGACATATAGTTCTTGCCCATAAAGAAGCTATTACCTAGTTGGGAAAATAAGATTCCTATTATGTGGATTAAAAACAGAGGGAGAAAAAAGACAAAATCCAAAATTACAGCATTGACATGTAGATAAATGAAAGACCTAAGGAATCTCCATTTGACCTTTGGTAAGAAAGGTAGCTTTTCTTGGATAGCTAAAGATGTTCCATTACCTTCTGTTTCCCAAATAATTTCTCTTCACTTCCTGTCCTTAATTTTGCACTTGGTACCACTGGTCATCATCCTTCATTATCTCCAATCCCTTAGTCTCCCTATACCCTTCTTTATTATCCTCACTCTCCCTCTTTTGCACCATTCCACTGCACAGTAGCCTGTATCAAGACATGCTTAGTGATGACAGAGTGAAGCAGTCAAGAGAAGGCTGGATGGAAATGCTCTTTCCCCTGATATGATTGTTCTTAATCCATACCTTAACCCATTCTCCAGGATGGGTCTAAACTAGGAGTCAGAGAACTTTTTTTATAAATCTTTAGAAAGTAGATATTTTTGGATTTGTGGACCATATGGTTTCTCTCATAACTATTCAACTGGGCCAGTTAACACAGAAACAACCACAGACATATGTGGACATTTGGGTGTGGCTGAGAGGTAATCAAATTTTATTTACAAGTGGACAGTGGTCCAGATCTGACTCAGACGTTGTTCTGTACCATCCCTTTCTTACCTCAAAGCTAGTGTCCAAAGAAGGAGGACAGAAAGCAACCCTTTATTCCACCATCACTCTTTTTTCCTTCCCTGCTCAGCTTATCCAGTATGGCACCAGCCCCACAAGAGCTAGAATGCGGATGGAGAGAGAGAAGGGAAGTGATGGGATGGGGAATAAATTCTGTCTGTGTTTCTCTCCACACCCTGAGTCCACACCCAGCTCTTCACACCCCATGTCTTATTCCAAAGTCTTCCTGACCCTTCAGCCTGGTATTAGCCCCTCAGAATGCCTCCCACAAATGCTTTCACTCCCTCTGGTCCCCCCAGTTCCTGTCTCCTGTGATCTCTGCCCCAATGGCTCAGCACTAGTGACTGATCCAGCAGGATGTCTAGCAAGGACATATACTCCTGGCATTCCAAGGTGATTTCTGAGTGTATAGATTATGTTATAGAAGACAGTTAAATATGCTTAAAATCGGGTTCGATTTCTATTATGTATCTCAGGAAAATTTTATTTATATAGGCAAATATAGTAATTACCTGGAGATTCAAATTGAGTTCATCACATCATATGCACTTTTAAAGTGCAACCATTCATAGGTTAAGAAACTACATAGTCCTCCTCTTTAAGCCAAGAATTGCCTAGCATTGGGATGTTTTGAATGCTCACAGGTAAGGTAATGAAAGCACTGACTGTGAGTTATAGCTGGCCAAGGAGGGGAATGCTCTCTCCATGGGTTCTGGAAACAAGTATCTTCTCTTCATTCTTTTGCTATTGCTACAAAGTGTCCTTAGAACAACACAGAACAATTTAGCAGCTGATGCATAAAAATAAGCTGATGCATCTTGCTTGTTTTCTCTCTTCCCTCTTGGGAGGAGTTTTATTTTAGCCTTTCTTTTATCTTCCCCTCTTAGAAAGAGTTTGTTTCTCATCCACATCGAATTTTCCTGCCAAAGTGAATAACCCCTGCTCACAGCCTCTAAATAAATCAGCCACAGTTGGTGATAATATTGGTTTAGGAAGAGAAGTAATGTTTGGCAAGTATTACCTTAGTTAGACAGGTCAGAATCAGGTTAAGGACATAGCGGGCAGGAAGGTGATTCTGAGTTGTAGTTATTGTCCTTCAATGCACTGTGAGTAAATAAACCAAATACTGGTTTTGAAGATAAACAGAAAAACATAAGAAAGGCCAGAATATTGATTTTAGGTGATGTTTCTTGCATAGGGAATAGTGGTTAGGATTTAGCTGTAACACCTCTAGAGGAAAACATTTTTGGGTTTTAAGTGAAGAATATTGCCCTACCAAGTTTGAAATGTTTGTTTTTCTTTGCTTTTTAAGATTTTAGTAGTTTATTTCTGCTGATTTCTGAACCATTCATGAATATTATTTAATAGCCTTAATTTTCAAAGAACACAGATGCTAACTAATTAGAGGAGTATTTAAAAAAGTGTAGAGGATTAAAGTTTGTGGGTCTTTAAAGTGCTGTTTTCATGAGACACTGTTCTTAATTTATCAGTACTAATGTGTCAGCAGAGCAGTTCATCATGAGGATTAAATCATCCAAAATATTCAAGGTGACTTTTCATGTTTGGGGGGCCATTTATAATTTAATATTTATGTTGGTTATTAAGAAAGCTAACTGCCTGCCTTGCCCGAAACATACAGTTGAAGCAGGAAAAGCTAGTAAGCAAGCTGCCTCCTCCCCTCCCTCTACTTTGATTATTTTCCAAAGCTCTGCTGGAACTGAACGATGGCCTTGGACTGACTCCACTTCAATCCATAAGAGGTTCATTTTCATCCTTCCATGCTTCGTTCAACTTCCTATGGCCGGTGGGATAGAATTTTGCAGGATTCAAGTGCTGGTGAAAGATCTACCCTGTGCATCAGAAAATTCTTGTACTGATAATGTTAGGGAACCTATACCTCCTTCCCTCCCATCCCCACCTCCAGAATGGGTTGCATTTCAAACCAACGTCAAGGCACATGTAAAACTGTCAGCAGATCAATTGCAGTTGCACAATGGTAACTCTTTTCATGGTCTTGTTTCTTGTTCTCTGTGCTGGTAACCTGAAAAGCAGCAGTGAGACAGATCACAGGGCAGGGAAATAACCTGAAACTGTGTTTTTGGACAGAATTTGTGTTTATCAGCCTTGAGTTGTAGGTCAACTTAGAAAAAAAAAACTGTTTTTGAAATATTACATACATAAAAGTCCTCTGTTATTTTGTATTTTATTTTTATTATAGTTGATTTACAATGTTGTGTCAATTTACGCTGTACACCATAGTGACCCAGGTGCACATATGCATACATTTTTTTCTCATACTATCTTCGATCATGTTCTATTCCAAGAGACTGGCTATAGTTTCCTGTGCTATACAGTAAGGCCTCATTTCTTATCTATTCTAAATGTAATAGTTTGTATCTACCAACCCTAAACTCCCCAACCATCTTCCCCCCTCCCCCTAGGCAATCCAAATCTGTTCTCCATGTCTGTGAGTCTTTCTGTTTTGTAGAAGAGCTCATATGTGCCATATTTTAGATTCCACATATAAGTGATGTCATATGGTATTTGTCATTCCTCTTTCTGACTTAACTTCACTGAATATGAGAATCTCTAGTTGCATCCATATTACTGTAAATGGATTATTTTATTCTTTTTTATGGCTGAGTAATATTGCATTGTATATTTGTACCACATCTTCTTAATCCGTTCATCTGTTGGATATTTAGGTTATTTCCATGTCTTGGCTATTGTGAATAGTGTTGCAATGGATATAGGAAAAAACACTCCATTTTTTTCTGGTCTAAGGGTACATTTTTATTTATTTATTTTTTGGATCATCTTTTTCTTTTTTTAATTTTTTTACAGTAGTTAATTTACGATGTTCTGTCAATTTCTGCTATACAGCAAAGTGACCCTGTTTTGTGTGTGTATATATATATACACACATTCTTTTTCTCACATTATCCTCTGTCATGTTCTATCTCCATTTTTTTTAATAACAATGAATTTTATTTCAATTATAGGTGTACAAAGTCATCACAAGTCAATGTGATAGATTTTGTGTCCCAAACCCACAGTGAATCCCCCCACCCCTCAGATTGTCCCACTTGAAAAACCAAGGTTTTCCAAAATCTGAGTCGTTATCTGTTCTTCAAAGAAGTTCATTGTGTCTCTTTAGCTTCCACATGTAAGCGGTAGCATTGGGTGTTGCTGTCTAATTGTCTGACTGGTTTCACTTCATATGATAATTTCTAGGTCCATCCATGTTGCTGCAAATGCCGTTATTTCATTCCTTTTAATGGCTGAGTAATACTCCATTGTGTCTATGTACCATATCTTCCCTATCCATTCCTCTGTCGATGGGCATTTAGGTTGTTTCCATAACCTGGCTTCTTCCCTCTCTAGCTGCTTTAAATGTAAAGTTAGGTTGTTTATGTGAGCTTTTTCTTGTTTCCTGAGGTAGGCGTGTATTGCTATATACTTTCCTCTTAGAACTGCTTTTGCAGCATCCCAGAGGTTTTGGAGTGTCGTATCTTTGTTATCATTTGCTTCTAGGTATTTTTTAATTTCCTCTTTGATTTTTTCAGTGATCCATTGGATGTTTAGTAGCCTGTTGTTTAGTCTCCACGTGTTTGTATTTTTTGCCATTTTTTTCTTGTTGTTGACTTCCAGTCACATACCATGGTAGTCAGAGAAGATGCTTGAAATGACTTCAATTTTCTTAAAGTTACTGAGGCTTGATTTGCAGCCCAGGATGTGATCAATCTTAGATAATGTTCCATGCACACTTGAGAAGAATGTGTATTCTGTTGCTTTTGGATGGAATGCCCTATAAATATCTATTAAGTATATGCCTTTCTTGGTGAGCCTTGTCATTTGTGGTGTTTTTGTTTCTTGTTGTGGCCTTTGCTTTTCTGCCTAGAGAAGTTCCTTTAAGATTTGTTGTAAAGCTGGTTTAGTGTTGCAGAAATCTCTTAGCTTTTGCTTATCTGTAAAGGTTTTGATCTCTCCTTCAAATCTGAATGAAAGCCTTGCAGGGTAAAGCAATCTTGGTTGGAAGCTTTTCCCTTTCATCACATGAAGTATATCATGCCACTCCCTTCTAGCCTGCAGAGTTTCAGCTGAAAAATCTGCTGATAACCTTATTGGGGCTCCCTTGTATGTCATTTATTTCTTTCCCCTAGCTGCTTTCAATATTTTCTCTTTGTCTTTAATTTTGGTCATTTTGATTAATATGTGTCTGGGGGTGTTCCTCCTTGGGTTTATTTTATGTGGTACTCGTTGTGCTTCCTGAATTTGACTGAGTGGTTCCTTTCCCATATTAGAGAAGTTTTCAGCTATTATCTCTTAAAATATTTTTTCTGTCCCCTTCTCTCTCTCTTCTCCCTCTGGCACCCCTATGATATGGATGTCGGTGCGTTTAACATTATCCCAGAGTTCTCTGAGACTCAGCTCATTTCCTTTAAATCTTTTATCTCTTTTCTCTTCTGCATTAGTGATTTCCACTAATCTGTCCTCCACCTCGCTGATTCATTCTTCTGCCTCCTCTATTGTACTGTTGGCTGCTTCTAATGAATTTTTTATTTAAGTTATTGTATTTTGCATCTCTTTTTGTTGAATTTTTACATCTTGTATTTCTTTGCTCAGTGTTTCCTGTAAATTATCAATCTTTGCCTCCGGTTTATTTCCAATGTCTTGCATCATCTTCAGCCTCAACAGTCTAAAGTCTCTTTCTGGGAAGCTGATAATCTCCTCATCACTGAGCTGTTTTTCTGGGCTTTTCTCTTTCTCCCTTATCTGAGTTGTAGTTTTCTGTCTTTTCATTTTTATAGGTTTTTGGTGTGGTGACTTTTTGCCAATGATAGAGTGGTAGCCTCTCTTAGTTCTGGTGTTTGCCTCCCCTGTAGCTAAAGTTGGTATTAGGGGGCTTGCTGTAGGTTTCCCGATGGGAGGGACTGATGCCTGCCCACTGGTAGGTGAGTTTGGTTCTTATCCCTCTGATGGGTAGGGCTTTGTCTCTGGATGAGATTAGATGCTGGCTGTGTGCCTGAGGGGTCTTTAGGCAGCCTGTTTAGTGATGGGTGGGGCTGTGATCCCACCTGGATTATTGTTTGGCCTGGGGCTTCTCAGCGCTGATGGGAGGGACCAGATTTTCCCAGAAATGGCCCCCTCCAGAGAAATGCAGACTGATGTATGTTCCCAAGAGCTCCACTTCCAATGTCCTTCCCACACCACAAGCCACAGTCACCCCTGTTTTCCCAGGAGCTCCTCCAAGAATTGCAGTCAGGTTCCACCCAGATTCCTCTGGAGACTGCTTTGCCCTGGGACCCAGTGCACGTGAAAGTCTGTGTGTGTGCCTTTCAAGAGTGGGGTCTCTGTTTCCCCCAGTCCTGTGGAGCTTCTGCACACAAGCCCCACTGGCCTTCAATGCCAGATGCTCCTGGGGCTCTTTCTCCCTCTGCCAGATCCCCAGGCGTGGTGTTTTGACATGGGGCTCAGAACTCTCAGTCCTGTTGCTGAGTCTCTGTGATGCAGTTACTTTGCTGTCTGTGGGGCTTCCCACCCAGGAGGTATTGGGTTGCTTCTATTGCGTAATTACCCCTCCCACCTCTTGATGTGGTCTCCTCTTTGTCTTCTGGAGTACAATATCTTTTTTGGAAGTTTACAGTCCATTTGGTTGAAGGTTGCTCAGCATTTGGTTCTAGTTTTGCTGTTTTTTGGGAGAGAAGTTGAGCTCCAGTCCTTCTATTCCACCATCTTAATCCAATCTCGTCCTATCACCATTTAAATGTGTCTTCTTCAAGAATAAAGTGAAGCAACTTTGAGGTCACACCCAATACTCCTCTAGCCTAATTTGGGGATATGTTGATATTTACTTTCTATTTAAGATAATTTTGACCTACAAAAAAGTTGCAAAATAACAGATTGATTTTTGTATGCCAGCTTTCCCTGTTGTTAACATCTTACATGATTACAATAATAATACACCTATCCAAACCAGAAAAGTAGTATTGAGATAATACTATTTGTATTATAATACTAATCTTCTGACCTTACTTAAATGTCAGCAATTAACCGATGAATTTGTTTTTTGTTTTGTTGGTTTGTCTGGTCTAAGAGTCAATTCTGAATCCATATTATATTTTGTTTTTATGCATCTTCTAAGTTCTACCATCTGAGATAGTTCTTCAGTCTTTCTGGTGATTCTAACAATTATGAAGATCATTCATCATTTACTTCTATGGTATGTTTTCCAGATTGAATTTGCCTGAAGCTTTTCTCATGATTAGACTGAGGTTTTACTTTTTGGCAAGAATAGCATCAAATCAGGAGTTACATGATATCCAAATGTCTTGCTACATATTCATTTTGATCACTTTGCTAATGTGGTATCTGGCAGGTTTGTCCACTATGAAGTGGATATTTTTCTGTAAATTATAATCAGTGTTTTTGTAGAAAGTTACTGTGACTACACAAATACCAGTTTTTCCCCGCATTCTTTTGCCCATTGACTTTACCAACCATCAACGATTCCTATCAGCAAAAATTAAATGTAATATTTGTCAAGAGGTGATTTTCCGTCTTTACAACTGTATTTATCCACTTGAATGCTACTGACAGGAACAATTGTCTCTTCTTTCTCATCAGTTTATGGATTCAATTACTTATATCAGTGTGGACTCATGAATAGTTATTTTGGTTAATGAGTTATAACCCATTACTATCATTATTTTGTTACTCAAATTGTCCCAGATTTGGCCATTGGCAGTGCCTTCAAGTTGTCACCATATTTAGCATTTTATGAAGAGAAAAAAGAAACAACAAACTTATGGACATTATTCTGTCCATGTAACAAACCCAAAATGTAGTGGCTTAAAACTACATTATATTATAATTTCTCATGCTTCTGGGGATAGACTGTCTGAGTTTGGTGTTTTTCACTCGAGATCCCTCTAACAATTGCAGTCAGATGGCTGCTAAGTCTCCTGAGGGCTTCTCTTGTTAAATATATGAAGCCTGGCCAAAAATATGGAAAAAGTGGGAGCTCATCAGGTATGTCTCCATATTGGTCCTTCAAATGGCTAGTTAGGCTTCCACATGTTATGGCAGTCCCAAAATAGGTGGACAACTTACCTGGTAGGTACACTCTTCCAGGGAAAGTGTCAAAAGGTATCTAAGTAGAAGCTACAAGGCTCTGGAAAGCCATAGTCTATTGATGAAAGCAGTTATAGACCAGTGAATTCAAATTTGAGAAGTTGTGAAGGCTGGCCTCCTAATCCCAGTGGGGGAATGGCCTGCACAAAATATAGAGAAAAAATTGACAATGGCATCTTGGAGTCTAACTACTGCATATACCTAGTTTTGATTTAAATTAGTTTAATTTTAATGCCATTTTTTAGTTTAAATACATACAGCTAAGAAATACCATTTATGCTTCCAGGACTTATGAATTATAAAGTAATACAAGTTACATGCAAGGGAAACTAAAAATCCCATATATTTTTAATTACCAATATTAATTTAACATGACAGTTGATGCTGCTTCACTGAAACCAAAATTCTGCTTAGGATGTGGTCCCAAGTGCTGGAGAAGGAGGTTTTGAATCTGACACACAAAAATCTCATCATTTAATAAACTGCAAAGCCTCTAGGTATACTGCACATCATGAAATGGTTTACTGATGGACGGAGAGGAATGGGATGGAGGATAGAAAAAAATTTTAAAACTTATGTCTGTGGATGTTCATTATCGTTTAGAGTCTTTCACTCCTGCAACATATGAAAGTTCCCAAGCTAGGGGTTGAATCGGAGCTGTAGCTGCCGGCCTATGCCACAACCACAGCAATGCAGGATGCAAACCACGTCTGCGACCTACACCACATGACAACACTGGATCCTTAACCCACTAAACAAGGCCAGGGATTGAACCTGCATCCTCAAAGACACTATGTCAGGTTCATTACTGCTGAGCCACAATGTGACCTCCAGATATTTTATCAGGGTCCCTTAGCATCAGGAAGATACCTTCTCTGTGATTCTGTAATTTACTACATGTACATAGTCACAGGTAGCATACGTGATAAATACAAGTCTCCACTCTCAATGAACTTATAATCTATTTCTCTGTGACGAAAGGATGGACCAGTCTAAACTTTCTCTTAAAACTGATAAAGGACAAACTTTTTTTTCCTGAATAAATAATAAATATCCTCAGAAGATAAATTAAGGAATGACCTGTGATCCTTTTCTTCCAAGAACTATGTCATCAGTCCAAGTCCTCTGCCATTAGCAGTGCCGTCCTTCTGCTCCAACAAATAAGCACAACTGTTCCTGTCAGATGGTGGGCAACCAGTGCGTCCAGAAATCGCTGGAGCAGGTGTGTTTGTGGTAGATGCAGAATTAACTAGAGAAGAGCAAATGAACACAGGTGCCTTAATGCTCTACTGAGTGCTGGAAGAGAAAGGAATATAAAAATAGCTACAAATGTTGCCATCCTTGAGACTAAGGGAAGGGAGGAAGCAAAGGGAAAGAAAGCACAGCACCGTGAAGGGAACTGGAGTTATAGCAGATGCCCTCATTTCTAAATTGAATTATAAAAGAAAGAAAGGCTCCTCGCTTGTGATTGGAGGTTTGGGGGGAAATTTATAAGGCAGCTATTGTTAATAAATCAGTTTCTCAATGAGAGCAAGAAAGGAAAGTGCTTTGAGCAAGTGATTATCATGTTGTGACTCTCAGAGAGGAGACCAACATGAGGAGGAAGCAAGCATTAAGGCAGGTCATGATTTCTAGACAGAAACCTCTCTGAAAAAAAGTGGAAAGATGTACCTCAGAAAGAAGAAAAATAGTTTAGGAAAATAATGGGCTTTTTTTTTTCCATAGCAGATAGATTTTATCCCAGTTTCTCTACTTACAACCCAGGGGATATTTGGCAAGTTTCTGAATCTTCTGATATTCTAGTTTTCTTTTCTCTAGAGGGATGATTTAATAATTGCGTATAGGATTGTTTTGAAACAGAAAATGCAAAATATTTAGCTTCTCTGTCCCGAGATACCAAATGCTGCCTAGTCATTGTGACAACCATAATGCTTCTCATTTTAAAATTCTACCTAGAGGAATGCTGTTACCCCCAGTTGAGAACCTCTGGACCAGACTAGATATTTGTTTTAGAAGAAGGGATATGTATCCCGATGTTAGACTGAGCACATTCTATAGTGTACGACTCCCACACCCAATCCTCAGAAATGATAGAAAGTAATTTGACTAATGAGTAACATCATTCTTTTGCAATACATTAACTCCATGGTGGACCGGAAATGGCTAGAATGGAAGATTAGACAGATGACGGAAGCAATGGTCTAATACACACGTTCAGTTTTGAGGTTCCTAGTAGTGTTCTTCTTTGCACCTTGGATATTGAGTCAGCTGAGGAAAAAAAAAAACAAAACAATGGGATAAGACTCAGTATTGAATTCAATGGATACTGGTTAATGTGATTTATATCTAGGGACAATGAGTTTCTGAATATGAGAATGAAACAGACTTATCAGCCAATCATGGCAACACCAGACTGGGACAGGCCTTATCATATTCATAGTATAGCTGAGTAGAGGAAATGTCATGATCTCTGTAGGAAGGCCTACTAGGAGTGAGGGGGGGAAAAAAGAAACAAAAAAGGAAGGCCCTGGGTTTTCTTTTCCTGCCTTATTCCAAATACCTCAATCAATTTCCTCCCTTCTCAGGGAGGGATATTGAAAAGGAAGAGTCAGACTGGGAGTGTTACTGTGAGTGAACACAGGCATGCAAAAATCTCTTCAAAATCCTATTTTTAATTCTTCTGGATGTCTATCCAGATGTAGGATTACTGGATCATATAATACTTTCATTTTAATTTTCTCAGGAGTCACCATATTGCTTTCCACAATGGCTGCACAATTTTACATTCCTACCAGCAGTACACAAGTGTTCCAATTTCTCTCTGATTTCACCAAGCTTGGTTTTCATTTTATGGTTTTTGTTTTTGTTTTGCTTTGTTTTGTTTTTCTGATCATGGCCACCTTAATGGGTGTGAGGATTTGATATGCAGTTCTCTGATCACTAGTGATACTGAACCTCTGTATACTCGTTGGCCATTTATATATCTCCTTTAGAGAAATGTCTATTCATGTCCTTGGCCCATTTTTAATCAAATTATTTGTTCTTTTTGTTGTTGGGATTCATTTTCCCCAAAAAAAGTTTGCATTACTAGGGGAATCTAGACCAGAGTTTCACAGTAGCTGCACTTAAATTGGAACATTAATGTTTTTGTTTGTGTTAATTCGGCAATGTGGAAACATCTATATGGAGATATTTGATCCATCTTAAAGGCTCTCATGTGAAGAAAGATCTTGTGAAAGAACCGAATGCAAAATTTCATGGCTATCCAATTGTTGCAGACATTCAACAAAAGCTATGATTAAAATGTTACCAACAGACAATCTAGTTTCAGGTTATACAAGGTGATGTCAGAAGCCAAGCATGATTTAATAACTAAGAAGCAATTGTTTGCCATTGAATTCCTAGTGACAATATCCATAACTGCAAGGCCAGATGTTTAGACTCATGTTTTTTCTTGTGTTTTCTCTAGTTTTTGATTTCCTGACTACTGTTAATCATATGTCCTCGATATGCAGTGTTCAGTCCATTTTGTTAGCCTTTTATCATTTTAAACAGTTACAGATTATGTTTCCATGGAGTATGCTACAAATGTCCTTATGTTGCACCAGCCTATACTTTATGAGATAAACAAATGAGTAATGTAATTCAAGCTTTGTAGTGAGTATGTGTATCATATGGGGGCCCAGTCATAATTTCTGAATTGTCTGCCAGTTCACATTAAATCAAAGTGTCTATCTGAAACAGTGGTCGTATTTCATGAGCTGGATAGAATAGTTTGTTATCCTATCTCTATGAATGGTTTTTTTTTTCCCTTTTTAACTTTTGAGTTTTACTTGGGGGGAGGGGTGGAGCACAAAAGTCTAACTTAATCAAGGTCAAAGTCAAGGCGCTGGAATCCAAATGCTGTGTTTTTCATTCCTCGTCTTGAAAGTTTAGGAATTTGTGCATTTGGATAGCATAGCTCAGGCTACAGAATAGTGTTCTTTAGTTGTTTTGAGGTTTTAAAAAGTGATAATAAATCTGAAAGTTTTAAAATGTCAATAACAGTATAAAATACTTATGAAATGGTAGTTTTCTGGTTAGATAGAAACTATCTGCTTGGATAGTTTTCCAAAATGATGATTTCCTGAAGTTGAATGTGTGTGCCTATGTGTGTGTATGTAACTATATTTTGTGTATGTAACTATATTGCATGTGTATGTGTAACTATTTCCACAGACTGATACATTTAGATAAGGTTGGTGATATATTTTGTCCTGTGACAAACCCTTTATTTGACTCTATGATCAAAATGGAAAACAGCTTCCAAATCATCTGTTCCAGTCTATTGTATAAGTAATCATGGGAATCTTCAGATCAAACCAACTTATATTTCCTATGGAGACATTATTTTGTGATTTTCTTAACTACATTTTTACCCATTTGTCACTTCTTTATGGAACAAAATGACCATGAAAAGAAATATTATTAATTTGTGATGCTGATTGCATTCCATTTCAGTTGATTAAAGCCAGCTGGGACACAGTACCCCAATGCTGTTTGTAAGAATCATGCCTGGCATGTGCAAAGTTCGTGAAAATCCTTAGCAATTTGTTAAATAATGTGCCAGGTGATAGCTATAGATTTGTAATATTTTAGAAAGGTCTATCTTTAATTCATGAACCTTTCAATTGCCTTAAAAACTTATGCCAGGAGGGCAAGGCTGTCTGATCCACTTATAGTTATTGCAAACTCTGCTTCCAGTTTTAGTTTCAAAGTAGGCTATTGCTATTACCTGCTGTGTTCAACATTTTATTGAGACCATTTTTCTTTGACTCTTGAATACTCAGGTAGTTACATGTGATAGTCAAATAAAATATCTATTCTTCATTTTTAAAATGAGCCCATGCTTTTTCAAAATCTCACTCAATGATCAGCCAACAAGAACTATAGTGTGCTAAAGTTATAACGTCAAAAAACTACCAGAGATTAAGACAGAGAAATGTCTTTTTTTAAAGTAAGTATCTTGTCCGCTAACTCTGAAATAAATCATAAGGTGTGGCAACTGTTAATCATAATTTGTTAGACTAAGTTTCTCATACCTGCTACTTTGGCTATGGCACGCACAGATAGGGGCTGGAAAGAGTGATATCACTATCAAATGTCACTAATAAGCCTTTTTAAATTAATTATTTACAAAAAGAAGTACTATTTAACAACCTGCTCTATACCAAGTTACTAAGTATAGAATGGAGAACAAGATATATGCAGTGTCAACTTCTTGGATCTTTTAATGATGCAACTATGTACTAAACAAATATATTTTAGCACTTATTCTCAGTGTTATAAATGAAAAGTTCAGAGTAAAACGAATGAGTTTATTAATGTTGAGACTGGATCAAGGGAACTTGATTGGTCAAGAAGAGGAGACAGGATATTTCCAACGAAGGAAATATGAGATATATATATATATATATATATATATATATATATATATATATCTGTACGTAATGAAGTTGTTTAGTGTATTAGAATCATTGATATAGAATTATTGTGACCAAATTATAGCTAGGAAATAGAGTGTTTGAAGTAAAACTCTACTAGTGGGAAGGCAAGGGAGAGCATACCAGAGCATGTAAGCCATGGTAATGTACTTAGATGTTACGATGAAAGCAATGGAACCACTACAGAGTGTTAGGCTGGAGAATGGCATGATTAGTTTTATGTTTTAAAAAGATCCCTCTGTAGCAATGTGGAGAATGAGTGGGAGAAGAAAGCCTGGAATAGATAGACCAGGTAAGTGGCTCTTTACTTAATCCAGTTAAGACAGGAGAGTGGCTTTGATGACCAATATGCCAGTGGAGGTGGAGAGAAAAGGATGGGCTGAAGAGATACGTAAAAAGTAAAATAGCCAAGATTAATTGAATAGGGGAGTAAAAGGGAGAGAATTATTTAGGATTATACTCAGGTTTCCGGCTTGGACAGCAGTGAATGCCATGCCACTGATGAGTAAGGCATTAGAGAGGAGCAAGATGCAGAGAAGACCATTAGTAGAACCTTGGATATGCTATGTTTGCATAGCCTGAAAAAAAAAAATACCCTGCAGGAGATGCCTGGTAAACAACTGAGGCTAAATGAAAAGCTCTGAGTTATAGATTCAAGCCTGGTAGTAACTGGTATCACTATGGGTGATTGAGTCCTTGGTACTGGATGGGACCTACCATCTACAAGAAAGAGAGAGAGAATGTGAAGTGAGAAGAGATGAAGGCTTAAGACCAAGCCCTGAGGCTATCCAGCATTTAATGGTCAAGTGGCAGAACATGGTATAAGTTTAGATGTCACTTAATAACTTAAGTAATTAGCAAGTATGCTTAACATTGACCATCCCAGTCATGTATTTGATTTTTTTGAAAATCCAGGGAAGTACCATATTTTAAGCATGATACATACAATATTTTTGAGACTTGAAGCAAGTCAGTAAAATTAAAGACTATTCAACTGTGCATAAGCAGAGTCGATTATCATTTGAGTAGACTTTTTTACTAGGGATGATTTCCAGCTAAATAGAAAACAGAGTTCTGATAGAATGAGGCATCGGCTGAGTGAGTCTTGACAGAGTTTTGGGAAGAGATGAAATGTAGATTAACAGCACCGGACTTTGGGTAACCTGCAGTGCAAAGACAGCACATGGAAGGCAGAGTGAAGACCCACATGTAGCCAAGACAACTAGCAGATGGACAGTCTGAAGAGAAATGTTGCTGATTACATGTTTTATTTAAGAATAGCCTCTTTATAATATTGAGATTTTTCTTTTAACCCCCCCAAAAACCTCAAGGCACCCAATAGTTGCATTATTTGTTTAATCTTCAGAGTACCCCTTTACCTGAAAAAGAGAAAAGAAAAGAGATGCTTAAAAGCAATTTATAGAATTACAAATGAAAGATGGATTCTGAATGCTAGTCAGGACGAAATAAAGATTCTGCTTTCTCTTACTTTTTTCATCTTTCTACATTATCCCGGAAGTTAATGAATGATCCATGACTGTGAAGTTAATGGGTAGCTGGATCATGTGAGATGAACCACAGTTCTTTCTGAAAGTCTGTGCATTTGAATATGTGTCTTTTTAAAGAGGGACAGAAACTTGTTTCCTTTCCCACTCAAACACATTTTTTTTGTTCTTTTGTTTGTTTTTGTTTGCATTTTGCCTTTTATTTTCTTTTTAGGACTACATTTGTAGTGTATGGAAGTTCCCAGGCTAGAGGTCAAATCAGAGGTGCAGCTGTCAGACTGACTACATCACAGCCACAGCAATGTGGGATCCAAGCCACATCTATGACCCACACCATGAGAACTCTGCTTTGCTTTCTTTTTAATGGCTGCCCCTGCATCATATAGAAGTTCCCAGGTCAGGGACTGAATCCAAGCCCCAGCTGTGGCTATGCCAGATATTTAACCCACAGTACCAGGCCAGGGATTGAACCCGTACTTCCACAGTGACTAGAGCCACTGCTGCAGTCAGATTCTTAACCCACTGTGCCATAGCAGGAACTCCGAAAACAATTTGGTTTTGTTGGGACTTCAGGAAGCTGAGCTGGTTCATAAACTGAACCACTTAATCCTCTCAGCCCCAGAAATTCTGTATTTTATTTATTTTTAAATTTCAATGGAGTACAGTTGACCTACATTGCTGTGTTAGTTTCAGGGTATAGCAAAGTGTCTAGTTTTTAAAGTCATTTTATCATGGTTTATGGGGTTTACCTAGAGTGAGATCTATAGGATTCAAAATCTCTGCCATGACTGTAGCCCTCATTTGAGGCAAATAATCCACCAGTGTATGTGTGTATGTGTCTTGTGTCTCTGACACTCTGCTCACAACCCATGGAAGCAGATCTCAGTGTTACAGTTGAAGCCAACTAAAGCAGTGCTTCCCAAATTAGACTTAAGGTTAAGCTCTTTGTGGAAATGCCTTTAATTGTTAAAGGCGTAAAAAGTGTTCAAGACAAAAATATGGCCTTATCTTTAAACGAGATTTGTTTAACTATTAGAGTTAAACAGGATTTCTTTTTTCTGAAATATTTTAGAACCTTAATATATAAGTTCATTTTGAGAGCCTCCAACAGGTAGATTTGGTATGAATTTGCTTCAGCTCCTTTGGTGTCAGAATAAAGTCTGATTAACATCACCTAGAATCAGTGTCTCCTGGAATACAATAGAAACGTTAGATTACCCACAAAGGAGAGTAGGCACCTGTGAATTGGCTTCATTCTTGAATTCTGTTCAATTCAGATGTTCCGCATTAGGTGAAAGCTAACTGACTCATACTCAGTTTTGGAAAGACAGAGATGCAGAATTGGAAAGAGGTCAGGAGTATGTGGAGGTGTGGATAGTAAGAAAAGAGGTCAGAAACAAACTGAGTCATGGGGATGGCAGGATGCAAACTTAGGGAGACACAGATAACCTCACTTGAGATTTTACCGACTTGTGTCAATTACCAGAGGTACAGTTAGATTGGTCCCAATGCTGTTGGCACCTGAATAGTGGTGAAGCTTTGACCTCATTCTCCCCAAGGCCAGGTGTTCAGCTACAGACAGTGGTCCATGAGTCCCAGCATCCCGTGTATCCTTCATTGACCTACCCAACAATCCTCCCTTTCCTAGGAATCTATAGTGTGTCTGAAGCAAGAGGTGACTCTGTATCCTGTCCTGGACAAGGGCCTGGATTTTCCCAAAAGAATCACAGGAGTGAGGAGTGATTCCTTTGGACCTTCTAGAGCCCACTTTAGACTAGTTTGTCATCGGGCTTGGTGGTCTTCAGCAGTGAGAATCCACCTGCCTTGGTCCTCTTCCTTCTTCCAGCTAAAGTCTTGTAAGTAAATATATATGAAGCAAAGCATCTTAGACTTCTTTCTGCCAAATAAAATGGAAGCTTCAACCCCATAGAAATCTTCCTTTGAACCTTTCAGAATCCTTATCTTACATGTTCTGGGCAGTTCCACATAGGGTTGCAAAAGAGGTAGGGTCTATTTTGGAAGATTTGGTAAGCTGTCTCTACAAGAGAAAAAAATATGACATATTTAAATCAGTGTCTGTGTCACTGATTATTAGAGAAGGCCAGTCTTCCAGCGATATGGTCTCCTTTTCCAGTCCCCCAATTGGGTCTGATGTCTGATCTTTCTTCTCTGACTTAGACTAATGTTTCTAACTACATGGCTGGCCTTGGAGGCAAAGCCAGTATTTCTCCCCCCTCTGCTTCCAGACAACTCTGTGCCTAGCTCCACTGAAATATTTCATGACTTTGTTATTATAGTTATTTATTTATATATTTATCTTTCCCTGAGATTATGAGCTTCTTAAGGGTTGGCATAACAACTAACTTGCTTTTGCATCTCCATGGCCTCAGAGATCTTGTATATTGAATGCGTGAATATAATTAATGCTGTTAGAAAAGAACTCCTTACTCTGGGTATCTTAATTCTGGTAAATGTGTAAGCATGGCATGTTACCCTTTAAAAATCTAGTTTTAAGAGGAAAAGGAAACTGATTAAATACCCTATAGGTAGGCTGTTGGGAAGAACTGATAACTTATAATCCTATTCATAGTTTGACCAAATGGATGGATTTTTCTTTAATGCTCATACATTTAGACCTACTGCTAAGCAACATAAAAATGACATATTGTTACATTTAGGTATTTTCTGTTATAGATTTTTCTATAATTAATTAATCTCATACTTTTTTTCCCCTTTTAAATAACATAGGGACATCTGGCAGATAGGAAATAGCCTTAAGTTGAGTTTTACATCAGGTTTTATCAACACTTGTGACTGAATTGCTTAGCAACTGCCTTTTTGGTTATATAGTCTATTATGAAATCAGTGGTAATCCCACATGTTTTTGGTAGTTATGAAATTTAGAATCAAGGTGGGACTATTTTTGTTAAAAAAATAGCTCATAAACTCAGTCCTATTCTGATTGAAGTTTGAATTCCATGTCCCTCTGGGTATCTGAGCAGTCATTTTTTTTTCTGTGTCTTGATCATCTAATCAAAAGGGAGTATTCCATAAGTGTTTTCATTTTGCCTGAAATTAATAGTGAGGCTTCAAGTAGATGTTATGAGAGACTGGAAATAACTGTTAAATAAAAAAGTGTAGCAAAGGACTACTGCAGTCTACCAAGGAAATGGCAAAGTAAACAACCAAATAAAAAATGTAGTAAGTACCCACTGTAAGTATTTTTAATAGATTTATTTGGAATGATTTGAGTTTTTGATGGTTTGTGAAAGGGATAATCATGAATGAATTTCAGATCTCAAATATTTATGCTTTTTAAAAGAAGAGACAAAAACTTTAAAGCTTTTTAAGTGCCTCATGTTCTCACGGTGAGTTTTATTTTTGCTGGATCCAGAGCCATAAACATAAACCAGTTGCCGTTAACTCTAACATTGAAATGTAGATGGTCATTTCAATTCTACAAGGCCAGAAGATTAGAATGGCACATCAAAGTTGTGTTACAAAATAAGTAATAACATATGATTGATATTTATTTTACATCAACTAAATGACACATTAATAAGCAGGAATATTTCTGTAAGATAAAAGATTCCTTTTAAAGATGTATATTAACATTGATGTATTCTTCTAAAAGGGTCTCAGAACAGAATGGAAAATACAAGAAATATCAGTTCACTATCAAGAAAAATAAATATATCTTTGCACAGACACAGGTTCTGGGAAGGAAGTAGAGGTGTGGTTAAGTTTAAAACATACTAATAGTTCCCTTTAAAAAGAAATGTATTGGGGTATATTTGACTTACCATGTTGTATTAGCTGTAGGTGTACATCAAAGTGAATCAGTTATGAAGGTCCCATCGTGGCACAGCAGAAACGAATCCAACTAGGAACCATGAGGTTGCAGGTTCAATCTCTGGCCTCATTCAGTGGTTTGAGGTTCTGGTGTTGCCGCAAGCCATGGTATAGGTTGCAGATGCAGCATGGATCCTGCATTGCTGTGGCTGTGTTTTAGGCCAGCAGTTGTAGCTCTGATTTGACCCCTAGCCTGGGAACCTCCATATACCATGACTGCAGCACTAAAAAGCAAAAAAAATAAATAAATAAAATAAAAACAAAAACAAAAAAAAAAGTGAATCAATTATATGTTCACATATAACCATTCTTTCTCAGATTATTTTCCCATATAGGGTATTACAGAATATTTAATAGATTTCCCTGCATTAAACAGTAGGTCCTTGTTGCTTATTTCTTTTGTGTGTAATAGTGTGTATATATTAATTCCAACCTCCTAATTTACCTGCCACCCATGTTTCCTAAAAAGGAATAAGGTAGCCATAAGTTTGGTTTCTAAATATTTGAGTCTCTTTCTGTTTTATAAATTTTGACAATTCCCAATTAATGAATGCTTTTAAAAATACAATTCAGTATGGATTTTCCAAAACTTGCAAATATAGTCACATTATTACTTTTTTTTTTAATTAATAGATTCCCTAAAAAGGGAGAATGACCAGTGGTTCAGGGCCCAGGCTTTGGAGTGAGACTTCCTGGCTTTGAGTGCTAGCTCTGCCATATAACAATAGCTTAGAAAGTTAGTTAATTTGTTTTGTCTCTATTTCCTTCCTTATAAAACGAAAATAATGATAGAATCCAACTGAAATGTATAGAATATTACCTGGCACATAGTAAGTGCTCTGTATGTAAAGTTGACATGGCTTTATTTTGCCCATCTATCCTATCTCATTCTTCCCTGAAAATTATACAAGTGATAGTCCGTCATGCACACCCAATGGGGAAGATAACAGGGATCCATGAAGTCCACTGCAGGCATGGCTTCTCAGGGATGCCGGGAGTTGTTGAAGCCTGTCTGCTGTGGTGGTCCCATAGTGTTAATCCATCATTGAGTATCAGTGTGCCATTGGGGACCTTGATGCAAAGAAAATTCCACAACCCCTAGGGTAAATTCTGCCCAAGGAAACATTGTGGTAGGTTTTCAGTTTTACATATCTTTATGCTCAATACTTTTATCTTACACATGTATCCACATCTCAAGGCTATAATTGGCCTAGGTCATCCATTTAGGACTGAGTCCATGATCCACCAATTTATGGGCTAGTACTTTCCCTCCTTTCGCTCTACAGGAATTGACTTTAGATATTATACATTGTTTCCCTATAAATCCTCAAACAGTGAGCATCTCAACAGAATAAAGCTATTCACTCACCCTTCCAAAGGAAAGCTATTTTCAAATCCAAAAAAGTGTCCCCAGTGGAGAATTTTATTGATAGCTCCTAATGAATCTTATAGGTTGGTAATCTGTGCCTTTAATGTAGTCCCCTCCAACACGGATACGGTGTTTAAGAAAGTGACTTGCTTTGGCTAACAGGATGTCTATAAGTTTACATGAGCATAGATTTGGTAAGAGCTTGCCCATTGGAACATGCCGTCTTGGATAGCTGCCACCATCACTAGAGGAAGCCACATACTCCCTGAGGGTGCAAAACCATGTGGAAAAGAAGTCCAGCTTTTCCATCTGTGAGAGCTCAACTCAGCCTTTAGCTCACCCTCCAGCTGAATGTGTCTCATGAGCAGCCAAACCAATACCAAGATGATTCCCTTGTTACACACAAACCATAGTTATGAGTCATTATTTTGGGGTCATTTGTATGCAGAAATAGATAACAGATACAGTGTCAATGCTTACTAAAGTACTTCCAAACATCTCTCACATGCACATTTTTATTCTTTGGTAGCAGATATTGCTATGATTGTCTTGGAAATATATTACGTGTTATTAAGAAAGGCATTTTTAAATTATCTTTCTCAAAACATATTACAGATACTATATGTGCATGATTTTCTAAATGTACAATTTAGTAAATGTCCAGGAAAATATTTTATTGGGTATTAATGAAAGTCTAATTTAATGCCTGGCCTTATATTTAGGCCTTTAATCCATTTTCAGTTTATTTTTTGTATATGGCATTAGATAGTGCTCTACTTTCATTCTTTTACATGTAGCTTTCCTGTTTTCCAAGCACCATTTATTGAAGAGGCTTTCTTCCACTTTATGTTCTGTCCTTCTTTGTCATAGATTAGTTGCCCATAGGTTCTTGGGTTTATATCTGGACTTTCTATCCTGTTCCATTGGTCTGTATTTCTGTTTTTGTGCCATACCATATTGTTTCGATGACTGTAGCTTTGTAGTATTGTCTAAATTCAGGAAGCTTGGTTCCTCCATTTTCATTTTTCTTTTTCAATATTGCTTTGGCTATCAGGGTCTCTTGTGTTTCCATACAAATTTTAAAATATTCTGTTCTAATTCTGTGAAGAATGATCTTTGGTAATTTGATAGGGATTGCATTGATCTGTAGATTGCCCTGGGTAGTATAGTCATTTTGATAATATTGTTTCTTCCAATCCAAGAGCATGGTTTATCTTTCCATCTGTTTGTGTTGCCTTGATTTCTTTCATTAACGTTTAGAGTTTTCAGAGTATATATCTTTT
This sequence comes from Catagonus wagneri, assembly GCA_004024745.2. Classification (NCBI taxonomy): domain Eukaryota; kingdom Metazoa; phylum Chordata; class Mammalia; order Artiodactyla; family Tayassuidae; genus Catagonus; species Catagonus wagneri. The sequence goes on along the minus strand of PVHT020000521.1, from coordinate 14,616,374 downwards.
GTCTCCTTAGGTAGGTTTATTCCTAGGTAGTATATTCATTTTGATGGGATTGTAAATGGGATGGTTTCTCTGATTTCTCTTTCTGATCTTTTATTTTTAGGATCTAGAAATACAATTGATTTCTGTGTATTAATTTTGTAGACCACAACTTTGCCAAATTCATTGATGAGTTCTAACAATTTTTTGGTGCTGTCTTTGGGGATTTCTAAGTATAGTATCATATCATCTGCAAAGAGTGATAATTTTACCTCTTCTTTTCCAATATGGATTCCTTTTATTTCTTTTTCTTTTCTATTGCTGTGGCTAGAACTTCCAAAACTATGTTGAATAGTAGTGGTGAAACTGGATATCCTTGTCTTGTTCCTGATCTTAGTGGGAATGTTTTCAGTTTTTCACCATTGAGAATGATGTTAGCTGTGGATTTTTCATATATTTTTTTTTTATTATTTTGAGGTAGTTTCCTTCTGTCCCCACACTCTGGATAGTTTTGATCAGAAACGGGATTGAAGTTTGTCAAAAACATTTTATGCATCTATTGAGATGATCATATGGTTTTGTTTGTTGATATGGCATATCGCATTGACAGATTTGTGCATGTTGAAGAATCCTTGCATCCCCAGGATAAATCCTATTTGATTATGGTGTGTGATCCTTGTAATATATACTGGGATTTGGTTTGCTAGTATTTTGATGAGTATTTTGACATTTATGTTCATCAGTGATATTGGCCTGTAATTTTCCTTTTTTTCTGGTATCTTTGTCTGGATTTGGTATCAGGGTGGTGGTGGCCTCATAGAATGAGCTTGGGAGTCTTCCTTTCTCTGCTGTTTCTTGAAAGAGTTTCAATAGAATAGTTGTTAACTCTTCTCTAAATGTTTGATAGAATTCACCTATGTAGCTATATGATCTTGGACTTTTGTTTTTTGGAAGGTTTTAATCACATATTCAGTTTCTGTACTTGTGATTGTTCTGTTCATATTTTTAATTTCTTCCTGGTTTAGTCTTGGTAGGTTGTAACTTTGTAAGAATCTGTCCATTATTTCTATATTGAACTCCTAGAGGAAAACATAGGCAGGCTGCTCTTTGACATAAATCACAGCAAAATCTTGTTTGATCCACCTCCTAGAATAATGACAATAAAGTCAAATAAACCAATGGGACCTAATCAAACCCAAAACTTTTGCATAGTAAGTGAAACTATTTAAAAAGTGAAAAGACCACCCACATAATGGGAGAAAATCTTTGCCAATGATGCAACAAAGGCCTAATCTCCAAAATATACAGACGACTCATGAAAGCAACAACAACAAAAAACAAATCCAATTGAAAAATGGGCAGAAGACCTAAATAGACATTTGTGCAATGAAGACATAAGGATGGCCAACAGGCATATGAAAAAATGCTCAATATCACTAATTATTAGAGAAATGCAAATCAAAACTACAATGAGGTACCACCTCACAGCAGTCAGAATGACCATCATTAACATGACAATAAATAATACATGATGGAGAGGGTATGGATTAAAAGATACCCTCCTCCACTGTTGGTGGGGATGTAAATTGGTATAAGCACTATGGAAAATAGTATGGAGCTACCTCAGGAAACTAAATATAGAGCTACCATATGATCTAGAAATTCCACTGCTGGTCATATATCCAGAAAAAACTTTCATTGAAAAAGATACATGCACCCCTATGTTCACAGCAGCACTATTCACAATAGTCAAGACATGGAAACAACCTAAATGTCCATCAGCATTTGAATGACTCAAGAAGATGTGGTACATATACACACAATGGAATATTACTCAGCCATATAAAAGATGAATTAATGTCATTTGAAGAAATATGGATGGACCTAGAGACTCCAGAAAGAAAAAAACAAATGCCATATGCTATCATTTGTTTGTGGAATCTAAAATATGAAACCTAGATGATCCTATCAAAAAATAACAAAGAAAAAATGGAAACAGAGCACGGCCAAGAAGACAGACTTGGGGTTCCTGGGGGTGGGGAGGGAAGGGAAGGAAGTGGGAGGGATGGGCACTTTGGGGGATGCAAACTGTTATATCTGGAATGGATAAGCAATGGGATCCTACTGTATAGCACAGGGAAATATGTGTGATTGGGTCACTTTTTTGTACAACAGAACTTGAAACATTGTAAATCAACTATACTTTAATAATAACAAATTTTTTAAAAAAGAAAGTCAAATTTAAAAAACTGAAAAGAAAAAATAAAAATCAAAAAATATGAAAAGAAAAAAATTATATTTTACAATTAAAAATCTTCATATCTACTTCCCTTCTTAGAAGCAAATGATTAAGTGCTGTGAAGTTTGGTAGTCATAGGTATAAGTCTTGGAAACTTCATTTACTGATTTCTGTTTTGGGGAAAATGATAGGTTTTTATGAGCTTTATTTTCTTCCTCTACAAACACACATGGGTAAAATCACAGAAGACCTTGAGGAGCCAAAAGAATCTTTAGAAAGAAGAACGGAACTAGGGGAATCATGCTCCCTGACTTCAGACTATACTACAAAGCTATAGTCATCAAAGTAGTATGATACTGGCACAAAAACAGACATGTAGATCATTAGAACCAGAAGAAACTCTGAAATAAACTCAAGCATTTATGGTCAATCTACAACAAAGGAGGCAAGAATGTACAATGGAGAAAAGACAGTCTCTTCAATAAGTGATGCTGGGAAAACTGGGCAGTTACGTGTAAAATAATGAGCCTAGAATATTTTCTCACACCATATATCAAGTTATACTCAAAATGAGTTAAAGACCTAAATGTAAAACCAGAAACTATAAGACTCCAAGAAGAAAACATAGGCAGTATACTCTTTGACAAAAATTGCAGTTATATTATTTTTGGATCCATCTCCTAAAGAAAAGGTAATAAAAGAAAAAAAAAACAAGTGAGACCTAACTAAACTTAAAGGTTTTTGCACAGCAAAGAAAACTGTTGACGAAGCAAAAAGAGACAATACTGAATGGTAGAAAATATGTGCAAATAATATGATTGATAAAGGGTTGATATCCAGAATATACAAATAACTCATAGAACTGACCATCAAACCCCCCCCAAACAACCCAGTTGAAAAATGTGCAGAAGACATGAATAGACATTTTTTTTTCCAGAGAAGATATATAGATAGCCAGCAGGCACATGAAAAGATGCTCAATATTGTTAGAGAGATGCAAATCAAAATGACAGTGATATAACAATCAGAATGGCTATCATTAAAAGGACCACAAACAGCAAATGTTGCTGAGGATATGGAGAAAAGGGAAACCTTGCTACTATTTGTGGAGATGTAAATTGGTGCAGCCACTATTGAAAACTGTAGGGAGGGTCCTCAGAAAACTAAAAATAGAACCACCATATGATCCAGCAAATACACCACCAGGTATTTATCCAAAAATTAAAAAAAAAAAACTGAAAACACTTATTCAAAAATATACTTGTACTCCAATATTCATAGCAGAATTATTTATAATTGCAATTTATGGAAACAACCTAAGTATCCATCAACGGATGAATTGATGAAGAAGAGTGATATATATGCATACAATAGAATACTTCTCAGCCATAAGAAGGAAATTCTGTCTTTTGCAGCAACATGCACAGACTTGGAAGTATTATGTAAAGTAAAATAAGTCAATCAGAGTACAACAAATACAGCATAATATCACCTATATATGAAATCTAAAAAATAAAACAATCTCGTGAATATAAAAACAACAAAAAACAGAGTCACAGAGATAGAGAACAAACTAGTGGTTACAACCAGGAAAGGGATGGACAAGATAGGGGTAGAGAATCGAGAAGTACCAACTACAATGTTTAAAATAAATAAGCTACAAGGATATATAGTACAACACAGGGAATATAGCCAATATTTGATAACTACAAGCAGAGTGTAACCTTGAAAAACTGTGAATCTCTATGTTGTATACCTGAAACATTTAATATTGTACGTCGACTATCCCTCAAAAAAGTCCAAAATATTGAGCCTTTAGTGTCTTAGTAGCTGTTTAGTAAGTTCTCCCTTTTACCTATTTCTATTTGCTACTTTTTGAGGACATCTGGACATACTTTAAATGAAACCACTGGAAATAATTCCTGTTTGAAAAATATATTTGGAAAAAGTGAATGTTCTAATTCGTTTGTCTTTTGAGCATTAGTGCAGCTCCAATGCTGCTGCTCCACTACTCTCTAATGTTTCATCTCCATATGTTAAGACATTGATCAACAGTCCTATAGAATGAGACAAATAATAGTGATAAAATTGCAATAGCCATGGCAATAATTGAGCTGTAATGATAATTCACC